>CM053786.1:425839298-426439298 GCA_028749045.1 Cupressus sempervirens
GGTCACACTAACAAAACAAATCTCATCTCTCCAACTGGTTTCACAATGTCTAATGTCAATGAAAGCCTAAGATTATGAAGTTATTCTTTAAAGTGTTGCCACTTTTCCTCTATGTCCTTGAGTGTTGAACCATCAACATAAATTCAAATAACTCTATCTCAACTTCTATTCTATGCATGGTAATCCATAAATTGAGCCAAGCTACTGCACCTGAATAACAATTACATACATGGATAATGGGAATATAACGAATAACCTTGTGAGGCACATTTTTTGTTATCTAATTTATTTGATATCTACTTGTTTTACATTTAGGGAATTCTAGTGAAAATTCATGTTCCTTATGATATATAACATGATCCTTGGGATAGGCATATATTTATTTATACTTCATTCCAATATCTTTCATAATGGCAAATAATTATCAATATGAGTGAGGTAGGATATCTGATGGTGACTAAAAAACTAACCTATCAATTTACAAAAAAATAAAATAACTTATTCATATAATTAATATTAATGATTGTAATATTGCTAACAAGATTTAACTGTGTGATTTTGAGTCAAACTCATTGACCCATGTTTCATGAGTAGTGATTCAACATGAATCCATATCTCATAAGAATAAATCGAACACATAGCACTCATTGGATCTAGGTGATGCTCATAGGGGTGAAGCACCAGGACCTCCTTGGAGGTCACTCATCCCAGTACTACTCCAACCTAAGTGTTCTTAACTACAGAGTTTCCTCCATGGTTAAACCCAAAGCTTGCAACCCCATTTGCAAAACCTTCATCAAGTGTTGTGCCTTATGAGCCATTCATTAGAAAGCCCCTTAAGCTCATCAATTGATAAGTAGGAGATAATTTCCATAGCAAGTCAAATTGTGATATTGCTATCAAGATTTAACTATAAATGGAACACTTAGCACTCATTGGATCTAGGTGATGCTCACAAGGGTGAAGCACTAGGACTTCCTAATAGCAATATCACAATTTGACTTGTTGTGGAAATTATCTCCTACCTATCCATATTAATGATACATGTTTCAATCTTTATTAACTATAATGAAAAATATGACATACCTTAACATATGTGACAATGCTATGTTGGATACACCATTCACAACCTTCATGTTCACCAACAACAATACAATAGAAAGAAGAGTTGTTTGGGACCCTTCATAAAGGGGTGCCTCTACCTTCTCAAGTAGAGAAAAATCATGAACATTAATGTCATTATCATGATCATCATCACCTATGTCGGTACCAAATGTGTCATGAATCCATGATTGTCATCTAGTTCCATGGGATCATTATCTTTAGCTTCGTTATTCACACTTCATGTTCCTCCACTTCTACATCTATATTATTAATGTTGTAGTGGTCCATATTATGTGCCCTAGGGAAGTTGACCTATATAAAAATGATTAGCATAAATAAACTATGATCATGATGACATAAACAACTTACCAATACATGATAATCAAACCCCCCTTTAGCGTGGCCATGGAGGCTACAATGTCTCTTAGCTTTCTTGATGTTAAATCTTGTAATATTTAGGCCCTTTCAATTTGTGAAGGGACAATAAAATTTTCCATCACCTCTTTTTTTGAAGTTAGGCCACAATCTACCAAGTGTCTTTCTATTTTATTCTTCACTTATATTATTTGACATGATTTGATGGGCTCTCAAAAGTTTGTTCTATAACTATCACAAACTAAGAGAAATGATACCGCAAGTATACTAGTCATCTTAGACCTAGATATATACAAAGCTTGAAATCTTAGTTATGAAATAATTTTTTAGTATAATATACCAAATTGAAATACTTGAACATAGAAAAGATGCAAAATGAACAGAAAAAATTGGCCCAAAACCACCTAAAACATTAAAAAATAGATGACTAATTTATATTAAATGTTGGAATACTTTAGAATAATGAGGCAGTGAGTCAGTTATCCAAGGTCTAGATGTATAAATAAAAAATTTCACAACTTAGTGAACCCAAAAAAAATCATACCCATGCATACATCCATTACGTAATTACTAAAACTTGTATGTCACTATCAAATCAACTTGCAAAAATGTAAAGCATGAAACACAACACATTCATCATCACACTTGACACAATGATTTACATGGAAACCTAATTTGGGAAAAACCACCAGTAATATGCTACTCCTTTTCACTCTTCTAAAGTGATGACCTATGAAAGGCTATTAAAGGTTACAATAGACACTGTTAAATGTGACCCTATTAAAGGATTTCAATCACCCTATTAGGATTTCTATCTGTTCAATCTCTTCTTCCATGGCTTTACTCTAATCCACATCTTCTAATGCATCTCTCACTATTTTAGGTTCCTTCATGCTTAGGAAACATCATTCACTTCTCAATCTATTTCTTTTCATTGGCCTAGCATTTTTATCTCCAATGATTTGATCAACAAGATGATGTCTTTTGACATATTTAGACAATCTTGGCTAAGCTCTTGTTTCTTTATTTTGTCTCTCAACTTCAGAATCACTGTTTACATCTCTATTAGGTATCTCAGCATCTCTTTCATGTGTACTAATCTCAGAATCATAATGTGCATCTTCTTCATCCTATAACTTCACATTTGAATATAGCTCAATTCCTAAATGCAACTTGGCATTTATAGATGTGACTTGGTAGTTACCAAAACTTTCTATTGATTTATAACTTGATTTGTAGTATCTTCTTTAGCAGGCATTCCTTTATAAAAGTATATAAATGGTTTCTATTCTTCTAGTTCTTTCATAGGTTCAACCTCATATACCTCTATAAATTCATCAAAATTCACATTTTCATTTTCCACTTTTCCATTATTATTAATATTTAAATACTTATAAGGTTTACTTCTTGTGGAGTATCCAAGGAATATACCTTCTTCACTTTTGGCATCAAGCTTTCCATTCCTAACATCTTTAAGAATGTAACACTTACTTCCAAATACCTTAAAATATTTTACATTGGGTGGATATCCATACCATAGTTAAAAAGGTGTTGAATGAGTACCTTTTCTAATTTGCACATGGTTTAAGGCATATACAACAATACTTACAACTTCTCTTCAGTATTTCATAGCAACATTCTTCTCCATCATGAGTGTTCTGGCACAGTCCATTATAGACCTATTTCTACTTTCAACAATCCCATTTTGTGGAGGCGTCCTAGGGGAAAATGTCTGACTTTTGATTCCACTATCATTACAGAACATCTCAAACTCATTTGATGTGAATTCTCCTCCCCTATCTAATCTCAAGCATTTTAGGTTTTTACCTATTTCTTTCTCAACTCTTGCCAAGTACCACTTAAACATTTGAAAAGCATCAAATTTCTATTTCAAAAACATAATTGTCATCATCCTAGAATAGTCATCAAAAAATAACATTGTGTACTTATCTCTGCTATAGCTTTGCACTTCAATTGGTCCACACAAGTTAGTATGAAAAATCTCTAGTATTTCTTTAGAGGTATAAGCTTTACTCTTAAAGCTTGACTTTTTTATTTTGCCTAACTAACATTGTTTGCACATTGTATTTTCAGGTTTCTTCAACTCAGACAAACCTCTAACTTTCTCCATGTTACTAATACTAACTGGGTTACCAAGTTCAACATGACATAATCTCTTGTACCATAGCCATACATCATAAAATTTTGCAACAAGACAAGTAGCATCCTCTATATCTACATAGAATAGATTACTTCTAGTTTGATTACCTTTTCCAATAACCTTTCCATCAGTATCATATATCTTAGCAATCTTGTTTTCAAATTGAACCTTGCATCCCAAATTATTCAATTGTGATACACTCAACAAGTTATAATTTAGTCCTTGAACATAGTATGCATTCTCACATGAGATTTGTCTATGAGTTTGATAGAACCTTTTCCTTTTATCAAACATGGTGCATCATTAGCAAATCATACACTATTTCCATCATAACAATTTAAGGAAATGAACTTACTTTTGTCTCCTATCATGTGATGTGAGCATCCACTATCAATGATCCATCTATCAGTTTTGTTCACACAAGTCACAAGTACAGTTGCCTCATCTTCATTAGATTTGTCCTTCATTGCAACATAGACCACTTTATCATCATGTTCTTCAAAATCATCTTGGCTTCCTTCTTTAGCAGTGTAGCATAACTTCTTTCCTTTGTCTTTGTAATCTTTTTTGTCATCTTCTCTTATGTTTTTGTACTTATTGCCATCTTTTTAGTTCTTCTTCTATGTACATCTTGCAGCAATATGACCAACCTCATTGCAATTGAAACAAGTGATGGGTAAATTACCTTTGAACTTGCCTTTACCTCAATGAAATATCCTTACTGGTAGTGCTTCAACTTGATCTACATCTTCCTCATATGTATCGCTATCACTAGATACATATTCTATCTTTCTTTTCTTCTTCTTATGCTTCATTTCATTAAAATCCTTCAATAACAACTTGGCTTTAAATGTAGATTCAAGGCTCTCAGGTTTGTAATTATCAAAGTTTAATAGCTCAAAAGTAGCAAGTCTACATGCCAAACCTTCAAGGGTTAGATCATTCCATGGAATACATATCAACTCTTGAATTGTAGAAACTCTAATAGCATAAACAGGGAGTAGTGTTCTCAAGACTTTGCTTAACACAATATCATCATCTATATGAACAGTAGCTCCTCTTATTGCACTAACAACTTCTTTTATCCTAGCAACATATTGAGCAATATTTTCACCTTCTTCCATTCTCATATCATCAAACTTACCTCTGAAGCTCTTAGATTTGGCTCTTTGTACATTTTTGTCTCCTCCATAGATGGTGCGTAGGGTATCCCACATTTTTTTGTAGTGTCATAACCTTTCATATCATCAAATTTTGCATAGCTTAGGGAAGAGGCAATCTCCAACATCATCTAATTGTATTATTCCTTCCTCTTCATATCTTCGATAGTTAGGGCTCCAACTAGATCAACATGTTCCACAGTAATGGTAGATTGTGCATGATCTCCAAGTCCTCCAAGATGTAGCTTCATCAAACTTTTCCACGCAAGAAATTTATATTTGTTGAGCTTGGGTACTTCTCTTTTAGACATCTCAATCTGTGTGCTTCTAGTACCTTAAAACTAGTCTACTTAAGTAGAATGCCTATCTAGAATAATTGAAGAGGGGAGGGGTGAATCAATTATCCAAGGTTTAGATGTATAAATAAAACTTTTCACAACTTAGTGAACCCCTAAAAAATTCATGCCCATGCATGCATCCATTAGCTAATTACTAAAACTTGTATGTTACTATCAAATCAACTTGCAAAAATGTAAAGCATGAAATACAACACATTCATCAGCACACTTGACACAACGATTTATATGGAAACCCAATTTGGGAAAACCACCAGTACCATGCTACTCCTTTTCACTCTTTTGAAGTGATACCCTATAAAAGGCCAACCTTATTAAAGGTTACAATACACACTATTAAATGTGACCCTATTAAAGGATTTCAATCACCCTATTAGGAGTGAGCCTTTTTTGAGGACTTTAGGGCATTCACTTGAAATGACACCCTGTTAAATGATTTTCAAATGACTATTAGTTGAACCTTAATCTAAAGGGTTTACCCTAGACTGATACAATTGTTAGAGAGTAATAGTAGAGCTTTGATCTAATACAACTTACAACTTCTCTTGCAAATTATAGATCTTTGTTTAGTCCTCAATTCTACTTGGTCTTAATACTTTGTAGCTCTAATAGCTTGTTCACCCTTCAAGCATTCATCTCCTTAAGCCTTCTTGCTTAACATGCCATTGAAAACTCTACTTTTGGGTCACTTGATGAAGGAAAGCCCTTAACTCCTTCTCCTCCTTGGTTTTTGCACATGACAACCCTACTTCTTGACAATAAATTCCTATAAATAGGAAATTAATATATTTTTCCGCTCATTTTCCATCGTCCAAATTAAAGTTTTGGATGGATTAGGTAGGATACAGTGTATTTATCCAATGTCTTGTATCTCTTTTAGAAACTTTTCCTAAAATCTATTTTAATTTACCTCAAAATGGTTTACATCAAATTATATTCCACCAACTCATCAACCTTATCTTCCTCCTGGTTCACAAGTTTCAAGAAAACAAACTTGTTGGCTTAGATTTGGCGAATCTTTGATCTTTAACATAATGTAATAGTTTGGCATTATCAATCTTCTAATGCTTCACACACTATGTTACTCAACATCAACTATAGAATTACTCAGCATCAACTAAAGTTTATTGGTGCTTGGCATCAACTAAACTTTACTCGACATCAACTATCTTGCTGGGCATCTATTAGAATTTTCTTTTACTCGGCTCCAACTGACTTTCTACTCGGCTTGCACTGACTTTTCTTAGCACCTACTATCCACTTGGTCAAGCTTGGTAGAAAAAAAATTTTTAACTTGTTCTTCTAAACTTTCTATGTGTAGCCAACATTTTGTAACCTTAAGTAGATCATCAATACATCATGTCATCACTATCTTAACTGGTCCTTTTACTTCATTACATAATCATAACTCAACCTTACCTCTAGGTGCTATTGTTACTTCTTATTGATCAAATTCTCTTCATCAATCAACTAAGTGATAGTACTTGAATCTTATAAGAAGTTGTCTTACCATTAGATAGCAGGTTTGACATCAGTGACAAAACAATGATTGAAACGCAGTCTTCTTCAACAATCTCTGTCTTAACAATCTTTCTTAGCAATGATCTTTTCAATCATATTTTAGCAATCTCCCTCTTTGGCATTGATGGAAAACCAAATTGATTAACCAAGTCAATCAAATGATGGACATCTTGTTCAACCAAAAACCATTCTAATTGAGTTAAAACAATAAGGCAATACCAAAAGGAAAACTTGTGTTGAAATTTTCTCCCTCTATCAGCAACTTCCATCTTCTAATTAGGTTACAAAACATTTTCTTATAACTCCCTCTGAGTTCCTTCTTGTATCTCCCTCTTACTAGGTAGATTAGGATATCTCCCTTGTTCTTGCATGTTTCTCTAACATTTCCATCAACAATTATTTGATCTCCTTCTAAGATCAATAACACTTCTCAGCTTTTATACTTTCTCCCTCTGATGATGATCTTTCTCTACTTTCTCCCTCTTTTTATTTTGGCTCTTGATCAATAAATATTTTTCTTTCTTATTTCTTTCTAATGATGATAAGTTTAACATTCTTTCTCCCTCTTTATTTTGGCAGTTGGTAGCTCTTTGATTAGTTAATCTCTCCCTCTTTGACAACAATGTGAAAGATACCAAAAAAATTTCATCTTAAAATATGCAGTTCTAAGCTTTTGCAGTTTCTTTAGCTTTTTCTTTTTGTCACCTTGCTTGTGACAGATTTGAAGTTTTAGCTATATAATTACTTTAGGTAGCTCTTAAAGTAAGATTCAGTACATCAATTTGTATTATATGAACATCATCTTGTTTGATGTAGGGCACTCCTCTTGTTACTTAGATAGCCTTTGATAAGGGTATCACCCCTAATTTACCTCTTAGGTACTCATAAGCATCCTTAGGTAATTCTTTTGTGAATATATTAGCAATTTTCTCCTTTGTGCTAATATATTCCATCTTCAGCTCTTTATCTTGAACTAACTCTCTCAAGTAATGATACTTGATTGTAATGTGCTTTGTCTTTGTATGCATCACTAGTTTCTTTGATATATTGATAGCACTTGTATTATCACAATAAAGTATCATTGGTTCAGTGATTTCTTCTTTCATTCCTTTGAGTAGCTGTTTGATCCATACAATGTTTGTGTAGTTGATAGTAGCAGCAACATATTTAGCTTCAAAAGTAGATTGGGAAGTACAACTCTATTTATTGCTAGTCCATGTAACTAGTATTTTACCTAAGAGAAATGCTCCTCCACTAGTGCTCTTTCTGCCATCAATGTTTCTAGCCCAATCAGCATTAGTGTAGGCTCTCAATTCAAAATTTTCATTCTTCTTGTAGTATAGACCAAATTCTACTATTTCTTTCAAATATATCATTATTCTCTTCATAGTCATTAAATGATTCTCCTAGGATTAGTAGAGAATCATGCAACTATCCCTACAGATAATGCAATATCAAATCTATTATGTACTACATATTGCAATTTACCAATCATAGACCTGTATAATGTTTGGTTCACCTCACCTGAATCATCATTCTTTGACAACTTGTGTCCTGTCACCATAGGTGTACTTACTGGTTTGGAATCCTTTATTCTAAAAAATTTTAAAATCTCTTTGACACATTTTGACTGAGTGATATATATACCATACTTCATCTGGTATACTTGCAATCCCACAAAAAAACTAATTTCTCCAAACATAGACATTTCAAATTCTTGCTTCATCTGATTTACAAAATCCTTACATAAAGCATCTTTTCCTCCAAATATTATATCATCAATAAATATTTTAGATAGTAAAATACCTATGCCTTTTTCTATCTTTATACAGATTGTTGTTATCATGAGTCCTTTCAAATATAATCTTTACAAGATAAGTGTGAAGTCTCTCATACCATGCTCTTGGTGCTTGCTTCAAACCATATAGGGCTTTGTGCAATCTACATACCATGTTCTTATTTTTATCATCAACAAATCCTTCTGGTTATTCTATGTAAACTTCTTCTTCTAGTATGCCATTTTTAGAAGTTTAGATTTAACATCCATCTAATAAACTTTAAAACCTTTGCATGCAACATAAGCAAGTAGAGTTCTTACTCCTTACATTCTTGCACTAGCGGAAAATGTCTCCCCATAGTCAATTCCTTCCTCTTGTGCATATCCCTTGAAAACTAATCTTACTTTGTTTCTTGTGACTTCACCATTTTCATCTAGCTTATTTTTGAATACCCACTTGGTGCCAATCACATTGTTGTCTTCTTGTCTAGGAACTAGACTCCATGTTTTATTCTTCTCTATCTATTCAATCTCTTCTTCCATGGCTTTACTCTAATCCACATCTTCTAATGCATCTCTCACTGTTCTAGGTTCCTTCATGCTTAGCAAACATGATTCACTTCTCAATATATTTCTTTTCATTGGCCTAGCATTTTTATCTTCAATGATTTGATGAGCAGGATGATGTCTTTTAACATATTTAGACAATCTTGGCTTAGCTCTTGTTTCTTCATTTTGTCTCTTAGCTTCAAAATCACTGTTTACATCTCTATCAGGTATCTTAGCATCTCTTTTGTGTGTACTAATCTTAGAATCATAATGTGCATCTTCTTCATTTTGTAACTTGACATTTTAATATAGCTCAATTCCTGAATGCAACTCGTCATTTATAGGATGTGACTCGATAGTTGCTGATACTTGTTGTTTATTTGTAACTTGATTTGCAGTATCTTTTTCATTCCTTCATAAAAGTATAGAAATGATTTGTATTCTTCTGGTTCTTTCATAGGTTTAGCCTTATGTCCTTTGTAAATTCATCAAAATTTACATTTGCACTTTTCCACAATTTTGTTAGTGTTATTATTTAAATAGTTATAAGCTTTACTTCTTGTGAAGTATCCAAGGAATATACCTTTTTCACTTTTTGCATTAAGCTTTACATTCCTAACATCTTTAAGGATGTAACACTTACTTCCAAATACCTTAAAGTATTTTACATTGGGTGGATATCCATACCATAGTTCAAAAGGTGTTGAATGAGTACCTTTCTTGATTTGCATAGGGTTCAAAGTATATACAACAATACATAAAACTTCTCTTCAGTATTTTAGAGCAACATTCTTTTCCATCATGAGTCTTTTGGCATAGTCCATTATAGACCTGGTTCTCCTTTCAACAATCCCATTTTGTGGAGGGGTCCTAGGGGCAAATGTCTATCTTTTAATTCATCTGTCATTATAGAACATCTCAAACTCATTTGATGTGAATTCTCCTCCCCTATCCGATCTCAAGCATTTCAAAATTTTGCCCGTTTCTTTCTCAACTCTTGCCAAGTACCACTTAGACATTTGAAAAACATCATATTTTTGTTTCAAAAACATAACTATCATCATTCTAGAATAATCATCAATAAATAGCATTATGTACTTATCTCCTTTGTCACTTTGCACTTCAATTGGTCCACACAAGTTAATATGAACAATCTCTAGTATTTCTTTAGAGGTATAAGCATTACTCTTAAAGCTTGACTTTGTCATTTTTCTTAACTGACATTGTTTGCACATTGTATTGTCAAGTTTCTTCAACTTAGGAAAACCTCTAACTATCTTCATGTTACCAATACTAACCAAGTTATCAAGGTTAACATAACATAATCTCTTGTGCCATAGCCATACATCATCAAATTTTGAAACAAGACAAGTAGCATCCTCTATATCTAGATAGAATAGATTACTTTTAGTTTGACCACCTTTTCTAATCAACTTTCCATCAATATCATATATCGTAGAAATCATGTTTTCAAATTTAACCTTGCATCCCAAATTATTCAATTATGATACACTCAATAAGTTATAATTTAGTCCTTCAACTTAGTAAGCATTATCATATGAGATCTTTTCTATTAGTTTTATAGAACCTTTTCCTTTTATCAAACATGGTGCATCATTACCAAATCTTTCACTATTTCCATCATAACAAGTTAAGTTAATGAACTTACTTTTGTCTTCTATCATGTGATGTGAGCATCTATTGTCAATGTTCCATCTATCATTTTTTCTCATACAAGTTACAAGTGCAATTGCCTCATCTTCATCAGATTTGTCCTTTATTGCAACATATGCCACTTCTTCATCATGTTCATCAAAATCATCCCTCTTTCCTTCTTCAACAATGTAGCATGAGTTCTTTCCTTTTTCTTTGTAATATTTTCTATAATCTTCTCTTCTATTTTTGTACTTGTTGCCATCTCTATAGTTCTTCTTCTATGTACATCTTGTAGCACTATGACCAACCTCATTGCAATTGAAACAAATGATGGGTAACTTACCTTTGAGCTTGCCTTTACCTCTTTGAAATATCCTTGCTCATAGTGCTTCAACTTGATCTACATCTTCCTCATACGTATCACTATCACTAGATATATATTCTATCTTTCTTTTCTTCTTCTTCTACTTCACCTCATCGGAATCCTTCAATAACAACTTTGCTTTGAATGCAGATTCAAGGTTATCAAGTTTGTAGTGATCAAATTTAGATAGCTCAAAAGTGGTTAGTCTACCTACCAAACCTTCAAGGGTTAGATCATTCTCTGGAATACATCTCAACTCTTCAATTGCAAAAACTCTAATTACATAAATAGGAAGTAGTGTTCTCAAGACTTTTCTTAACACAATATCATCATCTATATGACTGGAAGCTCCTCTTATTGCACTAACAACTTTTATCCTAGCAACATATTAAGCAATATTTTCACCTTCTTTCATTCTCATATCATCAAACTCACCTCTAGGGCTCTCAAATTTGGCTCTTTGTACATTTTTGTCTCCTCCATAGATGGTGTGCAGGATATCCCATATTTTATTTGTAGTGTCACAACCTTTGATATCATCAAATTTGGCATAGCTTAGGGTAGAGGCAATCTCCAACATCATCTGATTGTGTTATTTCTTCTTCTTCATATCTTCAACATCTAGGGCTTCAACTGGATCAACATGTTTAACTATAATGGTAGATTGTGCATGATCTCCAAGTCCTCCAAGGTGTAGCTTCATCATACTTTTCCATGCAGGAAAGTTATCTCTATTAAGATTGGGTACTTCTCTTTTAGACATCTTGATCTATGTGCTTCTAGTAACTTAAAACTAGTCCTTTTAAGCGGAATGGATCTCATACCAATGGTTGGAATACTTTAGAATAACTGAGAGGGAGGGAGGGTGAATCAGTTATCCAAGGTCCAGATGTATAAATAAAACTTTTCACAGCTTAGTGAACCCATAAAGAATTCATACCCATGCATGCATCCATTAGGTAATTACTAAAACTTGTATGCTACTATCAAATCAACTTGCAAAAATGTAAAGCATGAAACACAACACATTGATTAGCACACTTGACACAATGATTTTTGTAGAAACCAAATTTGGGAAAAATCACTAGTAACATGCTACTCTTTTTCACTATTTTGAAGTGATGCCCTATGAAAGCCCAACCCTATTAAAGGTTACAATACACACTATTAAATGTGACCCTATTAAAGGATTTCAATCACCCTATTAGGAGTAACCCTTGTTAGAGAACTTTAGGCCATTCAATTGGAATGCCACCCTATTAAAAAAAAATCAAATGAATTTTAGGTCAAGCTTAATCTAAAGGATTTACCCTAGACTGATACAATTGTTAGAGAGTAACAATAGAGCTTTGATCTAATACACCTTACAACTTCTATTGTAGATTATAATCTCTATTCAGTCCTCAATTCTACTTGGTTTTCATACTTTGTAGCTCTGATAGTTTGTTCACCCTTCAAGCATTCATCTCCTTAAGCCTTCTTGCTTAACATGCCATTGTAGACTCTACTCTTGGGTCACTTAATGAATCAAAACCCTTAACTCCTTCTCCTCCTTGGGTTTTTGCACATGGAAACCTTCCTTCATCACTAGAAATTCCTATAAATAGGAAATTAGGATGTTTTACCACTCATTTTCCTTCATCCAAATTAGGGTTGTGGATGGATTAGGTAGGATACAATGTATCTATCCCATATCTTGTAGCTCTTCTAAAAACTTCTCCTAGAATCCATTTGAATTCACCTCAAAATGGTTTACATAAAATTTTGTGCCACCAGCTCATCAACCTTATCTTCCTCATGGTTCACAAGTTTCAAGAAAAAAAACTTGTTGGCTTAGATTTGATGAATCTTCAATCTTTAACATAATGCAGTAGCTTGACATTATCAATATTTTGATGTTCAACACACACTATGTTACTTGAAATCATCTAAAAATTACTTAGCATCAACTAAAGTTTATTGGTTCTCAGCATCAACCAAACTTAACTCCACATAAACTATCTTCCTCGGGATCCACTAGAATTTTCTTTTACTTGGCTCCAACTGCCTTTTTGCTCGACTTGCACTAACTTTGCTCGACACCTACTGTCCACTCAGTCAAGCTTGATAGAAAAACTTTGTTTAACTTGTTCTTCTAAACTTTCTAAGTGGAGACAAAATATTGTAACCTTAAGTAGATCATCAATACGTCATGTCATCACTGTCTTAACTGATCCTTGTACTTCATTACATAACCATAACTCAATATTTCCTCTAGGTGCTATTGTTACCTCTTATTGATCAAATCCTCTTCATAAATAAACTAAGTGATAGTACTTGAATCTTATAATAAGTTGTCTTACCATTAGATAATAGGTTTGACATCAGTGAAAAAATAATTATTGAAACAAATAGTCTTCTTCAACAATCTCCCTCTTAACAATCTCTCTTAACAATTATCTTTTGAATCAAATTTCAATAATTAAATAGTTTGATTCAAAGAAAATTATATGTCAAGAAATATATAAAACTACAAAATACTAGGAGAAAGAAGAATAACATCATAATTAGACAATATAATTTTAAGTATCATGTGTAATAGCAAGTTTTATTATGCAATAGTTCTGTAAAATATTCAAGAGCTTGGATGTACAAATTCCTATGCTATCTCTACATTGAAACAATAAAGAAGTGAAATCATTAATTTGTTAACCTCATTATTGATAGATGAAAGTAGACTTCTCTTTGAATTAAAAACTTAGAAAAACAAAAATAAACATGACTAATGCACTTTCTAGCAAAATTTCTGAGGGGTCTATCATAGATTACCATGGACACCAGCATTGACATGGTCACAAATTCTATGAGGGAGATAGAGGGTATTTCAAAGTGAGGGCCCATGTTTATTGTTAGAAACCTCAATTGGAAAAATTGTTATGTCTTCATTGATCTCAACCCTTAGTGGTGAGAAAATTTGTACCTAAGTAGAGTTTCATATAAATTTATTGATGAAGAAGATTTGAAAAGAGGACATAACAAGAAGACCTAGTGGAAAGGTTGATTTATATGGAACTACAATGGATACTTGATTAGTTGGCACATTGGAAAGATAATGTGTTGTTTAATCATTGCACCAAGTGGAGAAGATTAGTCAAATTATCTGAAGGATAATTATTGATGAGATGGAACATTTAATGCATGATAAACCATGTTTGAGTGTTCTTAAGAATGAATTCATATAGAAGTTTTGAGAAGTATCCAGAGGGAGGAGGAAACAAAATTATGGAAGGATTCAATGAATCTAACCTAACCTTATGATCAATAGTGATGTTTAAATAGAAAAAGATCCAATTGACCTATTTATGGAGGCATAAGAATAGCTTAGAGAGGTTAGTAGCTTTTTGTTCTATAGATTGAAAAGCTTGAGTAGAAGAATGTGAAGAGCTCAGCAGAGATGAAGTGTGATTTCTTGAAGGGTTTCCAAGAAAATTAGTGATGGAGATATTAATGGAGGCTAGTTAATGGATCGCTAGATGAGCTACACTATGACTTATATTTGCAAACTGAGTTATATTTATCAAATCAACCTATTTTTACTTTCTAACCATTTTATTAATTAAAATCCTTTAATCAGGGTTGACCTAATAGTCATTTGTAAATCCTTTAATCAAGGTGACATTCCAATGGGAGGTTATTAAGACCTATAACAAGACCACTCCTAAAAAGGTGATTAAATCCTTTAATAGGGCCACACCTAATAGTGTGTATTGTAACCTTTAACAAGGTTGGCTCTTAACCGAGCTTACTTCAAAAGAGTGAAAATTAGGTAGCATGTTATTGCTGATTTTTTCCAAATTGAGTTTCCATGTTAAATCTTAGTGTCATACTTTTGTGAATAGTTTTTGATGTATTTTTTTCTTATTTCTTTACATAATGTAGGTAGGTTACTATTGGGATAGTGAAGTATAAGTTTATGTTACTACTAAGATAAGAAAGAGATTTAGTAGACTAATGAATAAATATGAGTTGTTAAAAATGGTTAAAAGTTTATTTGAAGCATCTAGACTTGAGGATAATTGATTTACCTCACCTCTCAATTATTCTAGAATAATGGTAATAATTGGTATCAGAGCCTGTATTGCTAGTAAGGAAATTTTGAAGGGACTTAAAGATAAAGATCAAAATGTTTAGAAAGGAGGTACCCAAGTTGAACAAGGAGAACTTCCTTGCATGGAAAAATTTGATGAAGCTGCACATTGCTAGAATTGGAGAAGTTTAGTAATATAATACCTAGAGCATAACTACATAGCAATACCAAAACCTACAAAATCCCAAAAGATAAAATATAAACAAGAACACAATCATGCAATTTTGGAGATTGCACCTATCCTAAGTTACTCAAATTTTGACGATATAAAGGAATGTACTATTGCAAATAAAATGTGGGACAAACTAGCAAAGATCCATGGTGAGGAGAATAATGTACAAAGAGCTAAGTTAGAAATATTGAGAGGAAATTTTCATGATATGAAGATGAAAGAAGGTGAGAACATTGCATAATATTATGGCCAAATCAAAGAAGTGGTGAATGCAATTAGAGAAAATGAAGGAAAAATTAGTGATGAAACTCTAATCAATGATGTAATAAGAACCCTACACCCTATTTATGATATTATATCTTCTACAATACAAGAATCAAGATGTACTCCTCATAATGATCTGACCTTTGATAGTCTAATTGGGAGGCTTACTACTTTTGAATTGTCAAATTTTGATAATTTTACTAGCCCTATTATTGAATATTGTTTGAAGTCACAATTAGTTCTACATAAGTCTAAGAAGAAGAAACAAAAATATGAGGATAGTGATAGTGAATCATCTAATGATGATATTGAGGATCTTGATGCATTAATGGCTAGAAGACTACTTAGAGGAAAATGAAAATTCAAAGGTAAACTTCCTATAATATGTTTTTCCTACAATAAAGTTGGTCATATTGCTACAAGATGTCTTGAAAAGAATGACAAGGATGAAAATAAAGACATAAGGTATTGAGGAAGAAGAGATGGAAGAGACAACAAAGGATACAAAGACTATAAGGGAAAATTTAAAAAATCTTGTTACATTGTTGAAGAAGAAATTGATAGTGATTTTGATAGCCATGATGAAGAAGTTGTTTATGTTGCAATGAAAGATGATTTTTATGAAGATGAGAAAACTACTCTTATTTCATATGTGAGTAAAGGTGATAGATGAATAATTGATATTGCTTTCTTATGTCACATGACTGGTGATAAAAGTAAGTTTGAAACTTTAGAGCATTATAAAGGAAGATGTGTTAAGTTTGGTAATGATGCACCATATCTTGTGAAAGGTAAATGATCAATAAGATTCACTAACAAGATTAGATGTTATGACACTTATTGGGTTGAAGGGATGAATTACAATTTTTTGAGTATTGCACAATTGGATAGTTTAGGTTTCAAAGTTGAATTTCAACACAAGAAAGATAAGATCTACAATGGTTTTTGAGAACTTATTGTAAGTGGAGAAAAAATGAGAGCTAACTTGTTCTATCCAGACATATCTAATGATACATGCTTGTTTGCACAATATGAAGACATTTTTTATGGAATAAGAGGCTATGTGATATCAACATTGATAATTTGGTAAGCATTAGTAAGATGAAAAGAGTAAGAGGATTACAAAGATATAAGAAATCCAATAATGTAATGTGTAAGTGATGTCAATTAGGTAAAATGATAAAGTCTAGTTTCAAGAGAAAGACCTATTTATCTAATGATATATTGGAGTTAGTTCATAGTGACCTTTGTGGACCTATTGGAGTGCAAAGCTACTATGGTGACAAATATTTTAATCTATTTTTTGATGATTACTCTAGAATGATGAGTGCAATATTTCTTAAAGAGAAATATGATGCATTTAAATTATTTAAGTGGTATTTGGCTAGAGTTGAAAATGAAACAAGTAAAATCTTGAATTGTCTAAGATCTAATAGAGGGGGTAAATTTAGATTTGAGGAATTCAACATATTTTGCAATGATAGAGGAATCAAGAGACAGATGTTAGCACTAAGGACCCCTCCACAAAATGGTATATATGAAAGGAGGAATAGATCAATCATGGACCATGATAGGATAGTGATGATCAAGAAGAATATTTGACAAATGTAGTATAACAAAGTTGTAAGTAAAGTTTTTTATACTTTGAATAGAGTAAAAGGAAATAAAGATACAAATGTACACCTTTTGAGTTACGGTATGGATATACACCTAATGTGAAGTATTTCAAAGTATTTGGAAGAAAATGTTCTATACTGAGAGACAATAGACATGGAAAACATGATGCTAAAAGTGATGAAGTCATATTCCTAGGACATTCCACTAAAAGAAAAGAATATACATGTTTGAATTCTAACAATAACAAAGTTGTGGAAAGTGCAAATGTTAGAGTTGAAAAATGTGTAGAGAAAAATAAAGTTGAATACAAAAAAATTAGAAGACTACATAAATTGTGTATATGGATATGCAGGAGGGCCTAGTACCCTATGAGATCCTAAAAAGAAAGTTGTTGAGCAACAATAGCTAGTGAATGTTGAATCATAATAGAAAATTGTTGAGCATTAGGTAGTTGGAGTCGAGCATTAGCAAGTGAACACTGAACATCCAAAAGAAGATGCCAAGACACATGGAGTGCTACTCGAAGTTAATGTACAAGATGAATTTGAAGAGAAATGAGAAGAAGTAATAATACTAGATCAAATTATTAGACACAAAAATTTAAGAGTGACAAGAAAAGACTGAGGAGTGATACATGCTTATTGTGTAAGTATGTGCCTAGATTAGTCAAGGATGTACTTGAGAATGAATATTGGATTGCATCCATGAATGAAGAGATTGAAAAAATAGAGAAGAACAAGACTTAGACATTGGTACCTAGACATAAGAACTTTATTTGTACAAAGTGGGTATTCAGAGAGAAGCTGAATGAGAAAGGTAAAGTCACAAGAAACAAAGCAATTATAGTTTGTAAGGGATATGCACAAGAAGAAGGAATTGAATATGGGGAGACATTTGTCCCAATTGCAGGGTTTAAAAGAATGAGAATTTTTGTTGCATATGTTGCTTACAAAGAATTCAAAGTGTATCAAATGGATGTCAAAATTGCATTTTTGAATGGAATACTAGAGGAAGATGTCTATATTGAACAACCTAAAGGATTTTTTGATCCAAGCAAGAGAGATATGGTACGTAATCTATAGAAAGAATAGTATGGATTGAAAAAATCTCCTAGAGCATTGAATGAAAATTTGAACACATATTTGGTGATGATTGGTTTTGCAAAGAGTAATGATGATGATAATCTATACTTCAAGACTAAATCTAGAAAAGGCATATTACTAGTTAAGATATTTGTGGATGATATCATATTTGGAGGAAAAGATTCATTATGAAAATAATTTGGTAATGAAATGAAGAAAGAGTTTGAGATGTCTATGTTTGAAGAGATCAAATTATTTTTTGGTTTGCAAGTATATCAAATGAAGAATGGTATTTACATTACACAATCTAAGTACATTAAGTATATATTGAAGACCTTTGGAATGGAATACTCAAGACCAATTAGTACATCGACGGATACTGGACATAAAATTTCAAAGACTGATGTTACTATAGATGTGAATCAAACCCTATATATATATGATAGGAAATCTGCAATATGTTGTTCACAACAAACTAGATATTGCATTTTTTGTTGGGATTATTGCTAGATTTTCTATAGACCCTAAGAAGAATCACATGGTGGATATAAAAAGGCTATTGAGATACTTGAAAGGAATAGAGGACTATGGACTTAATTAAAAGAAAAATGACAAGTTTGAACTAAAAGTGTACACTAGTGTAGATTGGGCTTGAAATGTTGATGGTAGAAAGAGTACAAGTGGCAGAGCTTTCTTTTTAGGAAAGAGATTGTTTCATGGACAAGTAAGAAACAAAACTGCATTTATCAATCTATATCAGAAGTTGAATATGTAGCAACAATATTTAATTGTTCTAACATAGTGTTGATCAAGCAATTGTTGAAAGGAATGAAGGAAGAGATCACCAAACCTGTTGTCATATTATATGATAGCACAAGTTCTATAAACATAGTTAAGAATCCCATGATGCACACCAAGACCAAGCATATTTTTATCAAGTATCATTACTTGAGAGAGTTGGTACAAGACAAAGAAGTGATATTGGAGTATATGAATACAATGGAATAGATAACTAATATTTTTACTAAAGCACTACCTAAGGATGCTCATAAATATCTAAGAGGTAAATTAGGGGTGATTACCTTAAGTGAGGCTACCTAGGCTAGAGGTGGAGCATTTCATCAAATGTTTTGATTATATTATCTCACAACTTGATGCAAGAGATCATAATTTAGGAGCTGCCTAAAGCTATGAAGAGATAAGCACAAGATGTTGTACCAGTCATAAGCAAGATGATAGAGGAAGGATCTAGTTTAGAGAGATGACATGGAGTTATCTACATGATAATGATGTACGAGATATATTACAATCTCTATAGCTTTGTTGTCAAAAAGTGAGAGTTTATGCATATATAGTTACCATGGGAAGCATGAGTAAAGGGAGAATCTATACATGAAAGAGGAAGAGTATGAGAAAGTGAGATGATCTTTTGATATGATAGAGGGAGATTTTACAATTGGTGTCTAGAGGTGTTGCATATCAAAGGTGTAGAGATGAGAATTAGAATGAAACTAAATGATGAAATGGAGGAGATTGTTGGATTGTGAGATGAGAATCAATATAAAACTAAGGATATTAATGAAGATGTATTACAAGACATAGAGGGAGTTCAAAGAAGAAAATCAAGTAGGATAATTTAATGACTTTTTGGGTTGTATGGTACCTTGAGGTGTTGCCATCAATAACAAAGAGGGAGATTATTGGAAACCACAATCAAAAAAATTATTATGTTGTCATTTATGTCAAACCATACTGGTGAGACATTTACTACCTAAGTAGAGTGTCATATCATTCAATTGATGAAGAGGATTTGAAAAGAAGAGATAACAAGAAGACCTAGTGAAAAGGTAGAGTTATGTGGAATTACAATGGGCACTTGATTAGCTGGCACATTGGAAAGATAATGTATTTTTTAATCATTACACTAAGTGATGAAGATAGTTGGATTGAAGCCTAGTAGAGATGATCAATGTTAGACCAAGTGCATAGGCTAAACTGAGAAAAAAAGTAGAAGATTAAGGAGCTTATAGTTGAAGCCAAACTTTTCTAGTGTCGACTGAGTGAAAAATAGAAGCTGAGCCAATATAGTATTAACCAAGTATCAAAAAAGACTAAGTATTCCAAGAAAGACAGTTAGTATTGGCCAAGTTATCTAGTAATGATTGAGGCCAATGAACACAATATTAATTGAGTGATAGGATTGGATAGTTTGTGAAGGAATTCAAATTCCTAGCTAACATAGTTGAATTTTGGATTAGTTAAATAACATAGAGGATAAGTATTGATGAGCTAGATCATTTAATGAATGATAAACCATGTTTGAGTGTTCCTAGGCATGGATTCATAAAAAAAATTGAGAAGTATCTAGGAGAAGGAGGAAACAAAATGATGGAAGGATTCAGTGAATATAAACTAACCCTAAGATCAACGATGATGTTTAAATAGAAAAACATACAAGATACCTATTTAAAGATGCATGAGGATAACCTAGAGAGGTTAGTAGTTGTTGATTATGTTGATCGACAAACATGAGCAGAAGGCTCTGAAGAGTTGAGTAGAGGTTAAGTGTGATTGCTTGAAGGGTTTCCAAGAAAATAAATGATCGAGATATTAATGGAGGCTAGTCAATGGATCAACATATGAGCTACACTATGATCTATATTTGCAAACTAAGTTATATTTATCAGATCAACCTGTTGTCACTTTCTAACCATTGTATTAGTTAAAATCCTTTAATCAAGCTTGACCTAATTAATGTATCACCATCTTGGGTGTAAGAGAAATCTTGCATCACCCCAAAAATATTTGTATTTCATTATTTTCTATTTTAATAAGGACTAGTAGATAGGGTGGTTGATGTTTATGGGAACTCTCTATTTTTAGTAATTTTGTCATATGAGCTTGGAATGTTCTCACTTTCTATAGGAAGGTTCATTTTAGAATTGTAAGCCTATCATAAAAATCTCATTGCTCAAGCATAAGTATCAGAGAAGTTATTATGAATTTTGTAGAAAAATCTTCAAGCTCATTGTTGGAGACCTTAGAGTGCCTAGATGAGGTCCAAAAACTTGGTGAAATGGCACTAGCATGGTTCCAAACCTATAGATCACAAGCTAGCATTTTTGAAAAGTGGTTATAATAGCCAATTAGAGAAATAGTTTGTGAGTTATGGCCTTTCAAAGTTGAGCTACACAAAATATCTAAAATAATTGTCACAGATGTGTTTGGCTGACTCTATATGTATTGTTAGGGTCTGTCGGCCCTAGGTATTAAATTTCAATTTCTAGAACCTTCCAAGTGGCATAAAATTTCCTATTTAAGAAAGGCTTGAACATTGTCTAGGACAACTCTAGGGTGATAGTTCACAGCTTGTCTTGTAGATTATTGTAATGAAGGCACCCATGTGGGTCAGCATATTGTACTTGAGAATTCTATAATTTTGCATTTGCGGTGCAAATAAGAAGTCCATATTTTTTTTTCACATTGGCTATTGTTTCTTTGTTTTTGTTATGAGTTTATAGTTTTAAGGGGAGCACCCTTTATCAAGTGTTATTAGAGCTAGAGTTCTTGAGTGTATGGATAGATTTATGATTATGAGGTAGTTTGCACCAAGACCATAGTTTGGGTTGAGTGTGTAGATAGATCACCAATTGTGAGGTAGTTTGCACTAGGGTTTCAGTAGAAGTACAAAAATTCCTCCATGAAGAGAGCATGGCAGAAGAGTTGTAGGTGTTACACTTACAGGTTTTTGAGCCCTCCAAACAAAAATGCATGCATTGGAAGAACAAATGCAAAGAGGAATAAATCTTCCTATGAGAGATGAAAGTGAGGATGAGGATGAAGCAGAAGAATATTCTAGAGCATAGGTAGTTCTAAACCCAAAGGAAGAGAGGCTTTTAGGGCCATCTCCATGATTGGAAAAAGACCTAAGTTTGAGGCTCCCACATTTTTAGGAAATCTTAACCCAAAAGAGCTAATTGATTGGATCAATGAAATAAAGGAATACTTTGAGTATGAAGATATTGAGGATCTAGATAGGGTCAAGTTTGTGAAGGAAAAATTGAAGGGACATGCAAAGATCTAGTGGCAAGAGGTTTAGTTGGAGTGAAAAAGAAAGGAAAAGGAGAAAATCACTAGATGGGATTGGATGATAGCTAAAATGAAGCAACAATTCATTCCTATGGATTATGAGCTTCATCCATTGAAGAAGATGCAAGGAATGAAGCAAGAAAGAAAATCAATTGAAGAGTATACCAAAGAGTTCTACCAAGTTCTCATTAGAACTAGCCATGCAGAAGCTGATAAGGAGAAAGTTTCCTATTATCTTAACAGGTTAAGGCCAAGCATTCAGAATGAGCTGAGTTTGGTTCAAATGAACAATATTGAGGAGGCATACTAGTTTTTCCTCAGAGTTGAGGATAAACTGAGCAAGAAGTTTGACAATAAGTATAGTGGAAGAGGTTGTGTTGGAAGATCTAGTAGAAAATCTTATGGAGGCCGTAATGATGATCAGAAGAATAAGGATGAGGCTAGAAGTAGTAGTCAGAACCAAATGGGAAACAATTCCAATCATTTCCATGATCAAAACAATAGAGATCAGAGAGGAAGAGGTAGAGGAAAATGATTTGGAAGAAGAGGCTTCTATGGGAAATGTTTTCACTACAGAGAAGAAGGGCATAGAGCATTTGAATGTACCTAGCACCAAGGAAGGATAGATCAAAGAACTAAAGGCCTGGCTAGAGTTGCACATGTTGATGAAGATGTCAGATCCTGACATTCTAAAGATGCTAAAAGAGGAGAAGTGTTGGTTAATAGAAGAGTCCTGCTAAGTGGTGAGAATGAACCTGATCAAAGAAGGAGTTTGTTTTGCACAAGGTGTAGATGTGAAGATAAGTGTCATGATGTGATCATTGATGGTGGAAGTACTGACAATTTGGTGTCAGAAATGATGGTCACAAATTTGAAGTTGAAGAGACTAAAACACCTACATCCATACTGTATTGCTTGGGTGCAAGATGACCACAAGGTTATGGTCAATGAGTAGTGCTTAGTGAAGTTCAAGATTGGAAGCTATTGAGATGAGGTACTATGTGATATCATACCTATGGGCATATTTCATATGTTTCTAGGTAGGCCATGGCAGTTTGATAGGCATGTTGTACATGATAGGAGATAAAATACCTACACCCTGACCAAGGATGGATTGAAACATAAGTTGAAACCATTAAAGGATACAGAAGAAAAGGTATGTAGTACTATTAGAATATGTTTTTTTTGTGGAAAAGACTTTCTCAAAGGTATGAAGTGTGAGCATGTGTGTTTTGTTATAATTCCAAAAGTTGGTAAAGAAGAAGTAGAGGAGGTATCTGTAGAAGTTGCAAATATGTTGGAAGAATTTTTTGATATTGTATTAGATAATGTACCTAATGGATTTCTCCCAATGAAGAGACTTAATGAATTTGGTTCTAGGATCCAATTTGTTGAACAAAGAAGTGCACAAAATGACACTAGCAGAAAGTGAAGAGTTGAACAAAAAATTTCATGAGTTGTTGTAGAAGGGGTTGATTCGAGAGAGTCTAAGTCCATGTGTTGTCCTAGTAGTATTAGCACCAAATAAAAATGGAGAATGGAGGATGTACATAGATTCTTGCACTACTAATAAGATCAGAATCAAGTATAGATTTTCATTGCCAAGGATGGATGAAATGGACTGTTTGAGTAGACCTAAGTATTTCACAAAGATAGATTTGAAGAATGGATACCATTAGATTCATATCAAAGAAGGTGATGAGTGGAAGATTGCTTTCAAGACAAGGGAAGGACTGTATGAGTGGTTAGTCATGTCTTTTGGGCTAACCAATGCACTGAACACTTTCATGAGGCTCATGAATGAGGTACTGAAGGAATTTTTGGATAAGTTTTTCATTGCTTACCTAGATGATATATTGATCTTTAGTAAGACATTGGAGGAGCATTTGATCCATATTCGCAAGGTGTTTGATAACTTGAGGGAAGAAAATTTGCTAATAAACCTGAAGAAGTATAGTTTTGTAAAGAAGGAGTTGGTGTACCTAGGATTTGTTGTCTCAATAGAAGGTCTAAAAATGGATCCATAGAAAGTGAAGGCTATCCTTGAATGGCCTACTCCAAGGAGTGTGACAGAGGTAAGATCTTTTCATGGACTAGCTACATTTTATAGAAAGTTCATAAGAAGTTTTAGCAGTATTTTTGAACCCTTGACTAAAACAATGAGAGGGGATAGGAAAGAGTTTAAGTGGACTATAGGAGTAGATAAGAGTTTTACTCTGTTGAAACAAAAAGTTACTAAGCATCCTATTTTAACACTTCCTAATTTTAATTCCTAATTTTAACAAAGAGTTTAAAGTAGACTATGATGGTAGTGGTACTTCAATAGGAGCTTTTTTGAACCAAGAAGATAGACATGATGCTTATTTCAATGAGAAGTTGAATGATGCAAAAAGAAAACATTATGTTTATGATCAAGAATTTTATGCTATAGTTCAAGCATTGAAGAAGTGGAGAAACTATCTTCTTCCTAAGGAGTTTGTTTTGTATATTGATCATCAAGCTTTGCAATATTTGAATAGTCAAGGAAAGTTGAACCAAAGGCATTTAAAGTGGGTTGAGCTTTTACAGAGTTATACATTTAATTTGAAATATAGGAGTGGGAAGTTAACAAAGTTGTAGATGCTCTTAGTAGAAGACAAATTTTTTTGATAGAAATGCAGATAGAGGTGGTTGGGTTCAAGGAACTTAGTACTTTGTATCCAGATGATCCTAATTTTGGTTTTGTGTGGAAGGCTTGTACAGAACCTATTACACTTGACAAGACAAGGTGGTTGGATTTCATGATCTAGGATAGTATGTTGTTCAAAGGAAACCAATTGTGCATTCCTAAAAGTTCAGTAACAGAGAATCTCATCAAGAAGAAGCATAGTGGAGGATTGGCTGGACATTTTGGTAGGGATAAAACCATATCTTTGGTTGGTAAGAATTATTACTGGCCATAGTTGCAACAAGATGTGAAGAAATTTGTATAGAGTTGTAGAGTATGTAAGATGGTGAAAGAAGTGAAGTAGAATACAAGATTGTATTAGCCATTACCTATACTAGAGAAGCCATTGGAGGATGTCAGCATGGATTTTTGTTCTTTGATTACTAAGGACTCAGTATGGGCATGATTGTATTTTTATGGTGGTTGACATGTTTTCAAAGATGGCACATTTTATTCCTTGCAAGAAGACTAAAAATGTTGTTCATGTAGCAGAATTGTTTTCAAAGAAGTGATGTAACTACATGGTCTACCAAAGAGTATAGTTTCAGATCGAGATACCAAATTCATTGGTTATTTCTGACATACATTGTGGAAAAAGTTGAAGATATATTTGAAGTTTAATTCATCACATCACACATCGATTGATGGACAGACAAAAGCTATGAATCAGAGTTTGGGAAACTTGCTAAGATGTTTGGTTGGAGACAAGTCAAAAGGATGGGATCTGATTTTACCACAAGCAGTAATTCTATCAATGGGAGTACTAGTAAATCACCATTCTAGATTGTATATGGGAGTAGTCCTAGAAATTCTTTTGAATTGAGGCAGTTGGATAAAAGAGAGATAAGTATTGTTGAAGTAGAAGATTTTTCTAAAAATTTGAAGAACGTCCATGAGGAGGTGAGGAAGCACATCATAAAGATAAATACATAATATAAGGCTAGCGCAGATGTGAAAATGAGATATAAAGAATTTGAGATTGGAGATGAAGTCATGCTTCATTTGAGGAAGGAGCATTTTCCAGTGGGTACATATAATAAGCTAAAGATGAAGAAGTTTGGCCCTTGCAAGATAGTGAAAAGGCATGATTCTGAAAATGCTTATGAAGTGGAGATGTCTATTGAGTTGAATATTTCACCAGTATTTAATAATCCAAATTTGATAGAGTATTATGAAGGAGGTGATGGAGATTATGTTGTAGAAGCACAGTGGAGTATTCCAGCAACTAGTTCAGCTACAAAGGAGATTGAGGAGATACTGGACAGTCATGTTGGCAAAAGTACAAGGAACAAAACTTACAAGGAATACCTAGTCAAATGCAAAGGGAGGCCAGTAGAGGATTCATCATGTCTAGCAAAAGAGGAGGTTAACCATCTTGGTTTTCCTCTAAACATATGAGACATGACAGACTCACTTCTCAAATTACATTGAGTGTCTGATGTAGGAGCATCCTGGGTGTAAGAGAAATCTTGAATCACCCCAAAAATATTTTTGTTTCAGTCTTTTCTATTTTAATATAGACTAATAGATAGGGTGGTTACTATTTATGGGAACTTACTATTTTTACTAAGTCTATCATATGAGCTCAAAATGTTCTCATTTTCTACAACAAGTTTCATTTTAGAGTTGTAAGCCAACCATAAAAATCTCATTTCTCAAGAATAAGTATAAGGTTAGTTATTGTGTATTTTCAGTGGAAAAATTTGAAAAAAAATATTTAGGCTTTTTGTTGGAGGCCTTAGAGTTCTTGGATGATATCTAAAAACTTGATGGAAGGGTGCTAGTGCAGTTCAATGCCTATAGCTTAGGAGCTGGCATTTCTGAAAAGTGGTTATAATAGCCAATCAGATCAACGGTTCATGAGTTATGGCCTTTCAAATTTGGGCTACCTAAAATATCTAAAATATTTATCAAAGATGTATAGAATAGGTGTACATCTTGACTATGTTATTAATGATGAGGAGGTAACACCAAATCCTGATTCTGAACTAAAGGTTGAACAAGATGAAGAAATGCGCCTAAGAGTTTTGTCTAGGGAGAATGCTAGACATGCTATTAAAGTTGTCTTATATGATGGAAGACTTAAGAATAATGTTATTTGGATTGGATTTTTGAGATGGAAAAATAATTTGAGTATGAAGGTACTCCTGATAATAAGAATGTTAAGATAGTAGTCACTAAGTTGAAGGGTCGTGCTTCACTTTGGTATGAGAATTTGCAAACTAAGATACAAAAGAGAGGAAAAGAAAAGATCAAGACATGAGAAAAGATGTTTGGAAAAATGAAGATTAAGTTTCTATTTACTGATTATCAAATTGAGAAATATCATAATTTTGAGGCAAAAGAAAATGAGTGTAAAAGACTACACTTAGGAACTCTACAAATTGTATATAAGATCTAGACATGTAGATGAGGAAGTTGAAAAATTGGAAAGGTACCTAAATGGATTGATGACATCAATTTAAGATGTGATTGGCTATGTTAAGATGGACAATGTGGAAGAATCTTACTAATATGTTTTGAAGGATAAAGAAAGATTAGTAAAGAAAAATAATCAAACACATAGAGGAAGAGGTGGCAGATTTTAGAGAAGCAGAGGCTGAACATATGCAGAAGGTAGTAGATCTAACAATGCAATGCATGATAAATAGGAATCAAAATTGAAAGAGCCTATTGGAAGAAGAGGTAACTAAACTAGAAGTAGACATATTGGTTATACTAGGAATAATAATGGTAAAAAATGTGAAGAAAGATCTTGGTTTAAAGGTACTAGTTATAAATGTGGAGAAGAAGTATATAGGGCCTTTGAATGTACTAACTCTATAAAGAAGATTAGA
This sequence comes from Cupressus sempervirens, assembly GCA_028749045.1. Taxonomy (NCBI): domain Eukaryota; kingdom Viridiplantae; phylum Streptophyta; class Pinopsida; order Cupressales; family Cupressaceae; genus Cupressus; species Cupressus sempervirens. The sequence goes on from CM053786.1 coordinate 425,867,216, forward strand.
AGTAATAACAAAAATGCTTTGGCTTGTCATGAAGTTGTTGAAATGCCTAATGAACCTAAAAATGGCAAGAATCTAATGCTAAGAAGAATCTTGTTGAATGAGGAGATTGATGAGAACCTATTTTGAGAAGAAATTTATTTAAAACCAAATGTGAGGTAGCTAGAAAATGTTGCAAGGTAATCATTGATAGTAGAAGTTTTTAGAAAGAACTATTTGAGGAGAATCATTGTACCATAATCAGAGTATGTTTGGATGAAGGAAATCAATCTGCTAGAGCTATGAAAGAAAAAAATGTTTATTTTTATTTGATTCCTAGAAAGAATGAGAAACAATATGAATCAGAGCATGCACCAGAGATTGAATCCTTGCTAGAGAAGTTTGAAAACAATAATTGTTGATAATTTACATGTGATAGTTTACCACCTATGAGAAGTATAATTCATTTTATGGATTTGATACCTGGATCTAGTTTTCCTAATAAATCACTACATTTATTGACACCTAATAAGAACACTAAATTAAATAGGCAAGTGCAAGAATTGTTTGAGAAGAGTTTGTATAGAGAAAATTTGAGTCCTTATGTAGTTCTTGCTATGTTAGCACCTAAGAAGAATGGGGAATGGATAATTTGCAATGATTCTAGAGCCATAAACAAAATAGTAGTAAAATATAGATTTCCTTTGCCTAGGATGGGTGACATAATGGATAGTTTGATTAGAGTAAAGTAATTTATCAAGATTGATTTGAAAAGTGGCTATCATCATATTAAAATTAGAGAAGGGGATAAACGGAAAAATCCTTTTAAGACTAATGAAGGTTTGTATGAGTGTTCGGTTATGTCTTTTGGTTTAACTAATGCACCTTGTACTTTTATGGGATTTATAAATGAGGTTTTGAAAAGATTCTTGGGTGAATTTTTTATTGTATATCTAGATGAAATTTTGATATTCAATAAGACCAAGGAAGGACATCTTGAGAATATTAGACAAGTATTACAAAGATTGAAAGAGGAGAAATTGTTGATTAACCTGAAGAAGTATTCATTTATGAAGGAATAAATTATGTGTCTTGGTTTTGTTATTTTAACTTATGGTTTGAAGATGATCGTAAGAAGGTGAAATTTATTCTTGATTGGCCTACACCAAACAATGTTGGTGAGGTAAGATAATTTCATGGTTAAGCAAGTTTTTATAGAAAGTTCATCAGAAATTTCAATTCTATTTGTAATACTATGACTAAAACTATGAGAGGAGATAAAAAGGATTTCAAATGGACACTTCGAGCATAGAAGAGATTTGAAATATTGAAAAAAAATATTTTAGAATTATCTACCCTAGCTTTGCGTGATTTTAATAAAAATTATCAAGTTGAATGAAATTCTAGTAGAAGTGTCATTGGATCTATCTGGAGTCAAGAAGGAAGACCCATAGCTTTCTTTAGTGAGAATTTTAATGACACTAAGATAAAATATTTAGCTTATAGGCAAGAATTCTATGCTATTGTTCAAGCTTTGAAGAAATGGAGACACTACCTAATGCCTAAAGATTTTGTGTTGTATATTGATCATAAAGATTTGCACTATTTGGGAAGTTAGAATAAGTTGAACCAAATACATATGAAGTGGGTTGAGTTTTTTTCGAAAATATCCTTTTCTTTGAAACACAAGAGTGAAAAATCAAACAAAATTACTAATGCTTTGGGCTAAAGAAGGAATTTGCTAGTAAAAATGAGAATTGAGGTACATGGTTTTATTTCTTTGATGTATTTGTATGAAACTAATATTTCTTTTGAAAAACCATGGAAAGCTTGTAAAGAAAATGTGATGAGGGATAAGTGGAATGATTATTTCATTTAGGAAGACATATTGTTTAATAGAATTATGTTGTGCATACCTAGATGATCTATGAGCGAGAACATCATAAAAGAAAAATATAGTGGTGGACGTGCTAGACACTTTGGGATTGATAAAATAAAAAAGATGATTGCATACAAATCCTTTTGGCTGTAGATATATAAATATGTATATAAAATTGTAAGAAGCTACAAAATTTGTCAAACAACAAAAGGAACTAGTCATAATATGGGATTATATTCACCATTGCATGGTACTTGATAATCCTTGGGAAGATATAAGTATGGATTTTGTTCTTGGTTCACCTATAAATCAGAGAGGTAATGATTCTATTTTAGTGAAAGTTGATAAATTTTGAAACATGGCTCATTTCATACCTTGTAAGAAGACATCTAATCTTGTACATGTGATTGAGTTATTATTTAAGGAGGTGGTGAGATTGAATGGTTTAACTAAAACTATTGTTTTAAATAGAGATACTAAATTAACTAGTTACTTTTGGAGGACAATTTGGAGGAAGTTGAATGTAGAGTTGAAGTTTAGTTCTAATTTTCATTGACAAATAGATGGAAAAACCAAAGTAGTGAACATAAGTCTGGGTAACTTTTTGAGATGTTTGTTTGGAGATAATCCTACTAATTGGGATTTAATTTTGGAACAAGTAGAGTTCACATTCAATAGTTCTATAAGTAAAAAAACTAGAGAAGACACCTTTTGAGATAGAAACTTGAATGAGTCCTAAAGGAACTACTAATTTGAGGACCCTAAACCTTGAGACAAAGAGAAGTGTTGAAACTAAAGAATTTGCAAATTTCATGAAAATTTTGCATGATGAAGTTAAATGGAACATGGAAGATAGTAATCTGGGATAGAGAGAAAATAAGAAGAAGAGGTCAAAATATTTTGAAGTTGGGGATATGTTGATGATTCATTAGAAGAGAAATAGATTTACAAATGGTACCTATAGTAAGCTAAAAATGAAGTTTGGTCCTTGTAAGATTCTAAGGATGTTTGACAGTGGAAATGTCTTTGAAGTTGAATTACAAGAAGACATGGATATTTTACCTATATTAAACATTGTAGATGTCTTTGAGTATTTTGAATTAGATAAAAAGATGAAAGATAGCTTGGATTACCCTGAGAAGAAAACATATAGAATTGAGAGGATCTTGAATAGCTGAATAAGAGTACCAGAGGAAAAGACTACTTGTAATACCTAGTTTAGTGGAAAGACAAACCAATTGAAGTTCATATATTATGCAAGATGAATTGGATATCTATGATTCAAGTCTAAATTTTAGTCATGATTGATGTGGAAATCAATCCTTTATTAACCTCAAGTGTCTCATGTAGGAGCATCTTGGGTCTTTGAGTAATCTTGCATCAACCAAAAATATTTCCAATTTTGTGTACCAAGTCATTGTTCGTGAAGTAATCATTGTTTTTTTGTTTCATGTTATTCTCAGTTGTCATCATGTTGAGGACCTATCCAATATCCTTGTCTTAAGTGTGAAAATTCTTATGTTGGATGTTTCTTGAGTTCTATACCAAACTTTATGATCTCATTTCCCTGTTATTTCTACTTGTGTGTCATGTTGATCTGATTGGCATTGTTTCAATTATTTAGGTGGAATATTTCATAGTTAAGAGCCAACTCCTAACACATGTGTGGACCTACCATCAAGTACACATATCTTTATATGACTAGTTGCATGGGTTCTTCCAAGTATGGTCCTAAATTGTAATTAATGCTTGACTAGTCAACTTGTGGCTTAACTAGATATAAAAGAAGCTTGGTTAGATATAGGAGAGACAGAGAGACAGAGATAGGTAGAGATAATAAGATTAGAATGGATTAAAATATAGGGGAAAATAGAAGATGTGAGATAAGGATCTGATTTTATATATTTCTTGTTTTATTTAAGGACACAACCTAGAAGGCCTTATAGCTGAGCTTGTTGTGGTTATTCTATATGTGAAGTAAAATAATTATACCTAAAATATGTTGCTCTGGCCATGTGTACTCTATTTTTTTATTTATCAATTTTTTAGCTTTCATGTGTAACTTTGAGTAGGGGAAGAAGGTTGCAGGTTGAGTTTATCCCACATAGTTATGTGGGACTCTCCATGTACCTCCCCGCATCAAAGATGTTATTATATTTCTAGAAACATAAGTAGCACAAAACAAGTTGGTGCAGGAGTACCTTCATAAATCTAAGTGTTTCTATATAATTTTTTTACTTCATGGAGGTCCTAGGAACTATTAGGAATGGTTAGGAATGAAGGTTTTTTATTTGGACCCAATTGTAAGATCCAGTTCCAAGATTGGCAAATTATAAGCCCTTGGTCAACTATAGATCAAAGAAGTCAAATATCCTTAGTTTTTAGCATATTTACTTATTTTAATGTTTTTAACATGTTTAGATCTATTTTGGATCATTTAGGTAAGGTTTGATCATTATTTGATCAATTCTTGCAAAAGTTACACAATTCTTGCAAAGTTGCCAAAAAATTGTTAAGCAACTTTTAACAAAAAGTTGCAAATTTTGTATTTTCACTTGCCAACAGCCAAATTTTGTTTGAAAGGTTGTTATGACCATTTGGGATGCCTAAAAAAGCCCTTTTAGATGGGTGGTAGGATATAATATGTAATATTTCCTTTGAACCAATAAAAATAACACTATTTTCCTACAAATTCAAGGATGTAATAGATTATACGAACATGTATGGATAGACCAAAATGATTGAGTCACATTTTTGGATTCTTGGATTATTTGACATTAAAATTTATTTTTTTTGAAGTCTTTAATCATTCCCTAACTCTAGTATATGTGTTTTTGCAAATATTGTCATAGTTTGTTGCTGAACCTAGGGTTTCATACAAAATTAGTCATATCTTGGGATTTCACAATTGGAATCTAATGGCTTATAGTGAAATCCAATTACTAGCCCTATACTTTAAGATTCTTTTGGTTTTAGGAAATAACTTTCATGAGGTAGGAAGGAATTTGATGCCCTAGGTATGCAAATCCTATGTCCATGCCCTCAGCGTTGAACAACAACTCCCATAACTCGCTCTAGATAAGTCATTAGGATTTGGAATCTAGTTTTTTACTTTCATTTGTTTACCCCTCATGATCCAATTGTTAAATTTAGGTTTTGGCAAAGAGAAGATATACTCCTTTTGTTATTGGAGGCCTAATAGGCGATGAGCCCAGTTTATGGTTATTTAGTTTATAGTTTTATGGTTAAAGATTTGGTATTTCATGAGTTCCTTATAAATAATATTCAGAATCTCTATGTTTTTATGCTATGATTATGTATGTATTTGATACTTTTAAGACTAAAGGAATATGTTGAATATATATGGATTATATATGATGAAATCTGGTATTCTTTCCATTCTACATTAATGGGGTAGTGTTCCTCAAACCATGTGATGAGGATAATGCTAATGTAAGGAAAATCTTATTATGAATCTTTATCCTTCGTATTTGTTGTGGTTTTTGTGTGTGCCAATCTCTTGCAAAAAAGGATAATTCAGTGGGCAAAGAAGACTCAGAATTGAAGTGACATCATCAAGACAACAATCTACTTTCAAGATTCATAATGCCTCCATTGTTTCTAGTTAGTGGCAGTTTTTGTTGTAGATGGAGTCAATTCATTCAACGATTATTTTGGAGGAAATCTAGCAGTCATACATTCCTATATTTCTATGTAGTTGAATGTGATTTACTCCTGCATTAAATGTTGTTGTTTCTCTTATAACTAAAATTTTTTGTATTCCTGAGTGGGAGGATCCTAGTTCTTAGTAGTTCAGTTTTCTAGTTGTTTATAAATTAGATGGATTTCATGATTCCTAAGGAGGGATATGTTCAGGAAATCCTTTTTTTAATCCATAGTAAATACAACTTTTTTATCTTCATCTTTACTAATGTTTTAATGAATGAATGAATGATACTTTCAGATCTTAGTCTTTGAGTTTCAAATTCAGTCACTCTTCCATGGGGGCTCACACAGAAGGTGAACTTATGTCATAATTAAGTAGGAATTAGACTTAAGCTTTCTTGAAGTAGTTATACTTTAGAACCATTGGTTGTTTCTTGCAACATATATGAACAACAAGGTTTACCATTTGCAACATTATCTTAAGTTCTAAGTTAAGTTGTTATTTCCATTTCTAGTATATATTTCCTTCAACATCATATTTACTTTAGTTGTAATGACTTTGAAGGAAAATTAGAGCATATACTTTGTAGTCACCATTTCAAGTTTATGCCCTCGGATTAATAAATCAATATAGTTCAGTATGCTATTTCAAGTAAGACATCTGATGTTGTTGAACCATAGAATCATTGTAAAAGGATGTCTAATCCTTCATTACTAAGGTATTATATTGACCAATCATTTTTTATGCCATTGCTAGGGATGGTTTCAATCTAGTTCAACCCTGAAGTCATTATGTTAGTTTAAATTCTGCATTAATTTGCATGCATAGAAGAAGAGACCATCTTGGGAGATTTCTTCCCCACGATATTCAGGATGAACCATTTGAGGTTTTTAACCCAGACCCTGAGGAACCCCAAGCCAAGAACATACAAGAAGAAGAACCATTTAAGAACGTATTCCTTGATGCATATGAACAATTGCCTTCACCTTCATCCTCTAAAGAATCATTCCATTTGAGCGACCTTTTTTCTAACATAGAGTATTAGGATAATCCACTTTCCCTTATTGTTTACCATCCACAATAGCTAGGACCTTCTCCAAGGATGGCCCAACCTACCTTTCCTTTCCCTATTCCCACTTAGCAAGGTAACCAAAATTTGAAGAATATACCTGCCACTACATTACCTAAATTCTATGGCCTTATCAAAGAAGACCTTAAGACATTCCTCTTTGAGTTTGACATCCTTTATAGGAGTTACATCTATACAACTGATGCCAACAAGATGAAGTTGTTTTCATCTACTCTAAAGGAACCTACTCTTAGATGGTTCATGGGGTTGGGTGCCAACATCTTAGTAGATTGGCCTGCAATGAACAATCTATTCATTTCAAAATATAAAGAGTATTGTAGGGTAAAAGTACAAAGTTGTGTCACCTTTCAGGATGACTTATCAGAACAGTTGAATTTGAGTATTTCTATCTAAAAATCAATTTTGTTAAAACATATGATCTAGATAAATTTATTCTAGCTAAATTATATATAGTCTCACACTATTCTAATTGAAAATGGCTAATAAATGCATGTGTTATACTAGTTTGTATCCAATTACTAAAGAAATAAAATTATTTCAGAAAAGTGGCATTTCAATAAATCTTACTATTTTTTATGATATTTTTTTAATAACATATAAACACCATTTTATAGATCTTAGAGTCTAGAATATTCCCATATAGTGTTTATAATGTTTTAATTAGATATAGTATATTGTAATTAAAAAATTCTACAAGCACGTATTTTAACAATGGAAAAGATACTAGTTTTGAGAAAAAAAAAATATTAAATCATATCAAAAAAAAATTAAAATTATATGACGTTCTAGAGGAGAGAGTCCTCTTCTAGAATGTATAATTTTTCTCTTGATTAGAATATATTTGTTTTGAAAAATGTGGTGGGAGATGAAAACTATCGATTTTAGGTGAGTTGAAATTTGAACCATTATAGAAGTGAAAATATAGGTATAAAGTTGATTTTTATTTTGATTTTTCTAGCTATATATGTTATCTATATATCATAGTTTTAGATCAAAAGGAAATAAATTTATTTCCTTATTTTTTTGTGGTGGGAATCAAACCCCCAATTTTCACCATTTTTTAGCAGCTAAAAAGAAAATATATCAATTCTTATTCCAAGTAATTATTAAAAATTACCATCCTAATATTCATCCATTTCTACACATTTAATTATTTTAATTAATTTTCAAATTCAAAATAAGAATACCATTTTTATGTCATTGAAGGTGAATAGTTATACTTTTGTTAGCCATTTCCTTTACAAAAGGGTAACACGGGTTTGTGCTTTCAGCCTGTAGGGGAAGATACTTGAAAGGAGATGACATTTTCAAGATGTCCCAAAAGGAAGAAGAAACCTTGGAGGAATATGTCTCAAGGTTCATGTTTAACCTATAGCACAATACACAACATTAGCTGAAACATCAGTCTCAAAAACATCTTTTTTTAAGAGGTGTAAATGATGGAAGCATTGAAGCTTGGATCTCATGGAAGGTGGTGATATCACTTAGAAGAGTTGGAATGACATTAAAGATATATTCATGAACTATTCAAGAGCTACTGTAAAGAAAGATAGAGGACTAAGAGAATTACCTCATAAGCTTAATGGTTATGTGTCTAGGGTAGAGTTGTCGAACATAATGTCATATTTTAAACAAGACATCATTAATGATGTAGCTATGTAGCTAGACACCATGCAGGCAAGAAGGAAGAAAGATGAAGTTGATGCCATGTTAGTTGAATGTTGTCCACATTGTAGAGAGAATAAAAGGAATTGTAGATGCAAGTCTATTGTAAGCCTATAGTCACAAACAATTCCTATATATTTTAAAGCCATCAATGAAAATGGAGAGGTATGCCACAAGATCCTCTCCATAATTATAATAATAGCTTTGAATGGAAAAATCATTAGAGTAATGGTTTTGGTGGGTATAATAATTAGCAAAAACATCAACAAGGTTGGCAATAGCCTAAACAAGGTTGACAACAACCTCAAAAAGGTTGGAAACAACCTCAATAGGGTTGGCAACAACCTTAGCAAGGGTGGCAGCAACCTCATAATTGGAATAACCAATCTAGTCAACAAGCCTGAATGCCACCACCTCGAAAACAATACCTAGTGCCTCCTCTTGTAGCCACTAATACTCCCCCTATGTAGACACAAATGCCAGTTCAGCCTAATCCTAATCCTAACAATACCAAATACCCAACACAATAATAAATCTATACCATTTCATTGAATGGTATCGACTTAAGGTCAACCATCGCTCTTCATTCACCACAATAGCCTATAATAACCAAAGTTGAAGATTTCTCAGCTAAACAAGTGGGTGTGTTAGTCCTATAGAACTCTCCTACAACCAAAAAGCCCTTGTTTCCTCATAGGTTGGTAGAATAGGGTCAACCTATAAAAAACCAAGCACCAACTGATTTTCTCAATCAACTAAAGTAGATGATAGTAAAAATACCATTACTTGATGCTATTAAGGAAGTTATTATTCATACTAAATCCATTAAGGAAGCATGTATCAAATAGCCAGGAAGAAAGAAGGATCCAAAAACTATTCATGTCTTAGGACAATTGTATGACCTAATTTTGGAAAAACTGACTGTCCCCAAATATTCTAACCCTAGGAGTCATGTGATTACTATCACCATTCATGGAATGCAAGTCCAAAACTCTTTAGTTGACCTAAGAGCATCCATAAATTTGATGAAAAAAGAGGTATTTTCTTAACTACATATCATTGGTCTCTGAGAAACACCAACCATAATTTAGCTTGCTAATAGTTTTACTATCAAGCTAGATGTCATAGTCATGTTAAACTCTTGAGAGTATCTGGTAGAATTTTTTGTCCTCTTCTCAAAGGATAACATGGGTGGGGATCCTTTAATTCTATGGAAAATATTGTTAGCTACTACAAATTCCTATATAGTTTGTTGATCTGATAAGATGACAATATCCAGTGGTATCCATACTAAGAATCTAACTTTATACTCTCCTTTTCAACCAATGTTGTAAGATGACCAACTAGTCTGGCTAGATTTAGGTGATGATGATCCTAAATTCAATTCCATCCATCAACTAATGATGATAGGTTGAGAGTCATTTTTAGCTTTTTGGGAAGAAGATGAGATAATTTCATCAATCCTCATGAATGAGTATCGCATAGAGTCTCAAGTGTGTCCCCAAGCAGGTTGTATCTTGGAAACCATATTACCATCTTTGAACACACCTTATTATTTAGAAGCCACCCAATTTATTCACTAATTATTACCTCATGAGGTGGACTCTTCTCCATTTTCTCAACTATTCATGTCAAATAAGGTCATCAAGATGGAAGTTGGTCTACGGAGAGAGCTAAATGTTAGTAGTGCTTTATCACCTCCCCATCAAAAAATTATATTGTAGTTACTATAGGAGAATCAAAAAGAATTTTCTTGGGACTACATGGACATAAAAAGATTGGATCCTAAGCTTCATACTCACAATATCTACATCAGTCCTGAATCCAAACCTGTCGATTAGCCCCAGAGGAGAGTCAACCATGTTTTGAGGGATATAGTTAAGAATGAACAGTAGAAGTTGTTAAGTGTTGGTTTTATCTACCCCATCTTTGATGGCCAATGGCCCTCACCCCTAGTTATAGTACCAAAAAAGGGAGGGATATTGAGATTTTTTGTGGATTAAAGGGAGCTCTATTCAACCACTAAGAAAGACCACTTCCCATTTCCATTTATAGATCAATTTCTTGACAACCTAGCTAGCCAAAAATATTTGTATTTCCTTGATAGTTTTAGTGGTTATAGTCAAATACAAATAGCTCCCAAGGACCAAGAGAAAACAACCTTCACATGTCCATGGGGAATGTTTTCCTACTCATTCCTACCTTTTGGCTTGTTCAATGCTCTAGCCACATGCCAATGAGCTATCATAAGTATCTTTTCTGATATATCTATTAAATATATGGAGATTTACATGGATGATTTTACTATTTATGGGACTACTTTTGATGAAGCAAAAGAAATCTTGGAAAAGGTACTCAAGAGATGCCTAGACTATAGCATTTCCCTAAACAATGAGAAATATATCATGATGATGAAAGGAGTTATACTCAGTCATTTCATTTCATCATAAGACATCCAAGAATACCCAGCAAAGATTAAGGTAATGAGTACCTTGCCTATGCTAGAGAAGAAAAAGGATGTGCAAAGTCTCCTTGGACATACTAGGTACTATAGAAGATTCATAAATAATTTCAGTCAACTTGTAGCACCCCATTATAACTTGTTAAAAAGGGATTCTAAATTTTCCTAGGACTTTGAGTGTACTACATCTTTCTTACAACTTAAAGAGGTTCTCACCACAACACCAGTTTTGAGAGGGCCTAATTGGGGAGTTCCTTTTCACATTCATATAGATGCCTCAAATTATTCTATAAATTTCATGCTAGGTTAGAAGATAGACTTAGTTGCGCATCCTATTTATTTCATTAGTAAAAATCTGCAAGGTGTAGAGGTCAACTACATAGTCATTGAAAAGGACCTGCTTGCAGTTACCTATGCACTAAATAAATTTAGGCACTATATTACTAGATATAAAATATTTGCTCATACTAACCACTCTTCTATTAAGTACCTAATGAATAAACCTAAAATATTAGGAAGACTAGCTCACTAGTTGCTACTTATTCATAGATTTGATATTACAATAGTAGATGAGCCTGGCAAGGCCAATGTAGTGGCTAACTTTATCTCTCGGTTGCATATCCCTAATTATCCTATGACCATTAATGGTAGTTTTATAGATGAACATCTCCTTGTATTGTCAGTAGAAAATCCATGGTATGCAAATATTTCTAATTAAACAACCATAGGAAAGATGTTAGTTCACTTCTAGCTAAAGAAAGTAAGGCATTAGCTGAGAAGAGCTTTAACTATTCTTGGATTTCAAGATTTATGTTTTATACTAGTCCTGATCAAGTAATGCGTAGGTTTATAAGGGAAGATGAAACATATGATATCTTAAGGGCATGCCATGATGAGCCCCATGGAGGTCATTTTTTAGCCAAATAGACAACCTTTAAAATATTACCTACCTGGTTGTATCAACGAAGCTTACACAAGGATGCAACTTAGTACACAAAGAAATGTGATAAATGTGAATGCATGAGGCAACCCACTAAATCAGATGAGATGTCCTTGTAGCCTTAGATAGTTGTTGCACCATTTGATAAATGGGGGATTGAATTTGTATATCCTATTAAACCCTCTTCACAAGCTAAATCCTATATTCTAGTTTGCATTAATTATGTCACAAAGCGAGTAGAGGCAACACCTATGAAACATATAAGGGATAACAATGTTTCCAAATTATTATATGAATTTATTTTTACAAGATTTGGAGTCCCTAAGTAGCTGAAATTTCGTCAAGGATCTTAGTTTATCTCTAATCTAATAACTTCTTTAATGGAGAAATATACCATTCGGCATGATAAATTATCACCCTACCATCCATAGGCTAATGGACAAGTAGAGGTTACCAACATGGAGCTAGAATCTATTCTTACCAAAATAGTAGAACTCCATAAGAAAGATTGGTCCACATGTCTTCTTGAAGCTCTCTGGGCTTATAGAACCACCTATAAATCTACAATGGGCTTCACTCCTTTCAAGCTAGTCTATGGTAGGTCAGCTATAATGCCTATGGAGTTTGAACATAAAAAATTAAGGACTAATTTGGAGCTTGTTATGGATCTTACTTTTTCCTAATAATAGAAAATTCTAAGTTTAAATGGCCTTAATGAATGATGCAAATCTACATTAAATAATAGAGAACTCGTCCAACACCAAAGGAAGTAGTGGCATGATAAGTTTATCAAGGATAAAATGTTTGTTGTAGGAGATTGAGAGCTTCTTTAAGATTCTAGGTATCAACACAACCCAAGGAAGTTTCAAACTTATTGGTTAGGACCATATGAAATTGTTGGTGTGTTTTCAAATGGACTATTCCAATTATCTACAATTGATCGTATTCAATTCAAGTTACTAGTCAATGGTCAAAGGTTGAAATTGTACCACAAACCACAGAGTAAAGCAGAGTTCTTGCAATAGTTCTCTTCTGCCATTGTCGATATCTCTTCTATAGCCTCTGGAAATGAGCCCTCTACTCATTTAAATTCTTTTTAGAAAGTTCATGCCACCCCATAATAAACACTTTCTTCATGAAAGTAATTTCTTCATAATAAATTCCATCTCACCATTTCTTGTCTTTCACCCATCCACTTCATCATTCTCCACCCATGGATGACAAAAATAAATGTCCTTAATAAATTTTTAGGTCCATACACTACTAGATCTTTCTTAATTTGTTTTTCAAACTTTTAGCTATGCCTCATCACATGTACAATTGTGGGACCAATTGCCAAATTAAGCTGGGGGGGAAGATATATCATTTTTTTGTCTAATGTATTCATAAAATCATTATATTTTATTCTTATATTCTTTTCAAATCTTACTTGTACTTTTGCACACTTCTTACCATTCTTTGTTTCAAGTGATGTGACAATCTTCAAAGTGCTATGATTTAATTTTGCACATATCATGCAAGGGTGGCTAGTACAAAGTCTATGGTTATGTAATTATGAGCAGTTAATGTGTGATAGATTCCTTATTTGCACTCATATTTACTTAAGAGCTCATTTTCAAAATACTAGAACCTTCTACACTTTGAAAATTTCCCATTGCTTACCATTTCAAAAACTCCTTATCTGAGCCTTGTTTTAGTGTGTCTGAATTTCCTACAAAATTGTTTTGGGGTAATTTGACAATCTGAAGATGGGAGGTGACCTTATATAGTGTAAACCCATAGTGCATGACATTTCATTAAATGATCAAGCTTTTATGCCATACTTCCAAGCAAGAGGGTGTCTTGATTACATTCAAAGGCTCACTAGTCGGGATAATGAGGTTGCATTTCAATTTCTAAGCACATAGAAGGAAGGAGTGGTCATGGTTAAGGGATTAAGTGTACCATTTTTACAAGTAGTGGTGGCTGATTTTATGGGTTTTCCATAGGATAGGGAAGAGTTTTTAGAAAACCTTGATCCAAAAACATCTAGGGCACAATTTACCCTGCACCCAAGCTCACCTTTGGATATTGACCTATGTAGGTAGTGTGAAGTCCATATTATCAAATATTTCACTTGTGAAGGATGACAGACATATTTTAATGAATCCAATTCATCGCTACATGCAATAATATGCACATATATATGCAAGAATAAGCATAAGACATGATAAATCTATAGCATTAAAAATAGATTGATACAAGTATGATAAATGTTTTTTAATCATTATTTTGTCACTAGTGTCTAACCTGCTACTTGCTAGTAAGAAAATTGCTTATATGATTTGAGTACTATCATTTTTTTGATTGATGAAGAGGATTTGATCAAATGAGGTAACAAAAGAACCTAGAGTCCAAAGGTTGATTTATGATATGGAAAAAGAGTACAAGGATTAGTTAAGATAGCGATATTATAGTGCTTTGAGAATTTACTTAAGATTGCAAAGGATGCTTACATTGATTAAATTCAAAAGAGCAAGATAAAAAAAGTATGTCTACAAAGCTTAACAATCTGTATAGTAGGTTTTGAGCAAAGTTAGTGTAAGTCGAGCATAAAATTAGTTAAAGATGAGAAAACTCAATTTCAGTATATACTGAGTGATATAGTGTAAGTCGAGTAAAGTTTAGTTGATATCTAGCACCAATAAACTTTAGAACTCATGCCGAGTGATTTGATTGTAGATGTCAAGAAACATAGTATGTGTTGAACATCAAAAGCCAGTTAATGTTGAGTGTCAGCATTTTGAGAAAGGTCTAGAATTCGATGAATCTGAGTCAACAAGTTTGATTTCTTGGATTGTGTGAACTGTGTGGAAGATAAGCTTGATGAGTTGGTGGCATAGAATTCAAGACAAACTATTTTGATTCAAATTCTAAGAGGACTGAAGGAGAAGTTTCTAGAAGGCAATGAAATAAAATGAAGGGTAGATTTATTGAATCCTACCTAATCTAACCTAACCCTAAAATGGACAATGGTAGATGAATGACAAAAGATCTTTATTTTTTATTTATAGAGATGGTTGTTTAGAAGAAAAGGTTTTCATGTACAAGAAGATAAGAATGACAAGGAGTCCAAGGTATTAATTCATTTAGTGACCTAAGAGAAGTGTCTTCATTAGCAAGCGAAGAAAGAAGGCTTATGGGTATGGATGCTTGAAGGGTGAACAAGTTGTTAGAGTTGAAGTGTGTGAAAGAAAAGTAGAATGGAGGACTAACTCTAATCTACAAGTGTGTTGTAAGTTGTTATCAAATCAAGCCTTACTATTACTTTCTAATCATTGTATCAATCTAGGGTAAATCCTTTGGATTAAGGTTGACCTAATAGTCATTTGTAAATAAATTAACTAGGTGACATTATAAGTGAATGATCAAAAGTCCTCTAACAAGCATCACTCTTAACAAGGTGATTGAAATCCTTTAACCAAGTTACATTTAATAGTGTGCATTGTAATCTTTAACAGTGTTGGCCTTTCCTAGGACATCACTTCAGAAGAGTGAGAATGAGTAGCATGTTACTGGTGTTTTTTCACAAATTGGGTTTCCACCATAAATCATTGTGTTAAATGTGTTATTGAATCTATTATGTTTCATGTTTACATTTTTGCAAAGTTGATTTGACAGTAACCTGCAAGTTTAAGTGAATGTATGATCCAATAGATGGATGCATGATGAAAATGTTTTATAGATATGGGTTCACTAAGCTATGAAAAATTTTAATTGTAAATATGGACCTTGGATAACTAATTCATCCCCCTCTTAGTTATTCTAAAGAACTCTAACAATTGGTATCAGAGCCATCTACTTAATAGGACTAGTTTGAAGGTACTAGAAGCAAATATATCAAGATGTCAAAAAGAGAAGTACCCAAGCTTAATAGAGATAACTTTCTTGCATGGAAAATTTTGATGAAGCTACACCTTGGAGGACTTGGAGATCATTCACAATCTACCCTCATCAAAGAACATGTTAATCGTATTGGAGCCCTAACTATTGAAGATCTAAAAAAGAGGAAAGAACACAACCAGGCTATGTTGGAGATTGCCTCTAGCCTAAGTTATGTCGAGTTTGATGATATCAAGGGTTGGGATAGTGCAAAGAAACTATGGGATTCTCTAAACACTATCTATGGAGGTGACAAAATTGTTCCAAGAGCCAAAGTTGAAAGTCTATAATACCCGCATGAGTACCTTGTTTTAGATTTCATAATTATGAGATCTTATTAGAGCCTAAGCGAACTTTAGCAATGATAAGTGTAATCACCATTAAATAACTTTAGAAGGAATAACTAAAATCACCTTAAAATGAAACTCTCTAGGTTCAATCTAAGGACTTGATCAAGGATTTACAAAATAGCTCTGTGGCCAAATTAGGGAGGATGAATTAACATTTTCTCTTCTAGGGGATAACAATGAATGTAGGTTAAAGCGGAAATAAGACATATGATTACATGTGAAACTTGTGTTTAAAGCACGATGACACACTTTTGAAAACATGCTAATAGATTGAGGAAATTAACCCTAGAAATTTACTCACAAACCCCTTGTAATGTGATAAAGGGATATTTCTAGGAATGTCGGTATGTTTAACTTGATTGAAAAATACTAGTTAATACTTCTGCATATTAGTGACTTTCACTTAAGACATGTGTATTGTAGTCCATTTCATATGTTTTGATTGTTTAATGATTATAAGAATGGAGATAATACTTAGAACAATAATTCATTATGCTAATACCCATATGTTGATATTGCAATGTGTTGAATATGAATCAAATGAAAGTTAATTATATATGTATTTAGGCGAAAGTTAAATGGATAGAACAAGAATGATTAGATGAAGTAAAACGTATATGTTAATGTGCATTATGTGACATCAAATTTATTCTGCATTTATCTGTATGTATACTTTTATTGGGCTACTAATGTTTAAGTTGAGTGTGCAGGAAAGTTGAACCATGGAGATAAATGGGGGAAACAAGGTTCAATATTATGTGAACACAGTGAAGCCAAGGTGAATCTTTGGAAGATTCAAAACCTTGTTTTATTGTGTTTCTTTTGTAATGTGATTGCACATGAGTGTTATAGTTAGAAAGTATGGTTAATTAAAAACATGCAATCATGATGTGTAAAGTGTTTTAATGTGTGTGTGTGTGTGTGTGTGTGTGTGGTATTTGATACTTGTAATGTTTATGTGTAAATTACATGTCCAATAGGATTCTTTGGCATAAAGTCACTTAACCTGAGCTTAATTCTCATTATGAAATCACTTAACCCACCTTGGGGATTGTTAGGAAGAGTCACCTTCATGATAGAAATTCAAATTACAAGTTGATAGGAACTTTAGAGAGCCTAAAATGATTCCCAAGTGTTAATTTTGTGAAAATAAGTTACCCACCTAGTAATAGTATGGGTTGGGAGTTTAAATATAAACATAAGTTGGTCTAGGGGACCTAGGAGACCCTCAAAAATAGTCATTTCCAAACCAATTCGAAAATCATATTGTAACATGACTTCTTACCTCATTACACCACTTGGATAAGTTCTTATTGGTGGAAGATACAAGAAAGTAAGAGGGGTAGGTGAGGAGGAAAGTGAAGGTTTTTATAGGGAGCTTGTGCTAACCTTGGTAGTGGCTACCCACTCTCTAGTTGTAGAGACACATATAGTTAAGGAGGAAAAAAGTTTAGAAGCCAAGGAAAAATTCAAAGAAATCTTGATCACCATTGCAGAGCCATAGTTGAAGAAGGTAAGTACTTCATGCCATGGTTCTTCCTTTCATGATGTTGAAGTTAGACATTGTAAGAATGCTTCTCGTAGGATCTATGAGTGTAGTATGGAACCATGTGTTGTCATTGGAGATTTTGTGTTGTGTTGTGTTGTGAGGGTGTATGTTGTTTCATGAATTTTCTAGGGGCTTCTTCTTTGATTTCCTTATGCTATTTGAGTGCTGACTTTGTTCATGGGTGTGAAGGCTTCAATCACCCTTGGGAGGGAAGAGCAAGCCTTGGGTGAAGGGGTTAGTTGGGCTTGAGATATAGTTGAGAACCTTGGAGTCTGGCCTCCATTGTATGCCATATGCCTTCATAAGTTCTTATGGATAGTAAGGAGAGTGATGGTGTGGTAAGAAGGTTGATGAAGTATGGTTTTCAAGGTGGCTGTATTTGATGGTAGTATGAAGGGAGAATGCTTGTGAATAGCCCCGAAAGGGCATGGAAATTGTTGTTACAATTTTTATAGGATATGGCAAATCTCCTAATTGAGAGCCCACCTTCACCCAATGTTTATGATTCCATGTGTGAATCATTGTGCAAGCCTTGGTTGGGAATTGTAAATGTGATGTTAAACTAAGATATTCTTGTTGATTTTGTTATTGTGATGATGCTGAGTGTAACCTAGTTGAGCCTTGTTTCCCCTAGCACGGGGGTGGTCTCCTTGAGGCCTAGGTTGGGAGGTGAGCCTCCATGGTTCCATATTTTTTTTTATTTGTAGGTTATTTGATGTCTTAGATGCTTGGAGGTTAAGAGGATTTCATTGCATAGAAGAAAGGAATGTTGTTGTAATTGGTTTAATAATGGAGATGCAATCTCCAACTTGATATGTGTTTCTTTTTGTGATCAAGGTGTTTGATGTTGTTTATATCCAATTGGCAATAGAGAAATTGAGGAAACATCTAATTATGTTAGCAAAGTCTTTCCATTTGTGTAATACTATTATAGTGATTCCACCACCTTTTTGTGTATCTCAGAAATTATTGGAGAAAGTTTCCATTTTGTGTTTGAGGATAAACTATCTTGTTCCTTCAGTTATTGTATTTTTGCATCTCTATGTGGATAGTAGGAATTGATTTCATCATCATGAAATAATAGCAACATTGAAAGATTTGGATTATGGAATGTTATTTTTATTTCACTTTCATTGCATAATAGTTGTATATCCAAGTTCTCATGTAAAATGCATTCATATTATAATAAGTGAATGATCAAGGTTAAAAGAATTCTTTCCCTCACAATAATCTTGGCAAAATCATATAAAAGTTGCCTTAGGATTTAGGATAGAAAAACAAATAGTTGGCATCAATGCATAAGTGCATAATCTTAACCTTGCTATAGGAGCTCATCCAACATTCTGGAAAATATATGGGAAAGAGAATAACCTTTTTCTCTTGATTACAAATCAATAAAATATTCATGGGAGGATATACTTGGCATCCTATCTAGGACCCTAGGTGGCTTAGGAGTTAGGATAGGACTGAGTTAACACTAAACTCTCCAAATTACCCTAGTCCCATTATGAAATATTTGGGAAAAGACATATAATCCTAGTCAAATCAGGGTCTAGTACACATGTAGTAGAAGAAATAAAATATATATTAAAATAAGTCTTCACATCTAAAACAAATAAAAACTAAAATTAAAAAAAAATGTTGCTCACTTCAATAAAGAATTGAATCAAGTCAACAACAATAAATCAAATAAAGCTAAAAGGGGACATGGTCCCACAAGGCGCCCAACTCCCTAGCACACTTCTAATCACAAATAGTGATGTATTCTGACTCATGTCAGACCTTAATCCATTATGGGTGCCACATCATAATTAAATATGGTAGGGGTTTTTTGTTCAAAAAAAGACTTGGGTAAAGGCACCCTTCTCACCCATCAACCTCCACCTTGGAAAAGAGTGCATACCCTCTTAATTGTTGTTCATGTTTTGGGATGAGGCACCTATCCATGTTCAATGAGAATGGAATAAAAGTTGCAAGAATTTCAACTACCCACGCCTAGGAAAAAGGCAAGTAGTCAAGTGGAAGTTAAAGCCTAACTACCTTGCTAGCCACTTGGCATGACCATCTTGAATGGGGAGAAGTTTGACCTGACAAGACCCTCCTTCATCCTAGGTGCTCAACATGGAAGCATATTCTGTGGATTCCTTTCACTCACGCCTAGGGATTAGTTAGAGGCTAGTACAAGGTATTAGGTTGTAATGAGTATGTGGGTTAGGACATAAGGAGCTTAGGGTAGTAATAGTATTGTTATTATAGCTATGTGTCATAGTTGTGGTATAGAAAAATTAGTGAACTGAATATATATAAATATTAGATTATTATACTTTTATCAATAAAAACAAGAGACATATATATTAAGGAATAAATTTGGGTTTTTGATATATCATTAAAGTTTGAACATAAGGAGTTGTAAATTAGGGGTATAGTTTAATGGATACAATCTCATTGTTTAGGATAGTAAAAGAAATTTAAAAGATTAATATGATTAATATGAAAAGATTAATATAATTAATATGATTAATATGATTCTATAATGAAATATTTATGGGGATATTGAGGAGTTATTAATTAGCATTTTAAGCTTTCCTTATAGATTTATTAGAGAAAAGAAATAAGAATGTTACCTTTGATTGTGAGGATTGAGTTTGAAAAACAATAATTTAGACATATTATTTACATAAAATGTCGGTATCAACAATATTCATGAAGCTTCGTTACAACTAATATCCAATTATATATATCAGTCAATGCTATAAAGCACGTGTAAAATATCAAGTATAAGTATAGTGAATTTACTAAAGAATGACCTACATCAAATTTAGTCTTCAATTAAGTCAACCAATGTTAGTGAACAAAGTAGAATGGTAAACATCATAACAGCTATATATCCAAAATGTAGTGTGAGGAAAACCCGATATTATAAAGGTAAAATCTATTGTGTGAGTAATGCAAAAGTTCCATGTCTATCTAAAGAAGGACTCAGTGTTAACAAAGTAGAGAGTTAAAGTACAGGGATGTGTTGTTCATTTGAGGGTGTTCTTGATATCAAAGAGAGTTATAGGTAGTTGGATTGATGTCATGTATTAGGTGCAAAGTTAAGTAAGTAAAGGTTAACCCTGATAATAATATTAATATAAAAGTAATTAAAACAAAAATAAAAATAAAAAAAATTGTTGTGCTTGTTTTATTTGCCTTGTCAGGTTTCAAGCATGACAAAGTCTTAAAGGTAAGTTTGATGATATGAGAATGTAAGAAGGTGAGAATATTGCTCAATATTTCTCTAGGATAAAAGATTTTGTTAATGCAATAAGAGGAGTTACTAGTGAAATACATGATGATACTATATTAAGAAAATTTTTAAGAACTCTACTACCCATTTATGCTATTAGAGTTTCTGCAATACAAGAACTAAGATGTATGCCAGGGAATGATTTGACTCTTGAAGATTTGGTAGGTAGGCTCACTAATTTTGAGCTATCTAATTTTGATAATTACAAACCTAACAATGTTGAATCTTCTTTCAAAGATAAGTTGTCATTGAAGGAACCTGATGAGAAGAAGAAGAAGAAAAAGGTAAAGTATATGTCTAGTGACAGTGATACATATGAGGAAGATGTAGATAAATTTTAAGCACTACTAGCAAGGATATTTCACAAAGGTAAAGGAAAGTTCAAAGGTAAGTTACCTATCATATGTTTCAATTGCAATGAGGTTGGTCATATTAGTACTAGATGTCCTGAGAAGAAGAATTACTGAGGTGGAGACAAGTACAAAAGTAGAAGAGATGAAGACAACAAAGATTACAAAGACAAAGATAAGAAATCTTACTACATTTCTGAAGAGGAAACAAGAGATGAATCTGATGATGATGAAGAAGTGGTGTATGTTGTAATGAAGGATGAATCTAACAAGGATGAGGAAACTGCACTAGTATCTTGTATGAAGAAGAATGAAAGATGGACCATTGATAGTGAGTGTTCACATCACATGATTGGAGATAAAAGTAAGTTCATTACCTTGAATTATTATGATGGAAATAGTGTAAGGTTTGGTAATGATGCACCCTATCTGATAAAAGAAAAATATTCTATCAAACTCACAAAAAAATTATAATGTAACCATGCTTATTATGTTGAAGGACCTTAATTATAAGTTGTTGAGTATGTTACAATTGAATAATTCAGGTTGTAAGGTTGATTTTGAAAGCAAGATTGCTAAGATATATGATACTGATGGAAAAATAATTGGAAAATGTGATCAAACTAGAGGTCATCTATTCTACCTTGATATAGAGGATGCTACTTATTTAATTGTAGAATTTGATGATGTGTAGCTATGGCACAAGAGGTTATTTCATGTTAATTTTGATAACTTGGTTAGTATCAGTAACATAAGAAGAGTCGAAGGTTTACCTAAGTTGAAGAAGCTTGACAATATAATTTACAAACAATGTCAGTTAGGCAAATTGGCGAAGTCGAGTTTTTAAGAGTAAGACTCATACCTTTAAAAGAATATTAGAGATTATTCATACTAACTTGTGTGGACCAATTGAAATGCAAAGCTACAAAGGAGATAAGTACATTATGCTATTTATTGATGATTATTCTAGAATGATGATAATTATATTTCTAAAATAAAAATTTGATACTTTACAAATGTTTTTATGGTAATTAGCAAGAGTTGAGAAGGAAATAGGTAAAAGTATGAAATGTTTGAGATCTAACAAAGGTGGAGAATTTACATCAAATGAATTTGAGATGTTTTGAAATGACAAAGCAATCAAAAGACAAACATCTGCTCCTAGGACCCCTCCACAAAATGGAATTGTTGAAATGAGGAACATGTTTATAATGGACTGTGCTAAGACACTCATGATGGAGAAAAATTTTGCTTTGAAATACTGGAGAGAAGTTGTAAGTAAAGCTATCTATACCTTGAGCTTTATGCAAGTCAAGAAAGGTACTCATTGGACACCTTTTGTACTATGGAATTGATACTCACCCAATGTAAAATATTTTAAGATATTTGGAAGCAAGTGTTATATTCTCAAAAAAATTAGGAATGGTAAATTAGATTTAAAAAGTGAAGAAGGTATATTCCTTGGTTATTCCACAAGAAGTAAAGCTTATAAGTGTTTAAATACTAACACTAAAAAAGTTGTGGAAAGTGAAAATGTGAAATTTGATAAATATACAAAAGTATATGAGGCTAAATGTATGAAGGATCCAAAAGAATATAAATCATTTGTACACTTTTATGAAAGTATGCCTACAGATAAAGATGCTATAAATCAAGTTGTAAACCAGCAACAAGTTTTAGTGAATGTCGAGTCAAATTCTATGAATGTCAAGTTGCATTCAGGAACTAAGCTATAGTCAAGTATCAAGTTATAGAATGAAGTTGAGGCACATTCTAATTCAGAGGTTAGTGTACATGAAAGATATGTTCAACTACCTAACAAAGATGTACATAGTGATTCATAAGTTGAGAAACCAAGTGAAGAAACTAGAGAAAAACCAAAATTGTCTAAGTATGTTAAGAGACATCACCCTGCTACACAAATCATTGGAGATAAAGATGCTAGACCAATGACAAGGAACAAGTTGAGAAATGATACATGTTTGCTAAGCATGCAAGAACCTAAACTAGTGAAATATGTCTTAGAGGATGTGGACTACAATAAAGCCATGGAAGAAGAGATTGAAAAAATTGAGGAAAATAACACATGAACTCTAGTTCCTAGACCAAAAGATAAAAATGTGATTGGTACCAAGTGGGTATATAGAAATAAGTTAGATGAAAATGGTGAAGTCACAAGGAATAAGGAAAGATTAGTTTGTAAAGGATATGCATAAGAAGAAGGGATAGACTATGGAGAAATACTTTCCTCTATTGCAGGATTGGAAGGAGTAAGAACTCTACATACAAAGGTTTCAAAGTTTACCAAATGGATGTTATGTCTACATTTCTGAATGGTATATTAGAGGAAGAGGTTTATATAGAACAACCAAAAGAATTTGTTGATGCTAACAACAAAAACATGGTATGTAGACTACATAAATCTTTATATGGTTTGAAACAATCACAAAGAGCATGGTATGAGAGGTTTCATAATTATCTTGTGAATATTAGATTTGAGAGGACCAATGATAACAACAATTTGCACTTGAAGACAAAGAAAGTCTAAGGTATTTTACTATCTAAAATTTTTGTTGATAATATCATATGTGGAGGTCAAGATACTTTATGTAAGGATTTTGTAAATGAAATGAAGAAAGAATTTGAGATGTCCATGTTTGGAGAAATCAAGTTCTTTGTGGATTTTCAAGTACATCAAATGAAATATTGTATATACATCACTCAGTCAAAGTTTGTCAAGTAAATTTTGAAATTTTTTAGATTGGAGCATTCTAAGTCAGTAAGCACACCTATGGTAACAGGCCATAAATTGTCAAAGAATGATGATTCAACTGAGGTGAATCAAACATTATATAGGTCTATGATTAGTAAATTACAATATGTACTACACAACAAATATGATATTGCATTATCTATTGGGATAGTTGCAAGATTCTCTACTAATCTCAGGGAGAATCATTTGACAAAAGATAATAGAATAATGAGATATCTGAAAGGAATAGAAGACTATGGTCCAAACTATAAGAAAAATTTTTTAAAAATAATTGAGAACCTATACTAATGCTAATTGGGCTAGAAAAAATATTGATTTCAAAAGGAGCACTGGTGGAGGAGAATTTTTCTTAGGCAAAAGGCTAGTTACATGGACTAGCAACAAACAAAATTGCATCTCTCAATCTAGTGCTGAAGTTGAATATGTTGTTGCTATAGTAAATTGTACAAACATTATATGGATCAAATAGTTACTCAAAGGTATGAAAGAAGAAATCATTGAACCTATGATACTTTATTGTGATAATACAAGTGCTCTAAATATATCAAAGAATCCTATGATGCATACAAAAATTAAGCACATTGCAATCAAGTATCATTACTTGAGAGAGTTGGTTCAAGATAAAGAGGTGGAGATGGAATATGTTAACACAAAAGAGAAAATAGTTAATATCTTCATGAAAGCATTACTTAAGGATGCTCATGTGTATCTAAGAGGTAAACTAGTGGTGATATCCCTATCAAAGGCTATCTAAAAAACATGAGGAGTGCCCTACATCAAACAAGTTGACTGGCATATGTTACACATCAATGCAATGGATCTTACTTTAGGAGCTACCTAAAGTAATCAAAGAGTTGAAGTTACAAATAATTCATAAGCTAGGTGATAGAGGGAGACACTGAGAATGTTCATATCTACATACTAAAGATGAAAAGTCTTTGGCATTGTTGTCAAATAGGGAGATAGTGTACCAAAGGGAGAAGAGGGAGAAATCTCGATCCTCCTGATCTTGCTAAGGGATAAATCCTGACTACTATGGGAGGTATTATTGTCAAAGAAAGGAATATCTATTCAGAGGGAGAAAGTGTACCTGTTGATTACATCTACCTAGTAAGAGGAAGTTAATGTCCAAGGAGAAATACGAAGTGATCAAGGAGTCATAAGGATGAGTTGGTTGATTTTCTATTGATTAGAACAGAATTTTTAAACCTATTTAGAAGATGAAAGTTGTTGATAGAGGGGGAGATTCAATACAAAGAATTATTTTCTATGTGGTATTTTTTTGGTTGTAGTGATTAAGTTTGGTTAGTTTGGTTTGCCATCAATGTTAAAGAGGGATATTGTTGAAAATAGAATGATACAAGTATAATAAAAGTGTTTTGATTATTATTTAATCACTGATGTCAAACCTACTACTTGTTGGTAAGATAATTTCTTATATGATTTGAATACTATCATTTGTTTGATTGATGAAGATGATTTGATCGAATGAGGTAACTTTTAGTGTAAATTATTAATTATTATTACACTTTACTTAAGTTTACTTAGGTTGAATGCATTATTTTATTATTTATCATATAGTCACCTAAAATTATACATAGTTAGATGAGTTGTCTTGTTGACAATACAAGAGTTTGCATATTCATCTAAGTTATCATATAGACAACACAATTGTTTGCACTTTAATTAAGCACATGGTGTCTACAACATCTCTTTATGAGATACACCATGATATTTGTATCCTCTCATCAGTGCACTAACTTATGTGCTCAATGGAGGATTATCCACTCTTAGTGGGCATGTGCTTAGTTGTGAGGCTTATCACTTTGCTAACTCCTAGTCATTCTAAATGCCTTTATATATAGGCACTTCTAGTGTGTATGTACACATATATTCTCATTATTATTATTTTGATCATCCATTATTGGTCCATATTGTGCTAGTGTTTGAGCTTATTGATCTTGATGTTATTTTTCCCTAAGACAAATTCGTACATGGTGTTAGAGCTGAGGGAGCTTCTCTTCACATAGCCATTGGAGACCATTTTTGCTTCACCTCTTGGAGGACCATGATTTAGATCCAGAGTATTTCCAATTATTGGGAGCATCTAGAACCAAAAGCAGACCTCACGATTCCATCTAGAGGATCAATTCAGTGAATTTTGACTATAAATTTGCCTACCCTAGGCCATAGTCAAATCTGAGGCAAAATGTTTTTGCAAACTGGAACCCGAAGGCTTGATTTGGAAAATTGGTATGATCTCTTTAGATTTTTGCAATTAATTTTGTACATCTAAATATTTTTGCTTCTCTACATTTTTTCTTTTCAAATTTTCATTTTATATCTGAAATTCTGCAAAAAAATTGGCCTTTTAGGCCACTATGAGACCTTTTTTTTTGCAGGAAAAGATTGGAGCTTGCTGGTGCAAGTTAGATATTGGCATCATATTCAAAAGGTTAAAAATCCCCCAAATCAACTTTTTTTTCATCAAAAATAGACATCTAAGGTGAAATCTAGAGTCAATTGATTTTTGGAGTTGCGACAGCGACGATTCAGGAAAAATAATTGTAAAGGTGATTTTCAAATAGTGATATCTCCCTCATATAGACTCCTTTTTTCGAGCAATATTTTTTATTTTGGAGTAGAATTTCATGATAGACACATTGGTGCAAGATGTTTAGATCTTTATTCTTGAATTTTTTTGCAACTTCAAAGGCTTAGTTTGGGCTCATCTAGACACATATTCTAGTTCTATTTTTTTTGAAAGTGCATAATTTTTTGTCTACTTTCTAGATCTACAATTAGATTATAGGTTTTTGTGGACAAAAATATCACTTTCAAAAATAGGTCCTTTGTTGCATTGTATTTCTTTGATTAAACTCCAAATTTGTTGTATATCTGAGCTACATTGCTAAGTACCAAACTTGAACTCCTAGACGAGATTTTTTGATTGAGTGAAAAGGAGAGGTATGTCTTGTGTTCTTGTGTCTCCTTGATATTTTGCTCTTTGTTTTGCATTATGGTTTCTTTCTCTAAGTTAACACCACATAATTATGCTACTTGGAAAGAAAAGATAAAGGAACCATTGGTTGAAAAAGCTTTACTGCATTATGTAACTGGTGCAGCAAAGAAACCTAATGATGATGTTGATGAGTCTCGTAAAGAAGATTGGGCATCAAAGCAAGAAATGGCCCTAGGAACCTTGTTAAAGAATATCTCAAATATTGTCAAATATCACATCAAAAACCTTAACAATCCAATAGAAGTCTGGGATAAACTCTAAGCATTGTATGGGTTAGTAGATGAAGATATGGCCTACACCATTAAGGATAATTCTCTGAAATTGGATCCTAGGAATTTCAACACCATCAAACATTATCTTACCCATGTAGACATGTATAGGGCACAACTTAAGGATTATGGTAAACCCATCAAGGATGGAAATTTTATCAAACATGTGATGACTCATCTTCCTCCTAAATATGAAGCTTTTGTTTCCAATTATAATTCTCACAAGTTAACAATGGGTAGTACCTTCACTAAGCCTTCATTCGAGTCATTTTTAGGAATGTTGGTCTTTGAACATGAAAAATTAGTATGGGAATTCTCTAGTCTTTCAAGACCAAAGCCTTGGTAGCTAATCAAGGAAATCAAGGTGGTAAAAATTCCAACAAGAAGCAAAAGTAATGGAAGGCCAAGACACAAGATGACACACAACAATCTTCCTCTACACATCAATCTTCCTCCACACAATAATATTCTTCACAACAATGCAAGTCTTTTTCCAAAAATAATAAGAAGGGAAAAAAATTCAACAAAAGAAAGAAGAAAACTTGTGCCTATTGTAAGAAGAATGGTCATGATGAACATAAGTGTAAGGATAAGTAGATTGATGAGTTGCTAAACTTAATGTGGAAACATAAAATTGATATACCAAATGCCTATAAGGATAAGGGATCTTCAACCACTTCAAAAGGTAAGGGACAAGCTTCAGTAGCAAGTACAAACAATTCTAAGGAATGGGTTCTTGATTTAGGAGATACACATCATATGGGTGCTTCAAAGGAGCATTTTTCATCTCTAAAACCACCATGTGTACCTTACATCTATGTGGGAAATGACACACAAGTGGAAGTTGAAGGAAAAGGGAATGTTGAGTTGGACAATGGTGTCTTCAAGAATGTTCTTCATGTTCCCAACCTTAGCACCAACCTTCTTTCAATCTACCATATAACTCACTATGGATGTGGCAACAAAGTAGAATTTCTTCCTGATTTAGTTGTGGGGAAAAATCTCAAGGATGATTCTATGGTGGCAATTGGAAAGGCTAATCATGAGACAAGACTTTATTATTTTTCTCATTGTGCACATAAGTTCACTTCCCTTGCCTTTTTGACCCACTCAAATTCACAAAGTAAACTATGGCATGAGAGGGTTGGACATCTCAATTATCGCTACCTTCAACAACTTAGAAACAAGGATATGGTCATAGGTATACCTCAAGTCAATTATTTACAGAGTGTATGCATAGGTTGTGAAGCAAGAAAGCATCCTGAAGAGAATTTTGACAAGGGGAAGTCTTAGAGAGCTACTTTTGTTCTTGAATTGGTTCATAGTGATGTAGCTAGCCCATTTCCAGTACCATCATTTGGAAAGTTTCACTATGTTCTCACCTTCATTGATGACTTTTCACACTACACTTGGGTCTTCTTTCTTGTTCATAAGACTAAAGGTTTTTATAATTTTATCACCTCCAAAGCTCAAGTTGAGAAGCAATCAAGGAAAGCCGTCAAGATTCTACAAATAGATAATGGAAAGGAATATGTGAACTCAAGGCTTATAGACTTTTGTACTCATGAGGGTATTCATCTTCAACATTTAGTTGCATACACTCCATAGAAAAATGGTGTTGTTGAAAGGAATAATAGAACCCTTAAGGATATGACCACTTCTATACTACAACATAAGTCTCTAGATCAAGTTTTTTGGGTAGAAGCCATGAATTGTGCCAATTACATCCAAAACAGAAGTCCCCATAAGGCCTAAGATGAAATTACACCTTTTGAGGCTTGGTGTGGAAGAAAACCAAGTGTAAAACACTTTAAAGTTTTTGGTTGTCTAGCATGGGCAAGGATACCTCCACAAAGATGAAAGCCATTGGAACCTCAAAGAAAACCTTGTATATTTGTTGGATATCTTGACCACATTAAGGCATACAAACTCATGGATCTAGAGACACATGAAATCTTCTTTGATAGTGATGCTGGAAAGTGATAGTGATAGTGATACAAACTCCATCCTCCTTCATGGAAAGTGATGCTGGTAATGATAGTGACTTGGAAGATGATATTCCTTCAATTTTGACTCGCAAGACACCACCTTCACAGGTCGACAAATAGTTGAGGAGATTCCTTCTTCTTCTTCTTCCACTAGACCTCATTCGGTACAACAAACACTTGATTCAACAGGTTCATTGGTGGAGAATCCTTTAGATACTAGGAGGACAAGGTCACAACACAAATCATTTCCACATGCATATATTTCCATTGTTTATGATCAACATTCGTTCAACTCTTTAATAAAAAAAAAACACTTGGGACTTAGTTCCTCTTCCTAAGAGAAGAAAGTTGGTTTGATGTAATTGGATCTATCAGACCAAGTTTGTAGCAGATGGAAGTGTTGATAAATATAAGGCTGGACTTGTTGCCAAAGTTTCTCATAGGTTCCTGGTATTGACTATACTAAGACCTTTACACCAGTAGCTAAGCTGAACTCCATTTGTTTGACACTAGCTATTGTTGTAGCTCATGGTTGGGTTGTTCATTAGATGGATGTGAAGAGTGCATTCTTGAATGGTGATCTTCTTGAGGAGATTTATATGGAGCAGCCACAGGGGTTCATACAAGATTCTACTTTGGTTTTCAAATTGAAGAAGTATATCTATGGTCTTAAGTAGGCTCCTCAGGCTTTGTATGCCAAGATGGACTTCTTCCTACTCTCAACAAGATTCACCAAGTGTCATTTAGATTTGAATGTCTACATTTTTCAAAGGGATGACTCACACTTGATACTCATTCTTTATGTAGATGACTTGATCATTACAGGAAGTACTTCATCCATCATTATTAGTGTCAAGACTTCTTTGCAGGAAAGATTTTCTATGATAGACATGGGTTTACTTCATTATTTCCTTGGTATTGAGATCACATAGTCTTTAGCTAGGATCGCACTTTCTCAACCCAAGTATGCTCTTGAATTACTTGCTCAATTTTGCATAAGTGATTGTAAGCCTGCTCCTACTCCCTTTCTTTCAGGTGTTAGGTTAGAAGCCAAGTGTTCCACTCCACTTGTTGATGCTACATTATATAGACAATTGGTTGGGAGTCTCATCTACTTGACACATACATGTCTTGACATAGCTTTTGCAGTTGGCATGGTTTCTTGCTTCATGCAAGAGCTACATGAGCTTCATTAGAAGGCTTCCAAACACATCTTGCACTACATACAAGGTACAGGTACACATGGGATACACTATGTAGCAAGTATTGGATAGTTGGTTGGTTATATAGGCTCAAACTATGCAGGGGATCTTGATTCCCACAAGTCTACTTCAAGTTACATGTTTCTTCTTGGTTTTGGCCCCATTTGTTGGCAAAGTAAGAAGAAACATACTATTGCTCTTTCTTCAACTGAGTCTGAGTATCGAGGAATTGTGTGGCTATAGAATTTATTTGGTTATAGCATATTTTGAAGGAGTTTGGATTCAACATACATAAATCCATAGTCATATATTATGATAATAAAAGTGCTATTGAGATCTCAAAACATCTAGTTCAGCATCAACAGACCAAACACATTGAGGTTCATATGCAGTACATCAAAGAGTTGATACATGAGTAGGTCATTGCATTGTAGTATTGCCCTACATTAAAGCAAGTTGTAGATATCTTCACCAAACCCTTCACTGAGTTCAAGTATCTTCATTTGTGAGATCTCTTGGGGGTGTAGGATATTTTAGAAAGGGGAGTTCCTTAACTTCTCTCTTCTTTCTTTGGGAGGCATCTTTTCCTTCATAAGGTCTTTTTCTCTCTCATTTTCTTTATTGTACTTATCTCTCTTTTTATGGGAGGGTTTTCCCATGAGGTTTTCCCTCTTTCTTCATTTTTAGAGAGATTGGATTGCATTGCATCACATTGTATGTAGAGTTGTGCATTTGTACATGGGTACCTAACATGGCCTAGTAGCCGGGACCCATCATGCATTTTCATCATAGTTTTTGTGAGCTTAAGTGCATTTCCCTAAGTTTCACTTAACGAGGGGTGTTAGTGTAAATAATTAATTATTATTATACTTTACTTAAGTTTATTTAGGTTAAATGCATTATTTTATTATTTATCATATAGTCACCTAGAAGTATGCATAGTTAGATGAGTTGTCTTGTTGACAACATAGAAGTTTGCATATTCATTTGAGTTATTATATAGCAAACATAGTTGTTTGTACTCTAATTAAGCACATGGTTTCTACAACATCTCTTTATGAGATAAACCTTGGTATTCTTATCATCTCATCATTGCACTAACTTCTATGCTCAATGGAGGATAATCTACTCTTGGTCGACATGTGCTTAGTTATGACGCTTATCACTTTTCTAACTCCTAGTCATTATAGATGCCTTTATATACAGATACTTCTACTGTGTGCATACACATATGATATTCTCATTATTCTTATTCTAATCATCCATTATTGGCCTATATTGTGTAGTGTTTGAGCTTATTGATCTTGGTGTTATTTTGCCCTAGTTGGAAAATTCTTATAGTAATAGTAGCACCTAGAGGATGTTCAAATCAGAAGGGGAAAGAATAAAATTCGGTGGGGGGTGAATCAGTAGTTTAACCTTGGACCCATAAAAATTTCACAATTCATTCATTACATGCATAAGTAAGCTAAAATAACATGTAAAGCATATGCATCTAAAATATATAACCATGTAAGCATTCACACACATAACACTAGATATGATTACCTAGAAACCCACCAAGTGAGAAGGTAAAATTGGGGTGGGGATGACACCCCCACAAATATTCACTACTATAGTAATAAAGTGTATCCAATGAAGGTTGCAATGATTTTACCATGAAACCTACCCTTTGAAAGGTTTGCCCTGTTAAAAGCTTACAAAGACTATTAGGTCTTACCCTGTCAAAGGATTTCAATACCCTGTTAGAAGTGTGCCTTGTTAGAGGACTTCAACTTACAACTAAGCACCCTATTAAAGGATTTAATATAGCCTATTAGGACTACTCTATTAATAGATTTAACTAAAATCACCTATTAAAATGTCTCAGCATAGATCCTATGATTGGCACTTGCTTGCATGATAATAGATCACCTCTACACAATATCTTATTGATCCTTCATGATCAGATGTCTCAATGTTGTATCCTTTTCTATATCCTCTATTCTTCTCTAATTGATTCTGCAATTCACTCTTTCATCACAACTTCTAAATCACCTTGAATGCTCTACATGCAAACTATCTTGTTCGCTCCTTCAATTCCTTCCAAATTCACTCTCCTCTATCCATTCATCATTATAAAGAGTTTAAGGCTTCATCCTCCTTAAGAAGTCTTTGGTGGCTTAGGGTTAGGTATGAATCTATGGCTAATATTCATCCATTTTTCCACTTAACCCTTCCCATTTTTCTAATTAGTTGCATGTAATTGCATAGGGAATCTAAAATAGAGATTCATCCTTATCTCAAAATATCAAAATATATCTTTAAGTCAGCTCAAAAATGGTTTACATAGTTGTTTGTGCCATTACAAATAAATATGTCAAAATTGTGTCACTCGGCATATGAAGTCTCTGATGCTTGGCATGCATTATTCTATATACTATGACTCAGCACCTACATTGCTTGGCATCCACCATTTACTTGGCTCCTGAATCACTTGGCATGGTCTATCTACTTAGCACTTGAGTAACTTGGCACATGAGTGACTCGACACTCATTGCAACTTGGCATGGTCTAATATTTACATGTTGTGCTCAACATGTATTACTAGTTCAGCATGAACTAAGTAAATGGCTTAAGTGTGTTGATACTCACTTGTCAAAACCAATCTGAGATCAAAAATCTCCCCCTTTCACATGAGTGTCAAAAACACTTAAATATAAAATATTATTCTTGATTTCTTGAGCATAACATATCCATGATTTGGCATATATACAAAACTTCAAAATTGTAAAATTTTGAACTAACTTGTATACCTCAAAATTTTATAACTCCCCCTGAGTTAATCTGTCTAATTTGTTTCTAAAATATGTGCTCCTCTCTGAGTAAATGTGTTCCTAATTGATACACTTTGACTTCAATGCATTGCAATACTAATACTCTTTCATTTGATAGACTCTCTCTTAGCTAATATCTTTTCATAGTATTTCTCCCCCTTTCATTTATCTATTCTTTTCTATATCTCCCTTATATTTTCTATCTTCATATTCTTTATCTCCTCCTTTGTCTTTATCTCCCCCTTTTTGACACTTATGTCAAATGGGTTATACACTTATAGTGTGTTTGTACAAAAAAAGATTTATGGACATCAATTATTATCCTTAGAGCTACATCCCAATTATCACATGCAACATCCAATGATTTAATTTGGATTGCAAGCTCGAAAGCAAGGTGTACTAGACCATCTAAAGTAGAAAGATTGGGGTCTTTCTTCAATAGAGTTTGAGCATAGCCTATCTCCTTGTACATTATCTCTATATGTGGGGTGAGGGTAGCCTGAATACTTGTTAGTTTGGCTCTAATATTAGCCTCATCTGCTATTAAGACAACTAACTGAATTTGTGTCTGAAGCAATGTTCTAAAATGATTCTCACTCTAAGCTAGATTTGATGGTAGGGTTGTACCTGATGCAGATATTTTGCTCTCCTGACTCAAAATGTGACTTCTAGTCTCTTGGGTGAAGAGTGTAGGATTGCATAGTTTTGTGTATAGTGAGAATATATTCTCAAGTACTTTCTTCACATCCTCAACCTTTGTTGCCAATGCAACTTTTTGTAGTGCTATCTCACTGGATATTTTCTCATTTATCTTGCCTTGAAACTTCTTTTCAGACCATTCTAAGAGTTTTGCATTTGTATCAAGGTCTGCATTAGTGACCTTTTCCACTATATCAGTCAGTTGTTCTATGAGTGGCTTGGTATCTTTAGTAGTAGGCAAGATAAATGCATCTAAAAAGATGTCCTTGATATCTTGAAGTGCTTGCTTCTGCCTATGTTCTCTTCTAAGCATTTCTTGATGCTTTTTCCTTTCTAAGGCTTGTTTTAAAATACCTATTTGCTCCAATGTCATAGTATCATAGTCATACTTTGGAATAACAATTTCTTCATCAAGGCTTATGTCTCCATAATGGATTAACCTTTCTACGTTTGATGAGCTAGGGCTTGGCACTAAGATTTGCAATGGAATGGTTTCTGTGCTCAACCTTTGAAGAGTTTGTATAGGAGTGCTAGATGATGGTAAGGCTACTAGTGCTTGGATGGACACTTGTTCCTTCACCTTTGGTGTTTTCTCACTCTCTTTAGGCCTACCCTAGTCTATCAATATGACTTAGTTAGCACCTTGTTCTTATGTTGTAGGTACAAATGAATCTTTCTTTCCTATTTCTTGTTGTTGACCTATAGTAGTGTCTTTCTCTTCTGCCTTTTTCTCAATTGTATCAATTTTAACACTTGTATCAACCTTGGTGGATTTGTCTACTTTTGTTTGAACCAAAGGTTGTACATGAATAATTGAAGGTGGTTCTTGTGGATTCACCTTTTCCCTTGTGACTTCAGTCACTACCTTTTGCAATTCCTCTACACTAACCAAAATTGGATTTTCACAAAGTTTAGCTTGAAGTGTAGACTAATCTAGTATTTTCTTCAAATCTTCTATAGTAAGTGGATTGATTTTCTAAGATAATGTATTAGAAACATCCTTAACAAATATAGTTTCAATTATTTTGGTTGTGTCATGGAGAGGACTGATGCTAGGCACTTGTGTCTCCTACACACTCTATTCATCTTGTTGCTACTCAGTTGTTGCCTTATCATCCTTTTGGTTCTTTGTCTCTTCCCCTACTAAATTATATTTATTATCATCTTCCTTTTCATCATCATTATCATCATCCTTATCATCATGTTTACCCTCTAAAGGTTCAACTTCTCCTTGCTTCACAGTGGTCAACCCATAGATAAATTTCCATATTTGAGTTGATTTCTTGACCACATCTTCAATGTTATTTTGGAGAATGTTGAAGGCTTTGTATTTAGCTATGAACCTAACTGCATATTTCTTGACACCCTTAGAAATCTGTCCCTTTGTCAACTCTGCCATTACTTGGGTTAATGTTGTTTCCCTGATTTGTCTTTCTACATTCAGATAATGATGTCATTTTTGCTCAACAATATCATTTAGGTCTTTGGGTATTGAGTTGGAAAATTCTAGTGGAGTGTTCTTAAACTTTGAAATCATGGCATATCATGCCTCTTCCACTTGGTTTTTCCCTTCTTTTCCCAATTTATCAAAATCAATATGTCTAAAACCAGATAAATCAGCATTGCTCTTGACATTTTTAGATAAGTTCTCAAGATCAAAGAAAGGATTATGACTTACCACCTTGAATTGATTGTTATCATCTAGTTCTATCTTTTCTACCACTATCCACCTTTCTCTATTTGCTTTGACTTGTCCTTGGCCTTTTGAGTATTTTCACATGTGTTGTCTTTGGTGGTAGTTGTAGTGGGCTTAGCTTGGCTAGGTTTGACAATCTTCTTTTCCTTTGTCACAGGTTGTGCCTTAGCCTTCCTTTTCTTTGACTTGGTAGTAGTAGGTGGTTCCTTGGCTTCTTCTCCCTCAGCACTTATGGTCTCCTCTTCTTCCTTATCTTCTTCCATGCCTTGAGTCAGAGCTAGAGGTTCTTGTGCTTGTATTTTTCCTTCCTCTTCAACCTCTTCTTCTTCCTCTTCCTCCCCAGTAGCATCTCCAAATTTGGCTTTCAATTTCTGTACCAACTTGTCATTTTTCTTGATTGTGGAGGTAGTCTTTAATTCCATGACAATATTTGATTTCACCATCTCATAGTTTCTAAAAAATTTAGCAATCTTATCTACTTCCTCTGCTAGTAGAGTTGTGATGGTTGATGAGGTTTCATCAACATTTATCTCATACCCTAAGGGTGTCAACCATTTTACCCTTGGTGTAGCAACTTGCACAAATGTGTAGTCAGCCTCAACAAGAGAACATACATCATTATAATGTTTCTCCATGAAGGAAATTGGTATCGTTATCCTTTCCTTCATTAACTTCTCAAAATCTTCAAAGTAACTAGTCATTATAGTTTCAAAATTTTCTCCTAGTTGTTCAATGTATTCATTAATCTGCACTACAATTGATCTATTTGTCTTCCATCCTACTGTACCAAATGAGGGAAATGTATTATGTACATAAATGAATATACAAACCAATATAGAACCAAACATGCACTATGCATTCTTGGTTTCCCTGATTGCTCCAAGGTTCTCCATTAGTTGTTGCAATTGTAGCTCTACTAGATCATATGTATCATCTTTCTTCACAAATTTGTAACCAACATCCATAGCTATGCAAGGTACATCATTCAATCTACTAGATTGATAGAATTTGTGTGAGATTACCCTTACAACAAAGTTTACCAATGGATCAGCAATTGTATCTATTGGCATGCCTCTCTTATTCCATTTTGCTCTAGTGTTCTTTTCAATGACTTCCTTGGAATCACTCCTAAGTGTCTTTGATCAAGCTAGGGTTGGGTAGCCAGTAACCCTATGGATTATTCTCTTGGATATTTTGATAGGTCCTCCCTATAGCCATAAAGAACCATCATGAATTCAGCTCAGCACAATTCTAATCTATTCTATTTTAAATACATTAGGAAAATATAGGGCTTGTGTTAAAGCCTTTCTATCTATGATTCCGTATACTTCCTTCATGTTAAAGTTTCCCATATTGTTGTTGCAAATGTACTAAGCATTTCCTATAATAAGGTATATGTTTTCCATATGAAACATCCTCTTTTTATATTAAACATAGGTCATGAATAGACATGTCCCTTCATGGGACATGTCTATTCAACAATCAAATAATTATTTTATATAAACTTAACTATTGTAATATATATATATATATATATATATATATATGAATATAAATATATTTCTCTCATATAATAAGTTTATATGTCACATAAAATTATATCTCATATATAATTATGTATATAGTCATATAATTATCTGACTGAAGCTACCAAACATTAACACTCCCTCTTAGCAAGGGAGGATAAACACAAGACAAATATTACACCATTGGTACTATAAGGAATTTAAAGAAAACTCAGAATTTTTCTACCATTAATATCACATACAATATCAAGAGTATCGATTTTCAGAATATCAACATATGGTATTCATCAATTACTCAAACTAGGGTATGATATCACATTTGATATCAAGAGTCTTGATCTCCTAAAATATTGACATCCGATATTCATCAAGTACTCAAAATAAGGTTTAGATATCAAATTTGATATCAAGAGGCTTGATCTCCCAAAATATTAATGATATTTGCCACTTACTCAAAATGTTTAGATATCACATTTGATAGCAAGATTATTGGCCTCCCAGAATATCAATGATATTCACCACTTACTCAAAACATTTAGATATCACATTTGATACCAAGAGTATTGGCCTTCCAAAATATCAATGATATTCACCAAGTACTCTAAGAGCAATGGCCTCCTAGAATGTAGAGATGCAAGACATTCACCATTTACTCAATTTATTTAATCTCATACTACAAGTTATTGTAAGATCGTCACCTTATAACAACTTCTCCAAATACAAGCGATTATCATTTGGAAGTCGTCACTTCCTCATGATGCACACAAGGAAAAGGTCCACTAAATTCACATGATCACGATGTATATTCATAAATCATAGTCCTCTTGACTACTATAGTTTTGTTTATTTATTTATTTTGATCACTAGAGAATCCATCACAACATGGTTTACTCCCTCTCAATCAAAATTACCTTCATAAAATGTCAATCTCCCTCTTAATCTCAATCTCCCCCTTTTTCCTGCAAGAACAATCTTAGAGGAAAAAGATCAAGGAAAATCACTCTTATAAAATTAAAATAAGAGATAGAAACCATAATAGTAATTAAGGATAATAAATAGTTATGCACAATAATATTATTACCCGTTTACATGTTTCAATCACACAACTCTTCATTTTAAATTTTCAAAAATAAAAAATAAGATAACATAAACTCAATCTTCACTTTTCATACTGGCATAATAAATCTCTTAACATTTGACAAATATTATATCAAAATTATAATGTCATCATTTCCTTACACTATCAAATATCTACTATAATATTAACAATGCAAGGAATTAAAATATATATTTCATTACAATATCATTTTAGAGAACATAATTAATATACCTCCATACTTGGTTGGCGGTGGATCCCTAGTTCTCAAGACTTGTCAAATATCAATTGCTCTCTTGCATTTCATTCCTAACATGAGTCTCTCCTTTCAATGCATTGTGTGGACCTTTAATTATCAATCATCTTAATAGTATTATAATTGTGAGTTATAAACTATTTATATTTACAAACCCTCTGACCTTGTCATCCTAACCTTACTTAGCAATATATTAATTGACAAACACACACATGTTTGTATCTGTTAGAATCTGAAAAGATTAATAACCCAGAAAATTAGTGCAAAGAGTAAATATCTAAACTATGAATGCAAATGATACAAAATCAAAATAGCATCATAGAGTTAGTCTCCAAGAGAGTAATGCAAATGCTGGAAGCAAAATAGCATTAAGAGGCTGCAAAAAAAAGAGATACAAATACAAGCCAGGTAGCATGCTTATATAGGCTAGGAAGAGGGAGGAGGTGGCAACA
The DNA here is from genome assembly GCA_028749045.1 of Cupressus sempervirens. Classification (NCBI taxonomy): domain Eukaryota; kingdom Viridiplantae; phylum Streptophyta; class Pinopsida; order Cupressales; family Cupressaceae; genus Cupressus; species Cupressus sempervirens. The sequence continues at coordinate 425,906,148 of CM053786.1, forward strand.
CCAACCAATGAGGAGCAACCATCTACCGGACTAAAGATAGCAAAGTATCTTCTCAAGATAGCTAATTGATGCTCACATGTAGGAAGGTGACACCTCACAACCATTCACCTAATAAGACATGATTTATTAACCTAAGCGAGATTATTAAAAGTGTAGGAAAAACCTAGCAAAATAAGAAAAATAAAAAACTACACTAACACCCCCCCCCATAAGCGAAACTTAGGTGGATGTAGAAATGGGTCCCGGCAACAAGGCCTGATCAGGTACCCGATACAAGAAAAAGAACTAGATGAAGGAAACTAAGCCTCCAATCTAGGAAATGTCCCAAAGAGAGGAACAAAAAAAAGCATGAAGCATCTCCGAAGCATGAAGCTGCAAACTCTGTCAAAATGCTGATCTGTAGAACCTCCATGGAAATAGAAGGCATGAACCATCAACCAAAGAAGCATAGAACAACAAGTGAACCCCCCCATAATGTTGAACAGGGATAGGGGTGACAGGAACACTGAAATGCAATGCCAAAAACATCTGCAAGAAGAAGAATCAGGAACACCAATAGTGCAATAGAAGTACAAGCACAGGATAAAGGGCGGTGTCACCGACACACTGCATGGGCTAATTTCGTGGAAGAAAAATTCACTTGACAAAGGTGGATAAGCACAAAATGGCAAAACATCATGACCCCCCATGGCACTTTATAACTGAGTGCGAGTACAGACAAACACAAGGTGTACAAGATCCCAGATATACAAAAGTAGGCACTTTATCTCAGTGCGTTTACAGAAAAAGGAATGCAACAGAATAGAAGCATACAATGCTCAGAAGTCAGAAAGAAGAGTGAGCCAAAAGAACAGAAGAAGAGATTCCAAGACCTGTAGAATCCAAGTAATCCGCCAGAGTGCGAAAGTGCAAAACTCGGAGGAGAAAGAACCTGGAGTAGAATCTGGATAAAAGATCTTTGTAATTGAATAACTCACAGAACCAGCTTTCCAATGATATCTGGCGAGCCCAGAAAAGAGTCCGAATGAGCGAGATATGGCTCCCGGAAGGCAAAATAGAACATTTGGCTTTGACTGCCAAAATAGGCAACCAGACTGTAGCAAAAATCAAAAACACCTATACCATCATCTCCATCTCAGAACCAGCTTTTTGATGCATTTTTTGGATCGAAAAAATACGTCCGTATGCTCAAGTTATGGAAGAAAAATTGATAGGGCCTCCTCATGAAGAGCATATGCTAAAAGTGAAACTTGGGCACAATAATCAAAGAAACATATAGTACCACTTCGATCTACTCAAAAAATCATGCACTTTCAAAAAAAAATCACCTCGATACGAGGTCGTATGAGAAAGTTATGATCCTCCGAAGTTTCCAAAACGAGAACTGTGCATAGTCACGGCTGAGAATCTACAATTTTTGAAGAATTCGTGTATGAAAATAAAAAACCAACTCCACTAGTGGATAGAGCACAAAAAAATAGCCAAGTTCATAACAAGAATCATCAAAATCAGAGTCCGTATGAGCAAGAACAAGACATTTGAAAACTACATTCAAATCTGTGACTGCCAACCGAGAGGGGTATGGTTGTAGCTTTGCATGCTCGATTCTGAAAAATATACAGCTTGCATGCAAAATTTAAAAGATACCCAGATGGTTTTTCGGGGCTGCGAACAAAACCCCAAAAGTGTTTTTCTTTCTGATGTACAGAAGATGTTGCTATAGTGTAAATCATATGCCTTTAACAGTAAAAAACGGCTCCAAAAATTAAAAAATGACCCCAGCAACCAAAATATGACATGCAAATGCTGGATCAGCTTCTTAAGTCCATCAATGGCATGTTGGAACCTACAAAATTGATTGAAAACTCCAAATATGCAAGTTGGTTGTCAGATTTGAGATTGAAACCCCAGAGAAAAACTGTTTTTGTCAAAACTTTTCTGATTCTTAGGATCATCCAAAGATGCAAGAGAAGAGCATACTTCATTTTTCAAAAAACTACAATAAAGTTTATTAGCCCCCTCCGAATCTCTCAAATAAGGAAACTAAAATCTACTCTTGCACGTAGAAAAGCTCTGATACCATGTTGGAGTTGAGGAAAGCCAACTCCGAAGACGCCCAAGATCACCTGCATGCGAGACCTGTCAAAGAGAAGCCAAGAAAGGGAAGAGCATGGAGCAAGGGAAAAACCCTAAACGGACATGAGAGCCACCATGAATGCAAACACAATGAAAATGTATTTACAATGAAAATACCTTATGTTATTATGATATGATAAAAATACAAAGAGGGAGCCCGAACATAAAGAGCTCCAGGAAGCTTGTAGAACAAGCTGGAAGGTGGTAGAAGATAAGGATGACAACTCAGCACATATCCACAAAAGTGGAATATGCTAAAAAAGGAGCAAACTCCCGAGTTGTCAACAACTAACCACTACATGCATTAAATACTAAATATTAAATAAATGCATTAACCTAAGTAAGCTTAAGCAATAGAATAAATAATTAAATATTAATTATTTACTCTAACACCCCCCCTTAAGTGCAACTTAGGGAAATGCCTTAAGCTCACAAAACTAAGATGAATGCATAATGGGTCCCGGCAACGAGGCCATGTTAGGTACCCATGTACAATGCAAGAAGAATGCAACCTCTGTAAGCGGGGAAAGAGAGAAAACCACATGGGAAAAACCCTCCCCCAAAAAGAGGTAAGAACCTAGTGAAGCACTGAAGAAGTCTCCAACTAGGGAAATTGTCCCCTAAAACAAGAACAAGAAGTGATCATGAAGAAGTAGCATCACTGAAGCATGAAGAAGCCGCAAATCTGTCAAATTGCTGATTAAAAGAACCTCCATGGAAGAAGAAGGCACGAACTGAGCATGTCTATATGGTAGATGATCCATCTCACCGAAATGCATAGGTAGCTAGCCACTGCAATCGCCTTGTATATAGGATCAACCACTGAATACATAGTTCACACTATCGAACCATTGAACTACAGATGCATTAGAACAATAGCATACCCCCCCTTAATGCAAACGGGGTGTGATGACAGGCAACTGAGAAGGTGGGCCAAAATCTCCTACAGACGAACCAAGAACGAGGAGAGAGGAAAAGAGGTACAGACACCTATAAAGACATGGTCTAACTAACTCTGCATGGGGCTAATATCATGGAAGGGACACTCACTTGACAAAGGGAGAATGCCTAAAATAGTAAACAAAGATCCCCCCCATGGTGCTTTATGAAAATAGTGCAAGTACAACTAACTCAAAACAACGTTCATGACTCTCGGAATGCAAAAGTGACACTTTATCTCAGTGTGAAATAAAAAAGTGCTTCAAAATGATAGCTACAATGATCAAAACTGAAAATGAGTTGAACCAAAAGAAAGTACAGCCGAAAAAAGAAAATCATGCCAGGAAAATGATCCTCGGGCCTAAAACAGTCAAAATATCCACCATTGAGCAAAAATGCCAAAACTATGATAGAAAGATCAGAGGCCAAAAATGAAGAAAAAGGACTACATTTCTAAAAAGTACACAGAACCAGCTTTCCAGAAATATAAATTTTTCAAAAAACAGGCATGGGACGCAAAAGATATTCATGCCGGAGTCAAAAATAGGACTTTGGACTTTGACTGAAAAAATAAGCATAAAAAATGCATCAAAATCAAAAAATATCTGCACCAAAGTCTCTATCTCGGAACCAGCTTTCTGGCGCTTCTTTCGGATCGGAAAAACACCTCCGTATGCAAAAGTTATGGCCAAAAACCACAAGTAGGTCCAAAAGAGAACTTGAAGGAGAGGGCAAGCAAGGATGGTGATGCAGCGCTGATGTCAGCAAGTCAGCCGATTAAATTTGACGACCTGTGGCCCGTCGTGGCAAAAAGAGCCACGTGGCAGTGCCACGTGGACGCCACATGGCAGACAGGCTGACGTGGCACCCATGCCACGTGTCAGGCGCGGATTGGGCTGCTCACTGGGAGGAAAAGGCCACGCTGTCGCTGGCTTGTCAAAACGCTATAGACATGACTGCTGCCAACTGTGCAGACGTGGACCGGCAGATCCTGGAGGGGGCAGAGATTTCGGGCGGAGCGGAGGGCACAGGAGTCTGCATCGGCGGAGCCGAGTGGCAGGGGCCGCAGAAAACCAGGAGGCGCGGCCAGTACAGAGCCACCTCAAGAGCGGCGCGCGGGCGGCCCCGCGGTGGCTGCTGGGCGGTGCCGCAGCGGCACACTCTACGCAAAAAAAATTTATTTTTTTAAAATGTCGAATCGTCCGTACATCCGTACAGAACCCCTGCAACCAAAAAAAATTTTGCCTCCCGGAGCTCTATCTCCAAAATCGACAAGTTTTATATGAATCTTGACTGCAAACAGCCTTCCGGATCCAATGGTGATGTCCGTTCGGTCCCAAAGTGCTCTGAAAAATTGCTAATCCCCTGATTTGAAGAAAAAATGCACAAACAAACTAGGGTTTGTGACTTCAAATCACGGCTTCAAAATTTCTTCAACGAAGCAGCAGTAGGAAGGCTCTAATACCATGTTAGAATCTGAAAAGATTAATAACTCAGAAAACTAGTGCAAAGAGTAAATATCTAAACTATGAATGCAAATGATACAAAATCAAAATAGCATCATAGAGTTAGTCTCCAAGAGAGTAATGCAAATGCTGGAAGCAAAATAGCATTAAGAGGGTGCAAAAACAAGAGATACAAATACAAGCCAGGTAGCATGCTTATATAAGCTAAGAAGAGGGAGGAGGTGGCAACACCAACCAATGAGGAGCAACCATCTACCGGACTAAAGATAGCAAAGTATCTTTCCAAGATAGCTAATTGATGCTCACATGTAGGAAGGTGACACCTCACAACCATTCACCTAATAAGACATGCTTTATTAACCTAAGCGAGATTATTAAAAGTGTAGGAAAAACCTAGCAAAATAAGAAAAATAAAAAACTACACTAACAGTATCCCTTATTCCCTGACAACGTAGAATCCATATTATTTTTTAACATCCCATGTCATATGTGTATCTATTCTAATTCACAATGGTCTTCTTCTACCACAGCAATCCTTGATTGGCTTGACTACCTATTGTACGATACATTTTGCGATTTCATATTTTTTCTTTCTTTGAACCCTATCCACTATCCACTTATCTAATTCTTTTATTTTATCTTTTTCTTGTCTCTCCACACTTCTGCATATGATCATGGTCATATATGTATCCCTCCTTGTTCCTCATTGGAAATAAGAGGACCAACAAACTTTGTTTCTCACATCAATTGTGATTATTTGTATTTTTCAATTCCTCTTTTATAAATGTCATTTCTTTATAAAGGCACTGACATAAACTATTCTGTATATATTTTTTACTTCTATAATTTGTTAGCTTTCATCTTTAATGCTCATTGGATAAAATGTTCATTCAATCAGTTGATTATGTTTCCATGTATAAAATTTCCTCTCATGACGAAGTTGATGCTACTCAACAATCCAAGAGAGGCTCTCATAATCGGTGATAGAAATGTTAATATTGTGGACTTCAAATACAATAGATAATTCTTAGCGTTCATTCTTGGTGGTGATATATTCATAGGATTTACACTCGCAATTATCATACTGAATATCTCAGCTACTTATAAACTATAAGAAATATTTCCATTTACTCAAAGGTCTGATATTTCTCTACCTAGGAAGTTCGTGAAAATTGAAGAAAGACTTTATTTTCTTATGCCCTTCTGTACTCGAGATTATAATCATTGTGTGTTTAGTCTTTTGCATCCCTACTTTTTCTAACATATTCCTCGCTGAGTTCAAAGTCTTCATAGCTATCCCAATGCGAGATGGTCCTCTCCCTATTATTATTCTGGATTGAAGTCCTTTAGATTAGTATTCTCTCAACCTACTCTAATACCATGTTTAAGTTTCCCAGATTGTTGTTGCAAATGTACTAAGCATTGCCTGTAATAAGGTATATGTTTTCCATATGCAACATCCTCTTTTTATATTAAACATAGGTCATGAATAGACATGTCCCTTCATGGGACATGTCTATTCAATAATCAAATAATTATTTTATATAAACTTAACTATTGTTATATATATATATATATATATATATATATATATATATATATATATATATATATATATATATATATATATATATATATATACATATATATATACATATATATATGTATTGATATATATACATATATAATAGGGAGAGGACCATCTCGCATGTGTATATATGTATATATGTATATATATGTATATATATATATGTATATATATGTATGTATATATGTATATATATGTATATATGTATATATATGTATATATATATATGTATATATATGTATGTATATATGTATATATATGTATATATGTATATATATGTATGTATATATGTATATATGTATATATATATATATATGTATATATATATGTATATATATATGTATATATATATATGTATATATATATATATGTATATATATGTATATATGTATATATATGTATATATGTATATGTATATATGTATATATATATATGTATGTATATGTATATATGTATATATATATATGTATATATATGTATATATATGTATATATATATGTATTTGTATATGTATATATGTATATGTATCTGTATATGTATATGTATATGTATATGTATGTATGTATGAATATAAATATATTTCTCTCATATAATAAGTTTATACCTCACATAAAATTACATCTCATATATAATTATGTATATAGTCATATAATTATTCGACTAAAGCTACCAAACATTAACACTTCAAAACACCATTTTCACACAACTTATTGTATGCATCCCTTATTTCCATGTCTCCAATGCTACCAATTTTATAGTTATAGAATCTCCTCAAATCTTGCACCATTATTACATTTGGTGGGATCATGGATAATGTGGCAGAAGGGTCTTGTTTATAAGCGATGTAAGGAATGGCTTTAAATACAGGTTGTTTAACTTCATTACTAACAAGCTCAATATTTAAAACCTCCTTCCCTTCAACATTTTTCCAACTAGATGCCATCTTGTCAAACTAGGGTTATGAAAATTTAAAACTACGTAGCTTGGCTTCCAATAAAGACCTTGTGAAAATTTGACGAACTAGTGATGAATCTCTGCAAACGCTTCGAATGGGTTCCTAAATTGCCTTTTGCTCTAATCACTCTTTCTTGAATTTGAAATGATGAAGAATGAGCACAAATCGATGATATATCCTTCAAAAACCTTGCATTTAATGCTAAGTGCTTACAAAGTTGTAAGCTCAGCAATAACCAATTTCAAGTTCATTCAGCATCCATTGATATTTTCATTACTTGACTGCTACTACAAGCTCGACATCAACTAGCTAGACTGCTAGCTTGACATCTTCTTACATTCCACTCGACATACATAAGAAATGTTTCATACTTGGAAACAACATGAAAAACTTAAAGATTTGTCTTGGATTTCTAACAACAGCATGCATCTTATTCATGCTAATTTAGTCTTTTCAGTACTATATCCTTTTGTAACTGATGCATGATATAACCTTTAAATGATAGTCCCACATATCTCTTGTTTGCCTAGTTTAATGAGGTGTGATCACCTTACCCATTAGGTGAAGTGATCCCTTCTCCATTCGATGTGGTGCAATCATCTTTCTTTTTCCATGTTTTGTTCATCTCATCTACGATGTGTTCAACCCATTCCTTGCCTTTACCTTTATCAAATTCACAACTTGGTGCCTTTGACCTAGTTGGATAATATTTATTGATGTGACTAGTCTTTAAATAGCTAAAGCATGTGGTTTGACTCAACCACCTTTTCTAGTTACCACTAAAGTGTGTCCTAATACAATTCTTAGGAACATGTCCATAATATTGACAATAATGACAGCTATATCTTGTGTTATAATCCAAATTGTAGGAATTCCTATTGCATCTTACCTTTGTTGGATTTTTTGATGACCACATGGATTTGGATCTACATTCAAAAGCTCTATGTCCATACTTCAAACAATTGTAGCAATAACCTTCAAATCTTTTTTTATGCATGGTCCTAGTTTTGCATTCATGTGCCTAATGACCTTGCTTGTTGCACTTATGAAAATGAGTCATATTCTTAGGCTTGACATTCTAATTTGTAATTTTTCTCCTACACACATTAGTAGTATGTCCTTTCTTACCAAAATTATGACAAGTAGGTTTGGAGTTCTTACCTTTGATGTTCCTTTCTTCTACAACTTTGGATGATTCTCCGTCTTTAGTGCTTATGTAACCCAATCCTGATGTGTCATTGTTAGGTCCAGGAGATCTCAATAATTGCTCAAAGTATTTGATGGCTTCACTTGGCTTGTTTAAACTTTTAGTAAATTATTTTTCTCTCTTTAGGTCACTATGTAATTGTTCATTCTGCAACTTCAATGTATTTATCTCAATGTCCTTGACATTCAATTCATATTTCGCATTCATCATTTGACTTAGAGTATCAAATTGCATGTTGGAAATCTTGCTTAACACTATTGACTTCTCTTCCAATCTGTTGGCCAGAATTCTTTTTTCTTCTTTGATCATGGATTTTTCTTCCATAGCCTTCTTCTTTTGTTCAATCACCTCACATAGTAGTATAGCTTGAGATTTATGATTTCCTTAGCTTGGATTATATTCTTTTCAATTAGATCTACAAATGTTGCATCAAATTCATTGGAGTCACCATCTACAAATAGTTTGGCAGTGTCTATCTCTTTATATAGTGTGTCATTCTCTACAATAGCAAGCTCTTTCCTTCTCTTCAAGGATTTCTTTAGTTACTCTCTTGCTTCATTCAATTGATGTAGTATGAGATGTATTTCAATCTCCTAGTTTTCAATAGTCTTTCCCAACTTGTAGACTTCCATTTCAAGATCTTTCCTCAAAGCCTCAAAGCTTCTCTTTTAGAGAACTAGGCTCTGATCAATACCAATTCTTGGAATTATAAGGGGAAAGAATAAACTTTTGAATGTGGTTGGGGGGGGGGGGGTGTAATGGGGGGGTGTGAATCAGTAGTTTAACCTTGGACCCATAAAACTTTCACCATTCATTCATTACATGCATAAGTAAGTCGAAATAACATGTAAAGAATATGCATCTAAAACATATAACCATGTAAGCATTCACACACATAACACCAAATATAATTACCCAGAAACCCTCCAAGTGAGAAGGTCAAGCTAGGGTGGGGATGACACCCAAAAATCTTCTCTATTGCAGTAATAAAGTGTATCCAATGAAGGTTACAATGATTTTACCATGAAACATGATCTACCCTGTGAAATGTTTGCCCTATTAAAAGATTGCAAAGACTATTAGGTCTTACCCTATTAAAGGATTTCAACACCCTGTTAGACATGTGTCGTTTTAGAGGACTTCAACTTACAACTAAGTAAACACCTTGTTAAAGGATTTCATATAGCCTGTTAGGACTACTCTGTTAAGAGATTTAACTGAAATCACCTGTTAAAATGTCTCAGCATAGATCTTGTGATTTGCACTTGCTTGCCTGATAAAAAATCACCTCTACATAATATCTTATTGATCCTTCATGATCAGATGTCTCAATGTTGTATCCGTTTCTCTATCCTCTGTTCTTCTCTAACTAATTCTACAATTCGCTCTTTCATCACAACTTCTAAGTCACCTTGAATGCTCTGCATGCAAACTATCTTGTTCACTCCTTCAATTCCTTCCACATTCACTCTCCTCTATTTGTCCATCATCATAAAGAGTTTAGGGCTTTGTTCTCCTTAATAAGACTTTGGTGGCTTAGGGTTAGATATGAATCTACGGTTGAGATTCATCCATTTTGTTGCTTAATCCTTACTAGTTTTTTGATTGGTTGCATGTAATTGCATAAGGAATCTAAAATAGAGATTTTTCCTTATCTCAAAATATCAAAATATAACTTTAAGTCAGCTCAAAAATGATTTACATAGTTGTTTGTGTCATTACAAACAAATATGTCAAAACTATGTCACTTGGCATATGAAGTCTCTAATGCTCGACATGTATTATTCTGTATACTATGACTCGACACCTACATCATTCAACATCTATTATTTACTTGGGTCTTGAATCACTCGGCATGGTCTATCTACTCGACACTCATTGCAACTTAGCATGGACTAATATTTACATGTTGTGCTCAACATGTATTACTAGTTCGGCATGAACTAAGTAAATGGTTTAAACGTGTTGACACTCACTTGTCAAAACCAATCTAAGATCAATATAGGAAAGCTTGAGTTATGATATGGAAAAGGAGTACAACTATCAATTAAGATAGTGATATTATAGTGCTTTGATAATCAACTTAAGGTTGCAAAGGATGGTTATACTGATTAAGTTTAGAAGAACAAATTAAACAAAGTATGTCTATAAAGCTTAACGTTATGCACAGTAGGTGCCAAGAAAAGTTAGTGTAAACTGAGAAAAAAAATAGTTGGAGCCAACTAAAGTCAATTTCAATGTATGCTGAGGGATATAGTGTAAGCTAAGTAAATCTTAGTTGATGATGAGCACCAGTAAACTTTAGTTCATGCTGAGTGATTTAATAGTAGATGTCGAGCAACACAGTATGTGCTGAGCATCAGAAGCCAGTTAATGCTAAGTGTTAGCAATATGAGAAATATCAAGAATTTGATGAATTTGAGCTGACAAGTTTGATTTCTTGAGTTTTTTGAACCTTGTGGAAGATATGTCATTTGAGGCAAATTCTAAGAAGATTGAAATGATGGGTAGATTCATTGAATCCTACCTAATCTAACCTAACCCTAAAATGGATGATGGAGGATGAACAAAAAAAGATCTTAATTTTCTATTTATAGAAATGGTTGGTCAAAAGAAAAGGGAATGAAATGAAATGATAGGTAGATTCATTGAATCCTACCTTATTTAGAACCTAACCCTAAAATGGACAATGGAAGATGAACGAAAAAAGATCAAGTTCTAGAAGGGAATGAAATGAAATGATGGGTAGATTCATTGAATCCTACCTAATCTAACCTAACCCTAAAATGGACGATAGAGGATGAATGACAAATTATTTTAATTTTCTATTTATAGAGATGGTTGGTCAAAAGAAAAGGTTGTCATGTGCGAGAACCTAAAGAAGATAAGGAGTCTAAGTATTGCTTCATTCAATGACCTAAGAGAAGTGTCCGCATTGGCAAGCAAAGAAAGAAGGCTTAAGGGTATGGATGCTTGAAGGGTGTGAAAGACAAGCATAATGGAGGATTGAAACAAAGATCTATAATCTGCAAGTCTATTGTAAGTTGTTATCAGATGAAGCCTTACTATTACTTTCTAATTATTGTATCAGTCTAGGGTAAATCCTTTGGATTAAGGTTGACCTGTGTTATTGATTTGGTTATGTTTCATGTTTACATGTCTACAAAGTTGATTTGACAGTAACCAACAAGTTTAAATGAATGTATGATCTAATGGATGCATGCATGATGAAAATGTTATATGGATATGGGTTCACTAAGTTGTGAAAAAATTTAATTGTACATTTGGACCTTGGATAACTAATTCACCCCCCTCTTAGTTATTCTAAATAATTTCAACATATAGATAATAGAAATCCACATAAACATGAAGTAGCTCATACATCCATACACATGAGACTGAAATTTCATGAAATTAAAAAATTAAAAATAAATATTTAACTGTCATGAAGAAAAATATAAATATTCAATAATGTCACACATGCAATATATCCAATATAGTTAAATTGACTTCCTTAAAGATAGATGGACGTGGAACACATCATATATATAATATAAATAAATGTGTCTTATAATTACATATAGGCATATAATATTTGTTCCTAATCTAGTTCTTTCCTGTGAGAGGAAGAAAATAATTCTTGAGTTGCCTTTGAATATTGCATGGATGGAGATGTTGTGGATGTTGGAGTCTCTTGAATGCACTCACCTATCCTCTTGCCTAGACTTTTTACGAGCTCCAATTAATAAAACTAAAATTATAAACACTAGTAACTAATAGACATCAAAATTTAATTATATGATTTAATACAATATAATATTAACTTATTTCTTTTGAATAGTCATTATGTATGTCTATAATAGGGGCATGTTCATGATCTAGAGTAACATGTCCCTAAAAAGATGATTAAAATAATAATTAAAATTCATAGATGAATACCATGTTATAAATATCAATACAAACTATTAAAAAAATATTTAAAATTAATTAATATCTTCCATACCTTGGTCAATGCATCAAATAGGCTATAACTGTGACAAATACACGATCCAAAGAGTTGCAATAACAAGAGGAGTCTCAGATGTCAACAAGTAGAATAGAAATAGAAAGAGTATTCTATAAATATAAAAACTACCTATATTTATTTATAACCACACAAATGAATAAATGGAAACTATATAAAAGTACCATGATTTCCTTTAGTGTATGATGTCAATGTCAAGGGTCCAACTATAAACTAATGCATATGTAAGGTAAGTTATAAGACAACCATTCATATAATAACTTACTACTCTAGTACCATGAATAATTTAGCTCTGGATTTTGATCATAATGTTTGTACTAATTTATTTATTTATTCATTTATTACTTAACTACATAATCAAGTAAATAAAATAACATGCAAGAAATGATACCTTCATAAAAAAAATCATGATGTCCTAAGCTTTGCAAAGTAAATGTTGAGGGTGCAAGAGTAAATTAATGTACAAGCACAATCAATTATGAGACAATTATCATTCATATAACACATAGTACTCAAATCTAATAATTTAAATGATTTATTAGATGCATACATGTGTGGTTGACGTCATCTAAGTAGAGGTCATGGGAATATTCAAGCTACCATCAACCCTATTAGCCTAGATTTTGATCAAAACCATTTGATACTAATTTAATTATACATCTAGTTATAACTTAAATATTATCAAATGAACTAAATGATATTGAAAGTATTTACCAATATATCAATGCCAAATTTTGTATTCATAAAATCATTGATCATCATTATGTCATCATCTATCTATTCATCAACACCACTAAATACACATATAGCTTAATATTACTAACAAATATGGCCCCTAAAAAGATAAACATGCTCACCCTCCACTAGAGGAGTGACACACTATATAAGATATCATCTCAAATCACTAACTATTGCTGGTGTGTTAGGGTAAAAGTACAAACCTATGTCACCCTTTTGTAAAGGAAAAAACTAACAAAAGTATAATTGTTCACCTTCAATGACATAAAACTTATAATATTATTTAGAATTTGAAAATGAAGTAAACTAATGAAATGTGTAGAAATGGATGAAATTTAGGATTATAATTTTTAATAAAATTTGGAATAAGAATTGATATATTTTCCTAATTTTAATAGATAAATTTTTATTTTCTAAAAAATGCTGAAAATTAGGGGTCTAGTTCCCACCACTAAACTATATGAAAATAAAATTATTTCCCTTTGATCTCGGACTATGTTATAGATAACATATATAGCTAGAAAAATCAAAAATAAAATTTGGTTTAAGACCTAGATTTTCTCTTTTATAATTATTCAAATTTCAACTCACCTAAAATTGATAGTTTTCATCTCCAACCACATTTTTCAAAACAAATATATTCTAACTAAAAGAAAAAATATACATTTTAGAAGAGGATTCTCTCCTCTAGAATATCATAATAATTAAATTTTTATTTATATGTTTTAATATTTTCTTTCTTTCTCATAATTGGCATCTTTTGGAGTGTTCAAATATGTGTTTATAGAATTTTTTAATTACAATATACTATATCTAATTTAAACACTATAATATCTATATGAGAATGTTCCTGACTCTGAGCTCTATAAAATGGTATTTATATGTTATTCAAAAATATAATAAAAAATAGTAAGAGTTATTGAAATGTCATTTTTTTGAAATAATTTTATTTTTTTAGTAATTAGATACAAACTAGTATTCAAAATATGCATTTAATAGACATTTCCAATTGGAAAAGTGTGATACCATATATAATTTAGCTAGAATAACTTTATCCAGATCATATGTTCGAACAAAAATGACTTTTGGATAGAGATACTCAAATTCAGTCGTTCTGATAAGTCAACCTAAAAGGAGACACAACTTTATACTTTTCCCTGTCAACCTTCACATGTTTCTAAACAATAGAAAGAAGAGTAAGCCACTCAATCTATGGCTTTTCAATGGCCACACTAGGTGTGTTAAGGTCACGATATAATGTGGTCTCTCAATTATGACTCCCTACGTCTACCCTAAGATTATACAATGTTAAAATAATTAGGGATCTCCTTGAGGGAAATATCATAATATAGTTTCCTCAAGATATGGATTGGAATCTTTTGATTGTTACAATGATGGGTATAAAAATCATCCACCATCTATCCCAAAAGTTTTCTTTAATTTCCTTATGCACACTTCAATGAATCAGAAACTTCCTATAGATATCCTTCAATTCCTTGCTTGTCTTTGGATCAACAAATAACTTACAAATATCAACTTTCAATATTATTTATCCTCTTTCTATATCCCCATAGGATAACTTATTCACATAATATTATTTTTCTCTTCTCTTTTTTTATCCATAAGTTAAGTTATCCGCTAATTGAGCCTGTGTGGGTCAAGATTGATTCTAATGAATTGGAAAGTGTTTCCCTTTGAGTATTTGTATTAACCAAATTTTTTAACATCCCAATCAAAGATTTTAATTCAATTCTTATAGTTTTTGTTTGCTTCATCAAGATTTCTTACATTCCAAGTGGAGTCCTTTGGATGAGTCAAGAAGGTTCGAGTTCATTTTTTTGTTAATTTCTTCATTCATTTATTAATGAGATGAAGGTTGATGGTTTGGTTGAGGTGTTGGTTGAGGATTTGGTTCAAGAGGTTTGATCTTTATTTGAAATTAATTTGGTATAAAAAAAGAAAATATGATCTAAAACCTAATATAAAAAACAACTTCAATAAAAAAAAATGAGCTTAGTTTGTAAATTTACTTACCCCTTGACCTCCTCTATGTGATGGATATATTAATTGATTAATCAAATGCACCTACAACTTAGAAATTTGAGCTTCAAAGAAGGTGTATGAGGTTTATGATACAATAAACATCAAGGTTCATGGGTGGAATGAAAAAATTGGGTTTCACTTTCATTTCATGTTTTTTGTTCTTATGTTTTCTTTTAAACATGGGGTGTACACCCTATAGGGAACACATCTTATGATTTTCACTTTGAAAGCCTAAGTCCTGGGTGTGCAAAGCACTGGGGTGTTTTCTCTATGTGAAATGGGAATCCAAAATTATATTTGGCACCATTTTGGTTCCCCATTTTTATGCACGTCCCCATAACAAAAAATTATTTTCATTGAACTCACTAAGAACATGGTTAAACATGAAGAAACATGTTGAAACCAATAACACAATGTCTCTCAAAATGTGATAGAAATATTGAAAGCACATATTTGCATAATATTCAAATATTTTCTTCATGTTTCTTGAGATTTTGATCCATAACTTATGCTTTGGCATGTTTAGTTGGAAAGGAATAAGATTGATTTTTTGGATGTTGGGATATAGGTCATGCACATGTAGTGGAAATATATATATATATATATATATATATATATATATATATATATATATATATATATATATATATATATATATATATATATATATATATATATATATATATATATATATATATATATATATATATATATATATATATAATATGTTATTTGAATGGAGGTATTGGAATTGTGGATGTTGTTATTTGCAATCACCTCAATTTTCCTCTTCAAAGAGGTGTTCTTATTTTTTTTGGTCAGTGGTGTAATAGTAAGACAAGGCATCCCTTCTAACAAGTTAATCACAAGGGGTATTAGAATCCTATGCTCTAAGTTTTAAAAATCAACATTGATGGTTCTTCTCAAGGGAATTTGAGACTTGCAAGCATATGTGGAGTTGGTTGCAATAATTTTGGTAGTCTAGTTTATTTTCTCTATGTATGAGGACTTTCATATGTATTCCATCTCTCCATCTTTTTTGTTATGGAATGATATTGTATGCATGGTTGACATGTGATTATTTGTGACACTAATTCAAGTTCTCAAGTAGTTGTAAACTTTCAAACTAGGAAAGAGCTTATAGATGTTAGTTGGCACTTGGCTTTGGTGAATAAACAAATTCTCCAATTATGTAGGTCTCTTCATTATATCATATTTACACACATTACTTAGATTCAAATGGTGTTTCTAATTATTTTGCAAATGGTTTTCAATGCATAGGAAAGATTGTAGTATTTTTTGCAAGAGGCATCTAACCCCTAAGTTATCTCATTTTTTTTCAACTTGTTGATTGTATTAGGATTCGATAGAGATTTTTGTTAAGATCTTATTTTATTGATTCTCTTTTTGTTCTAATAAATTTATACCCATCATTTAGTCAAAAGAAAATGATATTGAAAATGTGGAAGTGTGTATTTTGTTTCCCCTTCTATTATTAGATCACATTGGATTGTAGTGCTAGATAGATGTTATGAAGGGTAAATAATATTACTAATGTAGGAATCACAAAGTTATTCTGTTGATTGAAAGTTGGTACATACAAATCAACTCCAAAGATTAATCTACCAAATCATAAAAGGCAATGTCAACACTTTTGGTCACCACTTTCTTAATCAATTTTGTCAAAAATATATGTTAGGCACCTTGTCCTTTTAAAATACAACCTACAAAAAAGATACTCAAATGTGAGGCTCGTGACATAAGACCTAGTCTCAATTTTTGCATTTGATAGTGGTATAATATAATAGGACCAAACATCCTTTGCAATTATTTAATCATGAGGGGCATTTGACTTCTCTTCCTAGAGTTTTAAATATCATAACTGATAGTTATTCTTGGGGGAATCCAAGACTTCTAGGCATGGATCCAAGTGGGGAAAAGTATTTTTGGTGTGGTCCATTTTCTTTTCTTAATGTATAAGGGCTTTCATACTAATAATTTAATGGAGGACCTTGTCATCTAGTTTGTTGCGAAATGATATTCTTCACATGGTTGGCTTAGGATTATTTATGAGGTTTATTCTCAAGTAGTTGTGAACTTTCTATCTAGGTGAGATAATATAGATGTTAGTTGGCATTTGGTCATGGACATTAATCGGTCTCGTCATTTATGCATGTATCTCAATTCTACCATTTTCATACACATTCCTCAAGAGTTGAATTGTGTTGCTAATTGTTTGGATAAATTGGCTTCAGTGTACATTCAAGACTCAAATGTTTCTAATAAGAGGAAATTACCCCCTAATTTATCTCATTTTTATTGATCATCTTGTTAAACCTGATAGGGTTTGGCAGAGAATTTTGTTAAGATCTTTTTGTATCATTTCTCTTTGTGTTATAATCAATGTTTGCCCCTCTTTTAGTAAAAAAGGTCGATACTAAAGATATGGAAATGTGTACATCATTTTTCTACTTCTATGATTACACCAAATCAAATTATAGTGCTAGATAGATCTTATGAAGGATAAACAATCTTCTTTATGTAGGACTCACAAAGTTATTTTTTGATCAAAAGTTGGCACATAAAGATCAAATGTATATATCAAGATCAAATTAAAAATCGCAAAGGCCAACACTTGAACCAGCCACTTTTTGGAGCCATTATGTCAATCATGCTAGGCACCTTTGTCCATAAAAAATAAGACCTGAAAAATGAATACTCAAATGTGAAGTATATTCTCAATTTTGGTATTTGATATAAAATTAAAGTTTGGATTACAATGAACTTTCAAGGTAGTGTGGAGCATAAATGAATTTAAAATGAAGTAGGAGAACACACTAAATCAAGTTCCAAATAGAATATAAAATTGTTTGATAAACTAATTATTACACTACAAGTATGAGAATGACACTTAGTGATAAATGAATGCATGTTGTATGTTTTTGAATATATCAAGACTAATGAAATATATAAGAATTAATAACAAATGTTTATTTAGGTAATTTTAAACTCTTGATATTAAAATTATACGTCACAAAATTGATCTAAGTACGAAAGAAGTAACATTAAGGTAGGGAAAGAAAGTATTGAGATGGATGCAAAAATATAGGCATAAAGATGACTGCCTACGACAATATGGAGATATGTATAGGATCAGATTTGACGAGAAAGAAAGTACATAAAATGGGGGAAATATTGGGAGATAGAATCTAATATTCGTTGATATAGATTTTTTAAGGTCAGTTTATGACAACGAGACTTATCTTTAGCACCTCAAAGCTCTGCGCACGTACTCCCATTGGAACAACGACAGTTGTTCCCGTAGGTGTCAAGGTCTACAAAACGTGGCAAGCCCACATAAAACGAGCAGGCTATATATATTCCTCACTTCGGTAATGTGTCACTCAACTCGTCATTTCATAGCATTGCTTTCAGTGTGTTTGTGAGATCGAAGCAAAGTTTTTCAGTTTGTATTTTGTTCAGACAGAAGAAGAAGAAGAAGAAACTAGCAAATATGTCGGGAAGAGACAATGCCTCTGATGCCGCTGATCGTGCAAAGAGTTATGGGCAGGAGAAGAGCGGCCAGGCTCAACAACATGCACAAGTAACAACATTCTTCAATATCATTACTATGCATTTCATGTTGTAAATCAATATGCGTGTTCATAGTTGTTTTTGTGTTTCAAACTTTTCAGGGTGTGAAGGAGAGTGCTCAGCAGAAGGCTGCTGAAGCGAAGGAAAAGACTTCGCAGACCGCGCAGCAGGCGAAGGAGAAAACGGGAGGGACTGCTCAAACTGCAAAGGAGAAAGCAGGAGGGACTGCTGAAGCTGCAAAGGAGAAAGCAGGAGGAACTACTGAAGCTGCAAAGCAGAAGGCCTCTCAAGCCTCTCAGACTGCTGCTGAAAAGGCTCAGCAAGCCAAGGAACAAACTGGCTCTATTTTGCAACAGGTTTCTCATTTCTTCTTTGGTTTGAAGATGAGAAAAAAGTTTGAGATTTTGTGCCTCCTCTGGTTCATCTTTAGTGTTGCTTCCATTGTTTTGATTGATAAATACGTTTCTTGTTTGGCTTGAAGATGAAAAAGTTGGAAGTTTGAATGGGAAAAAGTTAGAAAAAACATTTTCAGTCATCCATTGTTGGTCCATTGTTGCTCTTTATAGGTGTTTCCATTGTTTTTATTGAGGGGTATGTTTATTTTATTCATGTAATTGGTTTGAAGATGAAAACCTTGAAGTTTTTAGTCTTCTCTGGCTTCACTTCATTGGTGCTTCCATTGTTTTGATTGATGGGTGTGTTTGTTTCACTTCATTGTTTTTTCCAAAGTTTTAATTGATACGTACGTTTGTTATGATTGATAAACAATGCTTCTTCTATGGTTTGAAGTTCTCCTTCCTTGGTTTGAAGTTGGAAGTTTGAAGATGAATAAGTTTGAAAGTTTTAGTCTTCCATTGTTGCTCTTTACTGGCGTTTTAATCGTTTTGAGTGATGGGTATGTTTTGTTGCTCTTTATTGGTGTCTCCATTGTTTTGAGTGATGGGTATGTTTTGTTGATCTTTATTGGTGCTTCCATCGTTTTGATTGACGGATATGTTTCTTCTTTGGTTTGAAGATAAAATGCTTGGAATTTTTGTTGGTGTCTCCATCGTTTTGATTGATGGGTATGTTTCTTCTTTGGTTTGAAGATGAAAATGTTTAGAATTTTTGTTTGTGTTTACATCGTTTTGATTGATGGGTATGCTTCTTCTTTGATTTGAAGAATTTTTAGTCAATCTCTGGTTTCGCTTCATTGGTGTTTCCATTTTTCTGGATTGATGGTCATGTTTGTTTCGCTACATTGGTATGTTTGTTTCTCTTTATTGGTGTTTCCATTGGTATGTTTGTTTGAATTTGGATTGACCAATATGTTTCTTTGGTTTGAAGATGAAAAAATTTGAAGTTTGTAGTCTCCTCGGGTTTCTCTTTGTTAGAGTTTCTGCGTATGTTTGTTTTGATTCATGAATATGTTCATTTTTATTTTTATTTGTGGCTATGTTCATTTTTATTTTTTATTCGTGGCTATGTTTGTTTTGATTGATAGAATATGTTCATCTGTGTTCTTTTTATTTGTGGTTATGTTTGTTTCAATTGAGTTCGTATGTATTTTTATTTGTGGGTGCGTTTGTTTTGGTTGATGAATATGTTGACATCCGTTTGTGGGTATGTTCTTTTTGCAGGCCGGGGAGAAAGTGAAGGGAGTAGTGCAGGGAGCAGCAGAAACTGTGAAGAAACCCTTCTCTGGAGGCGGTGATAACCAGAATGACCAGCAGCACTGACCGCTGTTCACTCTTCAGAGTTCAGTAGTGTTTACCAGTAGAAGATGTTTAGTGTCTAGTTTTAGTGAAGCTCATCTGCTTCTGTTAGTGTAGTTTTTCTGTATAATAAAATGGGCTGTTATTGTCAGTAGACAATTATATTCCAATAGCAATCAATCAGTTCTATGTTGTATTGAATCACAGTGTCTCGTCTTTCATTCAGTTTTACCAGCACTGCTGGCTCTCATCGATATGTTTCATCTTCACTTTTATTTAAAGTAGTGAAGATGAATCAGGAGCAAGAGCACAGATTAAACGACTAGAATTTGTGAATTGTCGTGAAACGTTTGTGAGAATTCAATGAATTAGTGATATTCAATTGATGTGTTAAGCGTTATATATTACATGGTAACTAGACAATGTATTCTGCAATTTTTTTTCTGGTAATGTTGTCTGCTTATTCTTTCTATTGATCTTATTTAAGCTCTCAAACATGAGTGACGGATTGTCATCTAAGCAATATCTACGATAAGGGAGTCCAGTCTGCAAATCCATTTTTGTGTTGTCCCTCCCGAGTGAGTCCTGGGCTCATCGAATCTGTGATGATGGTGCAGCGTGATAACCTTCATCCTCCGGCCCGTAGGGGCCACCCTGCTTCCATAATGGGAGCCCCACCCTATTCATGGTGGGTAGAGCAAGGAGCGTCAGAATTGATACTCGACTCTTGCCCTACATGCCTTCCCTTCTTATCCCCCACCTCTAGCCTGAGCCCTTAGCCTTCCGTTATAACTTAGCCGGAATGGATCGCAATACGAGCTATACTGCATTGATTGGAGGGCGAGCACAGATGCTACAGTTAGCCCACGAGAGCTGAGGTGATCTCTTTATTTACCTCACTTTTCTATCATTCTTATTTACCTCTGATTGCAAATATGAGTGAATGGGCCGTTATCTGAATCTTGACACTGTTTTTCTTATTCTATTCTGCATACGTGCGGGTTTATTT
Organism: Cupressus sempervirens; assembly: GCA_028749045.1. Lineage (NCBI taxonomy): Eukaryota > Viridiplantae > Streptophyta > Pinopsida > Cupressales > Cupressaceae > Cupressus > Cupressus sempervirens. Next base: position 425,927,541 of record CM053786.1, read on the forward strand.
GAGGCATTAAGTTCATCATAATATACATGTGTTGATTCACCTGTTATTTTCAGATTATGGAAACTGAATTTCAGAAAGAAAAAAATGGAAAAACTGGAGAAATACCCATCTGGAATCCTAGTGGGAGCCGGATTTATAATCTCCCAATTCTAGATTATGACCTGATTATATATAATATAGTGATATATAAATATTTAAACCCTGAAGAGAGTAAGATTATGACTTAATTATATAAATCTTACCTAATTATATATATATAGTTAGTTAGTTAGTTAGTTTAGAGTGAATGAGAGTGTCTATATAGTTAGTTTAGAGTGAATGAGAGTGTCTATGTAGTTAGTTTAGCCTTTCAATCATTTATAGTGAAGATACATGGTCATAAATAGTTTAGTCTTTCATCATTTATAGTGAAGATACATGGTCATAAATAGTTTAGTGATTAGTGATTTAGTGATTTATTGCGAACTAACAAATGCATTTATATAACTTGTATAACATGTTTTATAACTTGTGTAATATGTTTTGTTCAATTAGTGATTTAGTGATTTAGTGCGAACTAACAAATGTATTTGCATTTATATAACTTGTGTAATATGTTTTATAACTTGTGTAATATGTTTTGTTCAATTAGTGATTTAGTGATTTAGTGCGAACTAACAAATGTATTTATACAACTTGTGTAATATGTTTTGTTTAATTTTTTTTTGAAGTATAATGAATTTATCTATATTAGAGGATGAAAGCATATAGGCTTGACATAATTTATCTATATTAGAGGATGAAAGCATATAGGCTATATTACAATATGGTCATATGGTCAGGTTTTAGTAGGCTATAGTCATAAATAGAAAGCACAATTGCCAACAATTTGACTGTTCACTATTCTAGTTTAAATAGAAAGCACCAATTACAATATGGTCATGTTTTAGTAGGCTATAGTCATAAATAGAAAGCACAATTGCCGTTCACTATTCTAGTTTAAATAGAAAGCACCATTGCCAACATTCCCATATTTGCATTTACAATGTATATAACTTTTACTATACAATTTAAGTATAGTGAATAATCGCAAAGACAAATAAACTATTTAAGAGCATTAGCATTTGCTTTTGAGAAGTAAACGTGTAAGAACAAGGTGTTTAGGCAACGGATCAGTTGACTCATTGAACTTAGTTGACTAATTAAACTTACAAATTGAACCCTCAGACTAGTTTGGTACATAGTTTTTCAGAATTAAACTTACAAATTGAGCCCTATAATTCCCCACAAGGTGTTTAGGCAACGGATCAGTTGACTCATTGAACTTAGTTGACTAATTAAACTTACAAATTGAACCCTCAGACTAGTTTGGTACATAGTTTTTCAGAATTAAACTTACAAATTGAGCCCTATAATTCCCCACAATTCCCTCCCTCAGACTAGTTAGTTTGGTACATAGTTTTTCAGAATTAAACTTACAAATTGAGCCCTATAATTCCCCACAATTAAACTTACAAATTGAGCCCTATAATTCGAGCCCTATAATTCCCCACAATTAAACTTACAAATTGAGCCCTATAATTCCCCACAGTTCGTACATAATTGAGCCCTATAATTCCCCACAATTCGTACATAGTTTTTCATCATTCATCTAGTTATAGGTAGTTATAGGTGGTTTGACTATTCAGTATCATAGAAAGGACCATTGCCACCATTCTCATATCATCACCCTATAATTCCCTTTCATCATTCATCTAGTTATAGGTAGTTATAGGTGGTTTGACTATTCAGTATCATAGAAAGGACCATTGCCACCATTCTCATATCATCACCCTATAATTCCCCACAATTCCCTCCCTCAGACTAGTTTGGTACATAGTTTTTCAGAATTAAACTTACAAATTGAGCCCTATAATTCCCCACAATTAAACTTACAAATTGAGCCCTATAATTCCCCACAATTCGTACATAGTTTTTCATCATTCATCTAGTTATAGGTAGTTATAGGTGGTTTGACTATTCAGTATCATGGAAAGGACCATTGCCACCATTCTCATATCATCATTCATCTAGTTATAGGTAGTTATAGGTGGTTTGACTATTCAGTATCATAGAAAGGACCATTGCCACCATTCTCATATTTGTAAATACAAGTCTAAAGTTTTATGCATATTTGTAAATACAAGTCTAAAGTTTTATGTATAATTACAATTTATGTGCAATTTATATATAGTGAATAATCACGAAGACAAATAAACAATTTAAGAGCATTCACTTAGGACAAATTGTGCAATTTATATATTGTGAATAATCACAAAGACAAATAAATAATTTAAGAGCATATAATTTAAGAGCTGAGCCCTATAATTCCCCACAATTCCCTCCCTCGGACTAGTTTGGTACATAGTTTTTCATCATTCATCTAGTTATAGGTGGTTTGACTATTCAGTATCCTAGTTTAAATAGAAAGGACCATTGCCACCATTCTCGTATAAAGTTTTATGTATAATTACAATTTATGTGCAATTTATATATAGTGAATAATCACGAAGACAAATAAATAATTTAAGAGCATATAATTTAAGAGCATTCACTTAGGACAAATTGAGCCCTATAATTCCCCACAATTCCCTCCCTCAAATTCCCCACAATTCCCTCCCTCAAACTAGTTTGGTACATAGTTTTTCATCATTCATCTAGTTATAGGTGGTTTGACTATTTCAGTATCCTAGTTTAAATAGAAAGGACCATTGCCACCATTCTTGAAGAAATAAGCGTGCAAGAACAAGATGTTCGAGCAACTAATTAGTTGACTCATTAAACTTACAAACTGAACCCTCGCAATTTCCCCATGAGTCCCTTAAACCAGTTCAATACATAGTCTTTCATCAATCATTTAGTTATTGGTGGTTTGATGGTGGTTTGATTGTTCATTGTCCTAGTTTAAAGAGAAAGCACATTCCCATATTTGTAAATAAATGCATACAACTTTATGTATGTAATGCCCTATATACTGAATCTCGAATTTGAAGAATTTGAACCTAGCTGCATTGGCAAAAATTTGATTGTCTCTTAAACATTGTAAAACCAATCGCAGGTGTTCCTCATGCTACTGCTGAGTCTTAGAATATATCAATATGTCATCAAGAAACACAAGTACAAACCTATCAAGATATGATCGGAACACACCATTCATCAAACTCATGAAAATCGATGGAACATTAGTTAATCCAAAAGGTACCATTGTGAACTCATAATGCACATAGCGAGTTCAAAAAGCGGTCTTGTGAATATTGGCTTCCTTAATGCGAAGCTGGTGGTATCCTGACTTAAGGTCAATCTTGGAGAATACTGTAGCTCCTTTGATCTGATCAAATAAGTCATCAATCCTAGGTAGAGGATATCTGTTCTTAATAGTTACCTTATTCAACTATCTATAATCAATACAAAGGCGTAAAGAACCATCTTTCTTCTTCACAAAGAGCACTAGAGCTCCCCATGGTGATACACTAGGTCGAATGCTCCCTTTGACCAGAATTTCCTCTAGCTGAAGATGTAACTCATCCAATTCATGTGTAATCATACGATAAGGAGCTTTAGAGATAGGCTCTGCTCTAGGAATCAAATCAATACTAAAATCGATTTCCCTCTCTGGAGGCATGCCTGGAATCTCACTAACGTGCTCTCCTCTACTCTCTTCATGAGCAAATTCCCCATGAACAGACTTATGGACACTGATAGCTCTGCCACAACCACAACCTCTTCCACAGCTTCTACCACGGCCTCTAAGAGAAGACCTAGTCCTATATACCATACTACAATAGTACAAAGTACTATTATAACCAAAAAAAAACACATGTTTGCAATAGACTAAGTTCAATTTAAGTAAAATTTTTAGTTTTTCCTATGTTTAGGTTTAAGTAAGATTTTAGTTTTGAAGACTAAGTGTTGAAGTATGAAAAATATACAAGTAACAGTTAAAGTTTTGTTTTAGTTCACCTAGTTTTCAAGTTGAAGAGATACACATAATAGTTCAAAGTCCTAGTTGTTCCAAAATACCCAGAGCTCCCAATGTAGAAACTCGGGCTCTGATGCCAAATGTAATGCCCCGCCAAGGGATCCAAAGAATTAACCTATAATTTCACTAAGTTGATAGCATTTTTTTTTTTTACATGGAAGTAATATCATTTACAACTAATCCAATTACAACTAATACATAAATACGAAAGCAATAGCAATAACCATCTAAAAGTAGACATAACATAAATAACAGGTTACATCTTTAAGGATCCCTTAATGTTGAATTATATCTAAATCAACTAACATTATTAAATTCATCTAATACAACAATCCAAATGAAATAATAATGATGAGTCCAATGTTTATACATTACATTTTAAATGCTCAATCATCCACTGTACATGTCACAGGGTATGAAAAGCTTTAAAGAATATACATATGTGAAATAAGGTACATCATCCTATTCTAATCCATGATGCAACAAAGTAAAGATAATCACATGTCATACATGATACACCATCATAGAAGATATAGACATCCATCATAAAAGATCAAACATAAATATCTAAGTGCACGGTTCCTCCCAACCGTAAATAGCATCATTAGACCATCGTGGATCCTAGCCATCCCTCTGTGCATAACATTCCAAACTACCGAAGAGATCATCGGTATTAACATAATAGGAATGTCACACCTATACATACTACATCATATGCAAAAAGTAATCTAACGTGCAAATGTAAGCATAAGATAACATCATCTAACATATGCTAATCATCAATGGAAAGGATACATATGCACCATCATAAAGGACGCATCAGCCACATGATGTCTCAAACGGATCTCAAATGATAAGAGTAGAAAACCACTACCACCTGACCACGTGGAACCTAAGTGGTCCACTCCCACCGCGCTGAGGAGATAATCTCAAGTCCCAAACAGGCTATCCAAATCACATAGCATAAATCTCTATAAGTCCAAGAATCCTAAAAGTATACTAACTCAAAGGTTCCAATCACAAAACTGACATCTAATCCCAGAGGCACACAATGACATATAAGAAACCTACTATGCAAGCGAAAAAGTGTCATCGCATATATCATGTAGAAGTTACCCTAGCAGTTAGCTTACAACTCCATGGGCCCTTATTGATCCTCATGCGGCCAATAGTATCCTCTTATACTGACAAGGCATACTATGGAATGCAAGGTTGCAACCAAGCGTTCTCTCTACTCCCATCCTAGTCTGTACAAGCACTCAAGGCATGGGCGAGAAAAAAATAATTATCTTTTTAGATTCATTAAGTTAGTATTAGGTCAGAATGTTTTCACTTATTAAAACAACTTACAATGAGTTACCCTGGCAGCCTCATAGGGCCCCGGCCTCCATTGCAAGCCACTTCCCGACAATACAAGCAGATAACCTAACCTAAGCTCATGGAATCATAAAACACCCCAGTCCTATACAAGCGACTGGAAAGAAAAATCAAAAGATAATCCATAATAAGAACATCAAATATCCACAATAAAAGCATCAAATCTCCATGAGCAACTGAAAAGCATCTATAGAAAATCATGACCACAACAATTCTCTATTGGCAACTGAAGGTATCACTGATAATCAAAAGTATCCATTGGTTCTCAATAACCAAAATATATCACAAATCATACTGATCGAAGACTCCAAAATGGTTCAGTCAAACATGTCACAACATGACATCATAAATCAACATTTCAGTCCCATCATAGTGACTAGAAAATAACCCAAGGATAACTGATCGATGACTCAAAAATGGTTGAGTCAAATGTCTCATACATAAGAATTTCAGCTTCCCACAAGAAGACTAGAAAACAATAACAATCAGTAATTACAAACATTTCAGAGAGCATTCCATCACATAACCATGGTTTGATTTATAAAGATCGGAAATAAAACATCATCATGACATCACAATCATAACCCCCAAGCCTCTGGTAGACGTCCTATAATTGGTCAACACTAGTCAACCCAAAACCCAAAACAGAAACATAAGAATACATAATGCAAGCACATGTTTTGGTTTTGCTAAAATTACATAATTGAATTAAGTGTGGAGGTTTCAGTTTCCATTTTCAATTTTAGATATTGAATGGAAGAAATGTTTTGCACGTTTATTCTAACCCATGTATATGTTTGGTGAATAAAGATTTTCCTTTATAACTCTAAAAATCTATCTTCCAATTATAATATTTTGTTTGTATAAATGTTATATCGAAAACGTCCCCATCAAACTACCAATTAAATTTCATATTTTTTTTATAATTTAAATCAATTAATTAAATCTTAATAGTTAAAATTGTAATATTATAAAATAATTCACCATTATAAAAGATGAACCTTTATAATAAATCTTTTATCAATTATATAATAATTTAAATTTATTAATAACATATTTACATACTTATATATATATATATATATATATATATATATATATATATATAATATATATATATATATATATAATTATTAATATTAACATTTTATAAAAAATGAAATATAAAATCAAATTATGAATCCAAACCATGTAACCTGCAGTTCATATTATTTGAAAGCAATTTAAAATCGCTATTTATTTTATTGCAATTAACGACTCCCTCTATTGAAGGGAAGCCGTGCGGCCTACCACTGTCGCAGGACCTGCGACGGCAGTCGCAGTACCTGCGATAGCAGGCATGGCTGCTAGCGCATACACAAGGAAGGTACAGGGTGGTAAACCCACCCCCCCCCCCCCCCCCCCCCCAACATTTGATCATGTTATTTTATAACATTTTTAATAACGTTTTTCAAACACAGTTATAAATACAAATCGCGATGCGATTTAATGAGTTTTCACTGTGATAAATCCTTCAATCTTTCAACTGAATATATACATATATACATATGTATGTATATGTATATATATATATATATATATATATGTGTGTGTGTGTGTGTGCGTGTGTATGTATATATATATATATGTATGTATATATATGTATGTATATATATGTATATGTATATATATGTATGTATATATATGTATGTATGTATATATATATGTATGTATGTATATATATATGTATGTATATATATATATGTATGTATATATATATATATGTATATATGTATATATATATATATATGTATATATGTATATATATATATATATATATATGTATATGTATATATGTATATATATATATATATATATATGTATATGTATATATGTATATGTATATGTATATATATGTATATGTATATGTATATGTATATATATGTATATGTATATATATATATATACATATACATATACATACATATATATATATATACGCAGAGATTTATTAAGCATAATATATATATATCTGTGTGTGTGTGTGTGTGTGTGTATGCAGATCTGAATCAACACAATTTTAAAAGGCTTTCAATTTTAAAAAATCCATAAAATATTTGTTCTTCAAATTTACTCAATAAATTTTCTAATGGATTTTGGCTATAACTTAAACCCTAGTCCTGTAATCTTTTCAGATCTACGCATATAAAGTTTTCTCAAATAAATTTTAACTACCCATATTGACAATTCATACAACCAAAATAGGAAAAGCCCTCAGAAAGCATATGGAAGACACGAAGAAGACAGAAAGTGCAAGATGCGGAAATAACATAAGCAACATCACAAGAGTCTACTCGAATTCTGATGCTAATTCGCTTCTCCTTAGAAAATCGCAGAACAAGCTCCTCCCTTCTCTAATGTTCCTGAGTTCTCCAATGCTCCAAAAATGCTCTCCCAAAACACTCTCTCTAAGCCTTTAGGAGTGCCTAAATATAAAAGACTCTCAGGAAGCACCTAGAATGCCTCTAGAAACAAAAAGAAGGTGTAGACAACTAAGCAAGAGCTTTTTTCCAACTTCTAGATGAGTCATAAGGTTATAGACACCATGTGCTTAATTTGTGCACTAACCCCCATGTTGTTGACATATGAAAAATAAAACGGTGCGTTAACTCCTAGGCAAGCTTATAACTTTTATTTAATTTTCTTATAACTTTTATTATTATCATTTATTTATTATTTTATTATTATTTTATAATTATTATTAATTTTAATTTCTAATTTTTTTTATTTAATTATTTTTCTCAATTAATTCTCATTTAATTAATTATAGTCAAAATTATCAAAGACCATGAGATAATATTAATTTTCTCCAAATAATTAATTTATTAATTAAATCTATTTATCAAGACTTAATTAATAGAAAATTCACCATAGACCTCCAAGATAAAATATGAAAACCCATCATAGAACAATCCATACAAAATCAATCAAAAGGGTTAAAAATCACGAATTATGTCATCCGACACATTCGGTGGGTGAAATATCCAGATACTTGTCCTATCTTTCTAGGACAAATGTTTAAGGGTTTGGGATTTGGACTTGAGAATTTATCTCCCTTCTCTTATCATTGAGATAGTGTAATAGGGTATGTTCATCCTGGCAATTCAGGGAAGTCGATACTCGGTACTTGCAACCTGCATAAAAACCATGCATGTACATACAATATATATAATGCTAAGCTAAACAGGCAATGGTAGGAAGTGGTGCATTGTGTAGATCCCTACTAGCAAGTGACTACGACTCCCTTCTTTAACCACATCAGAAATGCCATACAATAAGAACAAGCATGCACACCATACACATGCAAGTATGGGGTAAGTATCCATAATAAAACACATGTGATAAAAAACCATCTAACTAATCTTCATCAATAACTGAAAGCAATGTAATGATCATCATGCATACATGAAATGTAAAGTCTAAATGATCTCATCATATATCAACTAAATTCATAACATAATGTTTGATAGTCTCAAAACAATACCACTAATCCATCAACAAAAAACTAGTTAAACATAGTCTAATAATAATAGCAACAATGTGTTCAAAAAGATGTGAACGAGGGCAAGCACTACATTACATAAGGAAGGTACGGGGTGGTAAATCCCCCCCAACATTTGATCATGTTATTTTATAACGTTTTTCAAACACAATTATAAATACAAATTGCGATGCGATTTAATGAGTTTTCACTACGATAAATCTTTCAATCTTTCAATTAAATATATACATATATGTAATAATTATAATTATACATATCTATGTATATATATATGTATACATATATATATATATATATATACATATATATATACATATATACATACATATATATATCTGAATCAACACAATTTTAAAAGGCTTTCAATTTAAAGAAATCCATAAAATATTTGTTCTCCAAATTTACTCAATAAATTTTTTAATAGATTTTGGCTATAATTTAAACCCTAGCCCCGTAATCTTCTCAGATCTACGAATATAAGGTTTTCTCAAATAAATTTTAACTACCCATATTGACAATTCATACAACCAAAATAGGAAAAACCCTCAGAAAGCATATGGAAGACGCGAAGAAGATAGGAAGTGCAAGATGCGGAAATAACATAAGCAAAATCATAAGAGTCTACCCGAATTCTGATGCTAATTCGCTTCTCCTCAAAAAACTACAGAGCAAGCTCCTCCCTTCTCCAATGTTCCTGAGTCCTCCAATGCTCCAAAAATGCTCTCCCAAAATGCACCCCTAAGCCTCTAGGAGTGCCCGAATATAAAGGACTCTCAGGAAGCACCTAGAATGCCTCTAGAAACAACTAGAAGGTGTAGACAACTAAGCACGAGCTTTTTTCCAACTTCTAGATGAGTCATAAGGTAAGGTACATCCAAGGGAAGGAGAATGTGGTGGCAGATGCTTTGAGTCGCAGGAGACATGTGATATTATCTATTACTCTTAGTGTGGATTTGAAGATTCAGATTCTTTAGGAACTTCCTATAGATTTTTGGTATCAGGAAGTGTGCAGAGATATAGATTCAGGATGACCTTTGGAGGGTAAGTTTGCAGGCTATGTCCGAGATTCGGATGGTCTTTTGAGACATTTGGGGAGGATTTATGTGCCTTTTATGGATGAGCTTCGCACCTTGATCCTAGCAGAAGCCCATCATACACCTTACTCAGCACATCCAGGTGTTAAGAAGATGCATGTTGATTTGAGACGTTTGTTTTTTTGGTCTGGGATGAAGCGAGACATTGATGATTATGTGGCTAGGTGTCTTGAGTGTCAGAGAGTTAAGGCAAAACACCAGCACCCGGCTGGACTTTTGCAGCCAAATCCCATTCTTTCATGGAAGTGGGACATCATCTCCATGGACTTCATTATAGGATTACCTATGACTGTTCGTCATCATGATGCTATCATGGTCACCATTGATCGGTTGACTAAGGTGGCACATTTTTCACCAATCAGGTCTTCTTACACAGCAGCTTCTGTAGCTAGTGTCTTCATGTGTGACATGATGAGATTACATGGCATTCTTAGAAAGAAGAAGGATCTTGTTTTCACATCCGCATTCTGGACATCGCTGCAGCATGAACTTGGAGCGCAATTAAATTTCAATTCGGCGTATCATCCAAAGACAGATGGTCAGACAGAGAGGGTGAATCAAGTTTTGGAAGATATGTTACAGATGTATGTGATGGATAGGCAGACAGATTGGGAGGACTATCTCTACCTAGTGGAGTTTGCTTACAACAACGGGTATCATAGTTCTATTGGCATGGCACCATTTCAGGCCTTATATGGACGTCCTTTTCGTATACCCTTGAGTTGGGACAGTCTTGAGGATCGCATCTTGTTGGGTCCTGAGATGCTTCATGATATGGAGCAACAGGTAGTGCGTATCCGTGAGCACTTGACTACAGTACAGGATAGGCAAAAAAAGTGTGTTGATGCTCATAGGACAAATAAGCAATTTTCTATGGGAGATAAGGTTTTCTTGAGAGTGCATCCGTAGAAGAGTTCAATCCAATACGGAAAGGGTTCAAAGCTAGCACCTCGCTTTGTGGGACCATTCGAGATTCTAGAGAGGATTAGCCCAGTTGGTTACCGCCTTGCTCTACTGCCCAGCCTAGCTCGCATTCATGATGTTTTCCATGTTTCAGTACTTAGGCAATATATTCCTGATGTTGTACATGTTCTTGATTGGAATGCGTTGCAGGTAGAGGACGGGCAGCTGGCTTTGGAGCCAGTCTGTATTCTGGAGCAGCGGAGGTTGACCCTCAGGGGTTGAACCATTGAGCAGGTAAGGGTCCAATGGGACCCTACTGATGATTCCTCAGCTACTTAGGAGGATGCAGCGAGATTAGGAGAGTTATATCCCTAATTGTTTGTAGGATTCCAGGAGTAACCCTAACCCAAGGGAGGGTGGATGTAGTGCCTACCCTTGTTCACATCTTTCTGGACACATTGTTGCTATTATTATCAGATTATGTTAGACTAGATTTTTGTTGATGGATTAGTGGTATTGTCTTGAGACTATCAGACATTATGTTATGAATTCAGTTGATATATGATGAGATCATTTAGACTTTACATTTCATGTATGCATGATGATCATTACATTTCTTTCAGTTATTGATGAAGATTAGTTAGATGGTTTTTTATCACATGTGTTTTATTATAGATACTTACCCCATACTTGCATGTGTATGGTGTGTGTGCTTGTTCTTATTGTATGGTTTTTCTAATGTGGTTAAGGAAGGAAGTCGTAGTCACCTACTAGTCAGGATCTACACGATGCACCACTTCCTGCCATTGCCTGTTTAGCTTAGCATTATATATATTGTATGTACATGCATGGTTTTTATGCAGGTTGCAGGTACCAAGTATCGACTTCCCTGAATTGCCAGGATGAGCATACCCTATTACACTATCTTAATGATAAGAGAAGGGAGATAAATTCTCAAGTCCAAATCCCAAATCCTTAAACTATTGTCCTAGAAAGATAGGACAAGTATCTGGATATTTCACCCGCCGAATGTGTCGAATGACATAATTCGTGATTTTTAACCCTTTTGACTGATTTTGTATGGATTGTTCTATGATGGGTTTTCATATTTTATCTTAGAGGTCTATGGTGAATTTTCTATTAATTAAGTCTTGATAAATAGATTTAATTAATAAATTAATTATTTGGAGAAAATTAATATTATATGATGATCTTTGATCATTTTGACTATAATTAGTTAAATGAGAATTAATTGAGAAAAAGAATTAAATAAAAGAAAATTAGAAATTAAAATTAATAATAAAATAATAAATAAATGATAATAATAAAAGTTATAAGAAAATTAAATAAAAGTTATAAGCTTGCCTAGGAGTTAACGCACCGTTTTATTTCTCATATGTCAACAACACAGGAGTTAGCACACAAATTAAGCACATGGTGTCTACAACCTTATGACTCATCTAGAAGTTGGAAAAAAGCTCGTGCTTAGTTGTCTACACCTTCTAGTTGTTTCTAGAGGCATTCTAGGTGCTTCCTGAGAGTCCTTTATATTCGAGCACCCCTAGAAGCTTAGAGAGAGTGTTTTGGAAGAGAATTTTTGGAGTATTGGAGGACTCGGGAACATTGGAGAAGGGAGGAGCTTGCTCTGCGATTTTCTGCGAAGAAGCGAATTAGCATCAGAATCCAGGTAGACTCTTGTAATTTTGCTTATGTTATTTCTGCATCTTGCACTTCCTGTCTTCTTTGTGTCTTCCATAAGCTTTCTGAGAGTTTTTCCTATTTTGATTGTATGAATTGTCAATATGGGTAGTTAAAATTTATTTGAGAAAACCTTATATGCGTAGATCTGAAAAGATTACATGACTAAGATTTAAATTACAACCAAAATTCATTAAAAAATTTATTGAATAAATTTGAAGAACAAATATTTTATGAATTTCTTAAAATTGAAAGCCTTTTAAAATTGTGTTGATTCAGATCTGCATATATATATATATATATGTATGTATGTATGTATGTATGTATGTATGTATGTATGTATGTATGTATGTATGTATATGTATATGTATATGTATATGTATGTATGTATATGTATATATATGTATGTATATATATATGTATATGTATATATATATGTATGTATATGTATATATGAAAAAATTTATTAAGCATTATATATATATATATATATGGGTATGTGCAAGATCATGGTGTACCAAACTATGGCTTTAAGTGGCAGTGAAAAATCAGCAAATTAAGTTTATGTCAACTTGACACATAATTTTGATGTGGTTATGGACTTTATATCAAAAAGTTGTAAGAAAATAATTTGTAAAAAATTGAATGTAGTTTTTAAACTACCAGGCCTTATCACGAGAAAAAAATAATTAATTGGTCAAAAGTTTGAATTTTAATGCAATACTAAGAAAATTTCAGGGCAAAAATAAAAAGTAGGTGTATGTCTGACCACCTTAATCAAAATCAAATCATAATATTTTTTTAATATAATTATAGATATGAAAAGTAGATTCATGCCCGGATGTGACGCATATTTTTCGGTATTTTTATTCCAAATAAATAATTAACTATGAATTTTCTACCAAAAATTTTTTGGAAAAAAAAAAGTCCCATGTCTGACCACCCTAACTAATAGAAAATTTTACCAAATTTAAATTTATTTATTTTTCTTATACTAGCCGAAGTATAGAATGTGACGCAACTTTTAGATTTAAAAAATGTTATACCGTTTGAAAGTTATAGCTATTTCTAAATTATTTCATTTATATTACTATGTAAATATGTATTTTAATATTATATATATATATATATATAATAACATAATGTAAAGATATAAGATATAATCTAACAATATATACTAATATATTATGTTAATCTTATTACAATCTATAAATATAATTTATATTATTATTATTTTTACTAAATATAATAACATAATTTATATCTATATAAAATACGTATTATATATTATTATATTAATATGTATGTTATTAATATATATATATATATAATAACGTAATATTTTCATTAAATATAATATGTATTATATATTATTATATTAATATTTATAATAATATATTATATATATATAATAACGTAATATATTAAATATAAATATATAATATGTATTATATATATTATTATATTAATATGTATGTTATATATATATATATATATATATATATATATATATATATATATATATATATAATAACATAATATTTTCATTAAATATAATAAAGTAATACATATATATATGTCATTAATCTATATATAATAATGTAATATTTTTATTAAATATAATAATGTAATATATATATATATATATATATATATATATATATATATATATATATGTTATTAATAGATATGTGTATTATTAATATATATGAGTCAAAGGGGGTCATAGGTCAACCATTGACTTCCTTTGACACATTAAACGACGATATATGTCCTTAACGGTCCTAAGAGCCCTAGGGACATATTACAATGGTTAATATGGGTCAAAGGAGGTCATAAGGTGACCTATGACCCCTTTTGATCGATTAAATGACGATATATGTCCCTACGAGTCTTAGAACTTCGAGGAACATATTTGAATCATTCATATGGGTCAAATTTGACCCATTAAACGATGACATATGTCTCTAGGGGTCCTAGGACCCCTAGGGACATATTCGAATGGGTAATATGGGTCAAAGGGGGTCATAGATCTCTTTGACCCATTAAATGATGACATATGTCCCTAGGGGTTCTGAACCCCTAAGGACATATTTGAATAGGTAATATGGGTCAAAGGGGGTCATAGGGTGACTTATGACTCGCTTTGACTAATTAAATGACAACATTTGTCTCTAGGGGTCCTAGAACCCCTACGGACATATTCGAATGGGTAATATGGGTCAAAGTGGGTCATAGGTCACCCTCTTTGACCCATTAAATGACAACATATGTCGGTAAGAGTTCTCGAACCCCTAAGAACATATTCGAATGGGTCATATGGGTCAAAGGGGGTTTTGACCCATATGAAAGATTAAAATATGTCGCTAGGGGTTCTAGGAACCCTAGGGACATATTCGAATCGTTCATATGGGTCAAGGGGTCATAGGTGACCTATGACCTCCTTTAACCCATTAAATGACGACATATGTCTCTAGGGGTCCTAGCACCCCTAGGGACATATTTGAATTGTTCATATGGGTCAAAGAGGGTCATAGGGTGACCTATGACCCCTTTTGACCCATTAAACGATGACATATGTCTCTAGGGGTCCTATAACCCCTAAGAACATATTCGAATCATTCATATGGGTCAAAGGGGGTCATAGGGTGACCTATGACACCTTTTGACCCATTAAACGACGACATATGTCCTTAGAGGTCCTAAGAACCCTAGGGACGTATTCGAATCATTCATATGGGTCAAAGGGGGTCATAGGGTGACCTATGACCCTCTTTGACCCATTAAATGACGACATACCCTTTTCGCCCATATGAACGATTTGAATATGTCCTTAGGGGTCCTAAGACCCCTAAAGAAATATTCGAATCGTTCATATGGGTCAAAGGGGGTCAAACGGTGACCTATGACGCCCTTTGACCCATTAAACGACGACATATGTCCTTAGGGGTCTTGGGACCCCTAAAGACATATTTGAATCGTTCATATGGGTCAAAGGGGGTCATAGGGTGCCTTATGAGCCCCTTTGACCCATTAAATGATGACATATGTCCCTAAGGGTCCTAAGGACATATTCGAATGCGCCATATGAGTCAAAGAGTGTCATAGGTCACCCTCTGACCCCTTTTGACCCATTAAATGATGGCATATGTCCCTAGGGGTCTTAGGACCCCTAGGAACATATTCGGATCGTTCATATGGATCAAAGGGGGTCATAGGGTGCCTTGTGACACCCTTTGACCCATTAAACGACAACATATGTCCCTAGGGGTCCTAGGACGAATAAAGACATATTTGAATCGTTCATATGGGTCAAAGGGGTTCATAGGGTGACCTATGACCCCCTTTGACCCATTAAACGATGACATATGTCCCTAGGGGTTCTAGGACCCCTAGGGACATATTCGAATGGGTAATATGGGTCCAAGGGGGTCATAGGGTGACCTATGACTCTCTTTGACCCATTAAACGACAACATATGTCGCTAGGGGTCCTCGAACCCCTAGGAACATATTCAAATGGGTCATATGGGTCAAAGGGGGTCATAGGGTGACCTATGACCCCCTTTGACCCATTAAATGACGACATATGTCCCTAGGGGTTCTAAGACCCCTAGTGACATAGTCGAATTGGTCATATGGGTCAAAGGGGTTCATAGGGTGACTTATGACCCCCTTTGACCCATTAAATGACGACATATATCTCTAAGAGTCCTATAACCCCTAAGGACATATTCGAATCGTTCATATATGTCAAAGGGGGCCATAGGGTGACCTATGACACCTTTTGACCCATTAAACGATGACATATGTCCTTAGGGGTCCTAGGACCCTAGGGATATATTCGAATCGTTCATATGGGTCAAAGGGGGTCATAGGTCACCCATTAAACAATGACATATATCGCTAGAGGTCCTCGGACCCCTATGAACATATTCGAATGGGTCATATGGGTCAAAGGGGGTCATAGGGTGACCTATGACCCCTTTTAACCCATTAAAAAATAACATATGTCTCTAGAGGTCCTATAAACCTTAGGGACATATTTGAATTGTTCATATGGGTCAACAGGGGTCATAGGGTGACCTATGACCCCCTTTGACCCATTAAACAACGACATATGTCCCTAGGGGTCCTAGGACCCTTAAGGATATATTCGAATCATTCATATGGGTCAAAAGGGGTCATAGGGTGTCCTATCACCCCCTTTGACCCATTAAACGATGACATATGTCGCTAGAGGTCCTCGGACCCGTAGGAACATATTCGAATGGGTCATATGAGTCAAAGGGGGTCATAGGGTGACCTATGACCCCCTTTGACCCATTAAATGATGACATATTTCTCTAGGGGTCCTAAAACCCCTAGAGACATATTTGAATTGTTCATATGGGTCAAAGGGGGTCATAGGGTGACCTATGACCTCCTTTGACCCATTAAACGACGACATATGTCTCTAGGGGCCCTATAACCCTTAGGAAAATATTCAAATCGTTCATATGGATCAAAGCGGGTCATAAGGTGACCTATGACACCCTTTGACTCATTAAACGACGACATATGTCCCTAGGCGTCCTAAGACCCCTAAGGACGTATTTGAATCGTTCATATGGGTCAAAGGGGGTCATAGCATGACCTATGACCCCTTTTGACCCATTAAATGATGGCATATGTCTTTAGGGGTCCTATAACCCCTAGGGACATATTCGAATCATTCAAATGGGTCAAAAGGGGTCATAGGGTGACCTATGACACCCTTTGACCCATTAAACGACGACATATGTCCTTAAGGGTCCTAGGACACCTAAGGACATATTCGAATCATTCATATGGGTCAAAGGGGGTCATAGGGTGCACTATGACCCCCTTTGACCCATTAAACGATGACATATGTCGTTAAGGGTCCTAGGGACATATTCAAATGGGTCATATGGGTCAAAGGGGATCATAGGGTAACCTACGACCCTCTTTGACCCATTAAACGATGACATATGTCCTTAGGGGTCCTAAGACCCCTAGGGACATATTTGAATCGTTCATATGGGTCAAAGGGGGTCATAGGGTGTCTTATGACACCCTTTGACCCATTAAACGATGACATATGTCCGTAGGGGTCCTAGGACCCATAGGGACATATTTGAATCATTCATATGGGTCAAAGGGGCTCATAGGGTGACCTATGACCCCCTTTGACCCATTAAACAAGGACATATGTTCTTAGGGGTTCTAAAACCCCTAGAGACATATTTGAATAGGTAATATGGGTCGAAGGGGGTCATAGGGTGACCTAAGACTCTCTTTGACCCATTAAACGACAATATGTGTCTCTACGGGTCCTAGTACCCCTAGGGACATATTCGAATGGGTCATATGAGTTAAAGGGGGTCATAGGGTGACTTATGACCGCCTTTGACCCATTAAACGATGACATATGTCCCTAGGGGTTCTAGGACCCCTAGGGACATATTCGAATTGTTCATATGGGTCAAGGGGTGTCATAGGGTGACCTATGACTCCTTTTGACCCATTAAACGACGACATATGTCCCTAGGGGTTCTCTGACCCCTAAGGACATATTCAAATAGGTAATATGGGTCAAAGGGGGTGATAGGGTGACCTATGACTCTCTTTGACCCATTAAATGACAACATATGTCGTTAGGGGTCCTCAGACCCTTAGGAACATATTTGAATGGGTCATATGGGTCAAAGGAGGTCATAAGGTGACCTATGACCCCCTTTGACCTATTAAACGACAACATATGTCTCTAGGGGTCCTAGAACCCCTAGGGACATATTCGAATTGTTCATATGGGTCAAAGGGGGTCTTTGGGTGACCTACGACCCTCTTTGACCCATTAAATGACAACATATGTCCCTACGGGTCCTAAGACCCCTAGGGACATATTTGAATCGTTCATATGGGTCAAAGGGGGTCATAGGGTGCCTTATGACACCCTTTGACCTATTAAACGATGACATATGTCTCTAGGGGTCCTAAGACCCATAGGGACATATTTCAATCATTCATATGGGTCAAAGGGGCTCATAGGGTGACCTATGACCCCCTTTGACCTATTAAACGACGACATATGTCCCTAGGGGTTCTAAGACCCCTAGAGACATATTCGAATGGGTAATATGGGTCAAAGGGGGTCATAGGGTGACCTATGACTCTCTTTGACCTATTAAATGATAACATATGTCTCTAAGGGTCCTAGAACCCCTAGGGACATATTCGAATGGGTCATTTGAGTCAAAGGGGGTTATAGGGTGACCTATGACCCCCTTTGACCCATTAAATGATGACATATGTCCCTAGGAGTTTTAGGACCCCTAAGAACATATTCGAATCATTCATATGGGTCAAAGGGGGTCATAGGGTGACCTATGACCCCTTTTGACCCATTAAACGATGACATATGTCGCTAAAGGTCCTCAGACCCCTAAGAACATATTTGAATGGATCATATGGGTCAAATGGGGTCATAGGGTAACCTATGACCCCCTTTGACCCATTAAACGAAAACATATGTCTCTAGGGGTCCTAGAACCCCTAAGGACATATTCAAATTGTTTATATAGGTCAAAGGGGGTCATAGGGTGACCTGTGACCCTCTTTGATCCATTAAACGATGACATATGTCGCTAGGGGTCCTCAGACCCCTAGGAACATATTCGAATGGGTCATATGGGTCAAAGGGAGTTTTGACCCATATGAATGATTCAAATATGTTGCTAGGGGTCCTATGACCCATAGGGACATTCGAATCATTCATATGGGTCAGGGGGGTCATAGGTGACCTATGACCTCCTTTGACTCATTAAATGATGACATATGTCTCCAGGGTTCCTAGCACCCCTAGGGACATATTCGAATTGTTCATATGGGTCAAAACATCTTTTGACCCATTAAACGATGACATATGTCTCTAGGGGTCCTATAACCCCTAGGGACATATTCGAATCGTTCATATGGGTCAAATGGGGTCATAGGGTGACCTATGACACCCTTTGACCCATTAAACGACAACATATGTCCCTAGGGGTCTTAGGACCCCTAAGGACATATTCGAATCATTCATATGGGTCAAAGGGGGTCATAGGGTGACCTATGACCCCCTTTGACCCATTAAACGATGACATACCCTTTTGACCCATATGAACGATTTGAATATGTCCCTAAGGGTCCTAAGACCCCTAAAGAAATATTCAAATCGTGCATATGGGTCAAAGGGGGTCATAGGGTGACCTATGATGCCCTTTGACCCATTAAATGATGACATATGTCCTTAGGGGACCTGAGACCCCTAAGGACATATTCGAATGTTTATATATGTCAAAGGGGGTCATAGGGTGCCCTATGACCCCTTTTAACTCATTAAACGATGACATATGTCCCTAAGGGTCGTAGGGACATATTCGAATGGGCCATATGGGTCAAAGGGGGTCATAAGGTGACCTACGACCCTCTTTGACCCATTAAATGACGACATATGTCCCTAGGGGTCCTAAGACCCCTAGGGACATATTTGAATCGTTAATATGGGTCAAAGGGGGTCATAGGGTGCCTTATGACACCCTTTGACCCATTAAACGGTGACATATGTCCCTAGGGGTCCTAAGACCCATAAGGACATATTTGAATCGTTCATATGGGTCAAAGGAGCTCATAGGGTGACCTATGACCCCCTTTGACCCATTAAACGACGACATATGTCCCTAGGGGTTCTAGGACCCCTAGAGACATATTTGAATGGGTAATATGGGTCAAAGGGGGTCATAGGGTGACCTATGACTCTCTTTGACCCATTAAACGACAACATATGTCTCTAGGGGTACTATAACCCCTAGGGACATATTCAAATGAGTCATATGAGTCAAAGGGGTTCATAGGCTGACCTATGACCCCCTTTGACCCATTAAACGATTACATATGTCCCTAGGGGTTCTAAGACCCCTAGGGACATAGTCGAATCGTTCATATGGGTCAAAGGGGGTCATAGGGTGACCTATGACCCTCTTTGACCCATTAAACGATGACATATGTCGCTAGAGGTCCTCGGACCCTTAGGAACATATTTGAATGGGTCATATGGGTCAAAAGGGGTCATAAGGTGACTTATGACCCCCTTTGATCCATTAAACGAAGACATATGTCTCTAGAGGTCCTAGAACCCTTAGGGACATATTCGAATTGTTCATATGGGTCAAAGGGGGTCATAGGGTGACTTGTGACCCTCTTTGATCCATTAAACGATGACATATGTCGCTAGGGGTCCTCGGACCCCTAAGAACATATTTGAATGGGTCATATGGGTCAAAAGGGGTTTTGACCCATATAAATGATTCAAATATGTCGCTAGGGGTCCTAGGACCCCTAGGGACATATTTGAATCGTTCATATGGGTCAGGGGGGTCATAGGTGACCTATGACCCCCTTTGACCCATTAAATGATGACATATGTCTCTAGGGGTCCTAGCACCCGTCGGGACATATTCGAATTGTTCATATGGGTCAAAGGGGGTCATAGGGTGACCTATGACCCCCTTTGACCCATTAAACGACGACATATGTCTCTAGGGGTCCTATAACCCCTAGGGACATATTCGAATCGTTCATATGGGTCAAATGGGGTCATAGGGTGACCTATGACACTCTTTGACCCATTAAACAATGACATATGTCCCTAGGGGTCCTAGGACCCCTAGGGACATCTTCAAATCGTTCATATAGGTCAAAAGGGGTCATAGGGTGACCTATTACCCCTTTTGACCCATTAAACGATGACATACCCCTTTGACCCATATGAACGATTCAAATATGTCCCTAGGGGTCCTAAGACCCCTAGAGAAATGTTTGAATTGTTCATATGGGTTAAAAGGGGTCATAGGGTGACCTATGACGCCCTTTGACCCATTAAATGATGACATATGTCTTTAGGGGTCTTGGGACCCCTAAGGACATATTTGAATCGTTCATATGGGTCAAAGGGGGTCATAGGGTGCCCTATGACCCCCTTTGACCCATTACACAATGACATATGTCCCTAAGGGTCCTAGGGACATATTCGAATGGGCCATATGGGTCAAAGGGGGTCATAGGGTGACCTACGACCCTCTTTGACCCATTAAACGACGACATATGTCCCTAGGGGTCCTAGGACCCCTACGGACATATTCAAATCGTTCGTATGTATCTGAGTTAAAAAATAAAATGATATATATATAGTATTTATACTATTTTATGATAATAATAATAATAATATAATTAAACATTAAATATTAATATTATCATATCTATAGTAATAATAATAATACTATTATAGCTATAATAATTATATATATATTAATACTATATTGTAGCATAATAATAATAATAATATAAATAAACACTAAATATTTGCACTATTATATCTATAGTAATAATATTAATACTATTATGGGTATAATAATATTGATACTATAGCTATATTAATTCTATATATTAATATTACTATATATTAATACTATTATATATTAATACTATTGATACTTTATATTAATACTATTATATATTAATACTACTATACTATTAGCTTAGTAATAAACCAAAGTCAAAAAATTATAGCAAGTTTTGATTTTGATAATATTAATATAATTATGACAAAAGAGGGAAATTGTAGCAAGTTTTCCCTCCAAAAATTCACTTCGCAATATCGGATATCCGATTTCAAATCAAATATTCGATTTTACTAGCACCAATTCCAAATAATTCCATGTCCCTGCAGACCCGACAACATCACTTTTCCACTTTTTTTTTCACAGATTTTGAAAAAAGTGGAATTTTGGGGACCAACTAATCAAAAAAATTTCAAAAATATAACCTTAGGTGTTCGAATTTGTCATCTGAATGGGGAGCAGCAGTCGTCGAAAGGATAAATGCAAAAGGAAGATATCCAATGAAGACATTGTGACATATAGAGAAAGGGACAAAATAGAACACCGAAGAAAAAGACAAGGTATGCTAAATATTAGTCAAGTTTACGATGAATTAATCGAAGGTGAAATCATTGAATCAGATAATGAATATGTACAGTTGGGGAATGAAAATGTACCTATTGAAAACGATAATGCCAAAATTAAAAATTTGGAGGATAAAAATTTTGAAGAAGAAATGCCACCAAGTCATAATCCAAATTGCATAATTGACCATGTCGAAGATGACAATGCACAAGAACCTAATGCACAAGAACTTTACATATCTCCTAATTATAATCGGCATAAAGGTTCTAAAACACCAAAATGGATAATTGAAATTGATGAAACTATTATTGCTAGTTTGGAAGGAAAAAAATCAGAAAGAATCATTCGATTATGGGCTTCAAGACTATATCAAATTTTTTTCGGCAACAAGACAGTGGTAGACCAATGTCAGCTTTTCATGCACTTATTAAAGATGCAAAAAATGAGACCTATGCTTTCCAAATTGAAGATTCGTGTCAATAAAAAGTTGGAAAGAAATGCCATTACCATGAAGAATCTTTTCAGTGCTCTCAATAACATTGGAAAAATTAGCAGAGAGCAGGATAATAGAGTTGTTTGAAGGGTCATTACAACATCTTTGGTAAGTCATCATTTGAGAAAGGGTAGATATATGAGACAAACTTGTATTGATTTGAATCTAAATCATACTACTTTGAGAAGAGCACTTAGTCGACGAGAGAAAATTGATAATCCTCTTCAAAATGAAACATGGGCATTTGGTGGGAGACTTCCAAGTTTTGATAAGAAGCTATCCAACGATGTGAAGGAAGAAATTACACAATTTTGGCACTCTAACTCACGAGTATCACCCAATGCTAAAGACGTCTTAAAGTTGAGAATTGGCATCAGAGATCGCACGCCACATCCTAAACACCATTTAGAAGTAAGTCAAACTATGTTGTTCAAACAATTTAGAGAGAGTCATCCAAGTCTTCATATATCACAAAGGGCTTTTGAATCTTTGAAGTCATTTTATTGTGTGCCACTCAAAATTTGAAATACATGTTGTTGCAAATATCATGTTGAGTTTTCTATGCACCATGAACTATTACGCTCCATCCGTTCTACTTTGCATAGTAAAGAAATGTTGGAGGATTGTGGGGCTAGTGGGCTTCCAAAATCATCAAGAGACTTGCTAGATCAACTCTTATGTCGTAGAGTTGATGGTTGTTCCTTTTATAGAAATGCTTGCTTAAATGAGAAGTGTTCAGAATGTGGTGGCTTATCCAAGTTTGACAAATGTTTCCATGAGGGGTGCAAACAAGATCTTGGAAAGACAATACTAAAAAAAAAAGGTATATGAAATGGTGAAATACACATTGAAGAGTGGGAGTGAGAGCTCTAGATGTGAATTGGTTGGAAAAGATATTAGTGTGGCTAATTTTATTTCAGATTTCAAGGCAAATCTTTTTTACAAGTATGCAAGACATCGTCATAGGTCTCAGTGGTTGGATCAAAAATTTAGAGCATGTAAGGAGACTTTTCCCATTGGCACTATTATATCAGTTGTTGATTTTGCTAAGAACTACACATTGCAACCTCAAAATGAGACACAATCTCAGTATTACAACTCCATTCAAATTGCAATTTTTGTTCACATAACATATAGGCATGCCCCTGATAGTGCAGAAGATAATCGAAAGATTATTAGAGAGTATCATTTTTATATGAGTGATGATAGATCTCACTCTCACGAGTTTGTGCAACATTGTTTTGAGAATTTTTTTGATTTCTTACATGAGCATGCAATTGCTATGGATAGACATATCATTTGGTCAGATAATTGTACAGGTCAATTCAAGAATGCTCGCATGTTTTATTGGTTGTGTAGGATGCATGTAGAGAGAGGGGTGCCTCATATTTGGAGTTTTTTTGAGTTTGGCCATGGAAAAGGGGAACATGATGGAGCAGGGGCATGTGTGAAGAGAGCTCTAGTTAAGGAGCAACTGAAGATTTCAGCAACAGAGCTTCTTGATGCTCGTAGCATTGTTGATTGGTGTAGTTTAGCATTATCACAAGGGGGGACTCTTGATTCAGTGGTATGCAGGTTCTTTTGGTTGGTTAAGGAAGGGTCCATAGGTGATAGATCAAATTGTGCTACAGTGAGAGACTCATCAAAAATGCATTCATTTCGGAGCTCTAATTCTAGTACATGGATCATTTGGACACGACAACTAGCTTGTTTTTGTCGTACTTGTTTTCAGTGTGATTGGGATCACTGTGAGTCAAGTGAGTGGGTGGACACATGGGCTCCACATTATCTTACTCCATTTTCTATCATACCCTGTATAAAAAATGATGACATGGAAAGTTCACTTGAGCATAACCATCTATCAGATCTACTTCAGCCAGGACATGTCTTTGCATTGGTTGCACCACAGGGGAATGATAAGAAATCCGATTATTGGTTAGCACATTGTGTAAGAGGAAAACAAAAACTTTCACAACCGATCACAGATGATGATGGATTCACATATCCTACTGGTTCAGTGGTTGTTGCTGGAACATGGCTACGGATATACATGCTTAGAAGGAACAGAATTCTTGCATTTGAAGACTATCAGAAGCACAAAGTAATTCTCATATATTTGCATCTTATTATAGCAACAAATGTAAAGTTATTGAACCATCAAGGAAGACCAAAAGTAAAAGAACTTTTTACTATTGCTAATGCTCATCATGAAGCCCTGTTGGAGATCCTAAAACAGAGAGAGGACCATATTGGAATACTCGACTAGGTATATATACTTCTTATGTTATTTTCTTCATAATGATTTAATGAATTGATGATTATCTTGTTTAATACAATAAGTTACTAATTTTTTTATGATATTGGAATGTAGGTACATCATGAAGAGTTGGAGGGGGGTGGTATTGGGGAGAATTTCTAAAATTTATGATGTATTATGATTTAAAATGTGTAGTTTTTTGTATATGGTTTTTGTATTTTGGTAGGTTCTTTGTAAGGAATTATAAGAGGAAGATATTGAACAAGTTCTTCTAAATAAGTTAGTGGGAAGGCTTTATTAGAGGGTCTTGGCCAAACTAGTTGGGTGTTTGCCCACTCTCTAATTTTAGAGACAGGTAGGTTTTGGAGGGAGATTAGGGGAGCTCTACTACAACTATCCTTACCCTATCTTGGACCAAGGTTGGTATCTCAAACTTTCTTCTTTTCCATTTCTTTCTTTTAGCATGGTTAAGCAAATATGCAAGTGTGGAGTTTATCAATGGAGTATGCATTGCATTGCATTGTGGAGTAGCATTCATGTGAGTGCTTGAATGGTGTTCATTCCATGTAGATTAGTGTGACACCATTGTGCATCTTGTTGTATTGTGTGGAGTATTGTGAGTATGAGGTTTGGATTTCGTCTATTTCCTTGTTTTATTATGGGTGTTGATATTGTGTTGTGAAAATGTGATGTGCTCTTGAAAATTTCTTGTTTTATTTTTACTTGGTTTTGTTTTCTTGTTTTGTGCTTGAGTATTGTTATGGACGTGGGACTTACACTCACCCTTGTGGGAAGGGAAGAGAAGTCCAGGGTGAAGGGCTTAAGTTGGGTTCGAAAAATGTATTGAGAACCTTGGAGTATGGGCTCCATTGAATGCCATAACATTTCATATGTTGCTGGGGGTGATAAGGAAAGTATGGTGTAGAAAGGAAGTTTGAGGAGTTACAGCTGATGGTAGTGGGTTTGGAGGAGGAAATGTGGAGGCCCCGAGAGGGCATTAAATGGTTCATTTATGATAGCCCCGAGAGGGCATGAAATTTTCTGAATTATGATAGCCCCGAGAGGGCATGAAAATTGTTTATTGCAAATATGGTTTGGTATGGCAAGTCTCCATTTTAGAACACACCTTCACCCTATGTTTATGGTTCCATCTGTGAAGTCATTGTGAAATAGTCTTGGGGGGAAATTGTTCAAGTTTGAAATGTAATGTTTATGCATTGAAAGATTGTATGTGTATCCCAGTTTGAGCCTTGTTCCCTAGTGCGGGGGTGGTCTCTTTGAGGCCTATGGTTGGGTGGAAAGCACCCATGGTCCTTGTTATTTTGTTGTGTTGCATATGCATATTTGTGTCCAAGGGAGAAATGGAAATGGCTTGGAATGATCATCTTGCAAATTGATGTTGGATGAGAAAACTTGACATTGTGCCCTCATTTGTGAAGGAGGATTCACCAGCTTGTTCATGTTCTCAACGGTCATGTTGGAAAATGTTCATGCTACTCATTGTCCATATCTTTCAATGTCCATGTTCCTTATGATTTTGAAAATTCCCTTATGTTGCCCCATTGTGATGGAAGGAGATTGTATCATTGTTACCTAATGTACGTGTAGAAGAAATAATTGATAAGGTTGTATATGCATGTTTCATTTGGAGTTTATATTGTTATGAAAGCATTGGTACGAGTCACAGATTTTCTTTGACATCATTGTTATCATTTGAAAATGTGAAAGAAAGTTTTCTCCTTGTGGTATTGTAAATGACTAGTTGATAATAACAATCCATAGATGTTATGTGATACCATTGATTGTATAAATTTAAAACTTAGTAGATTGCTTACAATCTTGTTATGCACTCAATAATTTGGAAGGAAAATTTTATGTTCATATCACATGCATGGATAACATTGATTTTAATTACCAAGCTTAATGCAATTCTAAGCAAGGAAATCATCAAATTAATTTTATGATATAACAAAATGAAGTTTGTTATAAGAGAAGACATAATAAAATCTATGAGATACAAATTGTTTATTCCATAAGTTGTGTAACTAATGTGTTGAATGATGGATACTATCAATGCAAGTGGCCCATTCTCCATCATGTAGACTTTGAAGCTACCTTTGGGGCATATCTTTTCTAATTTCCAATGGTTAGATCCGATATAGTGTGGTAGATAAGTGCACATTTTCTTATTTGACTAAGGGTGCTCATGTGATGAGTACTAAATCTAAATTCTCTAGATACGTGTGTTTAATGGATTAAGATATACTACACTTCAACACCATATAGTAATTGTCACATTAATATATATTGTAATGATTAATGAATGTGTGTACATTGGTAATGAGGATAATAAGTAATTCTGATCCCCTTCCCTTACATGCTAGAATCACGACCTAGTCCATATGATACAACCGACAGACCCTAATAGAATATTAGTATTAGAGGCTTGTTAGGATATGAATTATCTCACTAATTTATGAGTGTTGTATCTTGAACTTGCTCGTTTGACTCGTGACACTAACTTGAACTAGACTGTCATCCAATCTATTTGAAAACCACCTGTGACTAAAATGTTAACACCTTCACACTATCCACATGAGTCTTGAACTCCTATTCAATGATAACCTTGTTTTACAATATGTAATTTCTTATGCGACTTCATAAGCTACAAAAAAAATAAAGAATTGTTGTGTTTTTACTAGTAAAATTTAGGGCATGACACATGATCCACGATAAATTGAACAATACTAGATACTAAATTAATATGTATATATCATTGTGCATGTAAATGAAAAAAATATATATCAAAATACATGTATCCATAGACAAAATTTTACACAAATATATATCAAAGATCATGTATCCATAGACAAAGTACTCAAATATATATATATATATACAAAATGTGGCTGATCCTACCATCAGAATGTGTATAATATCAATGTTTCTGTATACAATGTGGCATATGCCATCTCAAAATGTCTCATGATGCATCCTACGAAAACTATACTATCCTAGGGTGCTGGTGGATGATCAAAATGTAGCCTCTTCGCTGCACTAGGTGGATCGGATGCCTCCTACATAAACAAAAAAGGAAAACCCAAAGTTAGACTACTAAATTTATATGATTCTACGTATCTAACATTGAATTACTCAAATGCATAATGATCTTTTTCGTAATGGAGATTAATACTATCAAAATTTCATAATAAATACCTCTCTCGTCAACCTCCTATGCCGGTCAGGAGTCCTCTTGTATGCCCTCGGCAATGCTGGTACGTCTCTGATTGTGGGATGTATATGTTCAAATACCTTTGTCAGATGAATCTACAATTTGAACTATAACATTATAATTCATAGCATGCTAAATTTATAATATATTTAATCATGAATTCAAACTACAACTTACTATTGTAGGCTCCTCCTCAGGAGTGAGTGGCCGCGTCATCAAATCTACATAACTGTCCCGTCGAACCTCATGTGCACTAGGAGTCTCCTGTGAGATACAAAATAGTAGTTGTTAATATCACGGAAATCAGTTTTGAATTTATTTATGAAGATAAGTGATGCAGGAGCATCCCATGCTCATCAAGGGAACATTGAAGATCCAAAGCATTACAGAGGTCATGGAACATCTCTTGAAGTCAATTGGGCAATCCTTGCACAAATTATGGTTCATGGAAGCATACAAAGTTATAATGTTGGACTCATATGTGGAAAAAAGTTGTAATTGGTCATGAGATAGGATTTTAGGATTTCATATGCTAGATGAGTCATTTGATAGGTTCATGTAGGTTGTCATGATCATATCTTGTCATTAGACAAGTCAAAATGTTCTAGAATTGAGTTTTGGGGTTTGAACAAGCAGGCCCTAGTTTTTAAGCCATTTTAAGGAGGGTTTTGAAGTTTGGGTGTTTAGGAGTGTGACCAAGACCTATAATCTTGAAAATCCTTAGTGTGTCGGTCCCTTTGTTGAAGCCTTGGTGTGTCTAATTCCTCCTTGTGTGTCCCAAAGTTGAAAGGTACATAAGTGATGTCCAGAGATTTCTTGGCGAGGAAAGAAAGAGAATCAGTGAGTTGGCCCTTGGGAAGGAAGAAAACTTGTTGTGAAAATGCCTCCTAAAAATCAAATGGCTAGAGAACTTGAAGAATTAAGAGAAGAGTTGGCAAAAGAGAAAAGAGAGAGGAGAGAACTTGAAGCATCTAGAGTGAGGGAAGAAAGACAGATGAGAAGAGAGAGGTTGAAGCTTATTGCAAGGATAGAATCCTTAGAAAAGGAAAGGCAAGAACCTAGAGGAGAAGAGGTTAGAGGAAGAAATCATGGAGAGAACCATGAAGAAGAAGAGGTTGGTAATGCAAGGCAAAAGCATGAGACAACAGATGATCTTGAAGAAAGGAGATTGATGAGAATCATTAAGGAAGTACAAGGTAATGGTGGGAAGAACCATATTGATTTTCCAATATACCAAGGTAAAATGGATAGTGAAGAAGTGCTAGGGTGGATAGAGGCCCTTGAGAACTACTTTGATCTTGAAGACATAGAGACAAATAAGAAGGTAAAAGTAGCAACAACAATACTGAGAGGAACATCA
Source organism: Cupressus sempervirens (assembly GCA_028749045.1). NCBI lineage: Eukaryota > Viridiplantae > Streptophyta > Pinopsida > Cupressales > Cupressaceae > Cupressus > Cupressus sempervirens. Next base: position 425,957,496 of record CM053786.1, read on the forward strand.
CTCACTTGGTGGACTAGTGTTCAGAATGAGAGAGAGGAAAGGTGGTGCAAGGCACCTAACCTATGTGGCAGGGGGAACAAGTATCTATGTTGCCAGACACCTTGCCACTCCATGAAAGCGAGGATTCAAGTAGATTAGGAAGTTGGAATAAAGGTTTGGTCCATATTTTACAAGTTGGTCTATGTTTTGTAATAAAGGCACATGTAAGGCCCACAAGCATTTTGGTGTGGTTATAAACCAAGTGACTCCATGGGACCAAAAGGCCTTAGAATAGGGTATTTAGAGTCTAAATAGTATTAGCAAAAAGTGGTTGTTTGTTTGTTTTATGGTTGGGAACGCCTATATGGTTGTTCCAATGGTCATGTAGACCTTTATATATGTCATATGCGATCTCAGTTGAAAGGGGGAGATCAGAGTGTACGGTGGTTTGGAGAAAAAACAATAAAAACTTCAATTTTCTGGAAATTTACTGGTAATTGCTCGGCTGTTACGCTAGTACAGATCCATATGAAACTTTTATGATTTCTAAGTGTATGAAATAGTTGCAAGGGTGAGTTAGGAAACTTTTGGTTTTGGTTTGACTCAAAATGGAGTTGGGGTTTAAAAGTTATTTGCATTTTAGTAGAAGGTGGTCTAAAAAGCCTTGTTTCCTAGACCCTTCCACAAATGCATCCCTAACTTGGATTCCTACTAGTGGCACGCTCTAAAACTGATGGATATGCAAGTTAGGAGACTAGGCAACATAATTCCAGAGGTTGGAGGCCTGGAGAGAAGGGCAACTATTTTTCCAAGTCGGCCCTAGGTCAAGCAAGCCCATGTGCTTGATCGGTTTTTGCAAGGTAATTGGTGACAGTCATGGTTGCAAGCACTTCTGTTCAGTTTGAGTGCTAGAGTTGGATGCATTGACTGTGTTGGAGATTTCCTTAAGTTTTTTGGGTCTTGGGAACCCAGCTTGCCCATTCTTCCTTGAAGCCCTAGCCTAACTTGATCAACTAGGCCTAGGTACCAAGAAGCAGTTTGGAGGGTGCTGGAGCAAGATCAGCCCAAAATCTTTTGGATTCTTAGTAGGTTCCAAGAAGGGTGTTTGGACCTATGGAGAAGTCCCTATGCTATTAAGGGATATTGGGAGAGAAGTGCAAAGAAGCTAATTGGAAGGCTACAAGGTTTGTAGGCCTAAAAGTGCAAAGGTGTGTTGGGAGTTTGGTGGAACCAAACAAATTGATGAGTTTGGGTTGGAATAGTATGTCCATAATTGTCTCCATTTCTAGTGACAATTGGTCAGGCTTTTGAAGTGGGATTGCCTTGTTTGGCTTGGAGGTTGAGTATACCCGGAGTGGGTAAGAGGACTTGTGAGAAGTCCTAGAATCCTAAGTTGGATTGTGACAGCCATTTATTGGCTTGAGGAAGGTAGTTGTTGTAGACTCTGCATCAAAAGGGGATTGAATAAGATTTCAAATTAGGAGAGAATGAAGACCATGGTGAGAAATCAATTCTTGCCATCTGATTTAGCAATCCAAATTTAAAGATAAGAAGGAACAATTTGAAACATAGGGATATGGATGGCATGTCCTATACTGAGAAATTCCATACCCTGAGTATTAGGGGAGGACTGGAAGATGTAGATGAGAAGGTGGCTAGATACATTAATGGCCTCAAGTACAATATTCAAGATGAAATAGGATTGAACATACCAAGGACACTTGGAGAATGTTTTTAGTTGGCAATCCAGGCAGAGGAGAAGTTGAAAAGAAAGAATGAGAGGCAAGCAAATCAGAGAGGAGGTGGAACAATGAGAGGAAGAGGTGTAAGAAGTCAGTTTGACACTTCAAACAATCAAGACAAAGATAAAGGAAAAGAGATTACATCTGAGACAAGAGGAAGTTTCAGGGGAGGAAGATTTGGAAATGGAAGAGGTAATAGTGTTTTCACAGGTAAATGCTTCACATGTGGAGGAGTAGGCAATTAATCCTACAAGTGCCCTGAGAAAGGTGTGGATTTCAGGAAGGAAGAGAGGAGAGTCACCTTGACCCAAGGAGAAGAGGAAGAAAAGAAGTACGATAATGCAAACCCTGAACTTGAAGGAGAATCTTTGATGGTGAGAAGAGGACCACAAATGCAGCAGCAAAAGGAGACCAGACCATCCATTTTCAGGACAAATTGCATGACCCATGGTAGGATTTGTAAGATGATAATAGACTCTAGTTCCTTTGATGATTTAGTGTCTTATGAAATGGTAAATAAACTAGGATTGAAGAAGTATCCTATTGATAGACCATATAGGGCATTTTGGGTCAGTGATGCACAAAATATTGTTGTAAGGGAGCAAGCAATAGTGGATTTCTCTATAGGAGAATATAAAAGATCAAACTATATGTGATCACATTCTAATGACATGTTGCCATGTAATCCTTGGAAGGCCTTGGCAAGCCTCAAGGAACACTATTCATTTTGGCTCATCAAATGTTTATATAGTACACAAAGATGGTGTGAAGTTTAAGCTAAATCCTTTCACTGGTCATGATGAGGAAAGAGTTATTTGTTTTGGCAAGAAAGAGTTTGTGGACTTGCAGGAGCAGAGGGAGAGTAAACATGATATGACAGATCTGCCACTGAAGCCATCTCTTTTGGTTATGAAGGATGAGATTGTTCAAGACAAAACTCAGAATTCTGCTTACAAGCAAACAGTGACAGCAAAAGGAGTGATGATAGGAATAGTATGGTGTCTTTTGGTGACGAGAGTAAACAAAGAAGTGAACATATCCATGGAGGATAAGAGACAGGGTCGGCATGACCTCAGACAACAAGTTATTCAGCCTTTGTCAAGGATAAAACATGACTGTTCACAATCAGCAGGCAGTAAGGTTACCATGACTGGTAACAAGAATCCAATGCTTTTTGTTTCTAATGATTTGTATGCAGGTGTGCAGGGTAATACATTGCAAGTGCAAAGTTGCAAACATCCCTCTAGAAGGATGAGAGGAAAGAAGATAGTACCCCTTAACTCTCGGGACAAGAGTTGCTTTGAAGGTGGGGTGTTTGGTGCAGGGGCACCTATTAAATCATCTAAGAGAGCCTTGGTACCAGATGAAGATAGAGGATCAAAGACATCATTGATTGTTAATTGGGATATATTAAAACCAATAATAGAATTATGTAATAAACAATGTACTTTGAAAGACAAAAGTCATAAAAGTCCTAGTAAGGACCTAAGGGCAACATGATGTAAAATGGCCAAAAGAACCATATGGGGTAGTCTTAGGATAGTTTCATACTTAGTTGCATTTAATAAATCCATATGACCAATTTTGAGTCAATGGAATAGTTTAGAAAGTTAGGGAATGCATAAAAACTATAGTCTGAAATTTGAATTTCAAATTCAAATGGTCATATTAGTTTTGGAGGGAAAGTAGTAATTTGGTATTTGTTTGATTAAATAAACCTTTGTAACCAACTTGGTCGGTTGGACAGGTGCATATAAGCCTATTTAAGTTGTAATGAACATATGCTAGACATGAATCATTATTGCTACGGAAAAAATCACAGAAATTGTATAGAACAACAATCATACTTCCTCTGCATCAATAAAAAAAATAAAAAATAAATGATATTTATACATACAATGGGGCTCTCTGTGCGAATGAAAATCCCTGATGATCTAGGACGTCGAATCTGTACAGGCTCATCGCCAGTAGCCACACCCTATATACAATAAAGAATGTAATTAAATGAGATTACCACAAACATTTTACAAGAATGCATCAATATTTAATCAATTAAAAAACATCTAATTACCTTTCCTTTGTCAATGCATGTTGGCTCACCCCCTGCACTTTGTCCCCCCGGGGCAGGTGGTGTCTGCAAGATAAAAGAAAGATTAGCAACCATATATGCTACAATATCAAATAGAAAAAAAAATGCGAACACAACATAATGTACCGTAGATATCTCAAGGCCAAACGAAATGGCTGAGAGTGTAGCATCATCTACCTGTCAGAGCTCCTCCTCGGTCATCAACTAAACATGAATGAAGATCACATAGATGTAAAAGTCAGTATGGCTTAAAAATTAAAATTACTCTATTATAAAAATTAACTTTAAATCACATATGTCATAAAAAAAAAATATATACACATACCGACACCGAAGGATTCCATGCCTCTGCATTCCCCTCCTCTCTCACATCAGGGTCTGTAGCCTCTGCACGTGCATCTAGTGTATCCTCGTCTAATACAAAATGATACTCAGGAAGATCACCTATGGGACCCAGGAAAATATTCTTGCATGTAATGCAAGTGTGAGGCACACAAATGTGTGATGAGCTAGCCGATGATGAACTGGCACCAACATCATCAACACGAGGAGGCAGGACTGACCTAGCCTAAGATATCATTAGGCTACTCAGCCTATGAATGGCTCTGATGGTCTGAGAGCTAGCCTCTGCCATAATATCTGGATGCTGCACTCGAGGAGGGGGGGGGACAAAAGTGCCAAGTTTCTTCCATTGGGAAGAGGGTCTATCCTGACGAGCTCCTAGTCCTAAGCCCATGTTGGGCTTCATGCTCCAATAGTTCACTTTAAGTTTCAACACAAATTCTGCATATAATTTTCTAAGGAAATAAAATGGTATGTCTAAATTGCCATGTGGAGGGATATCAAAGACCATCCACCAACGGTCCCAAAAATTTGTATGTATGGTGTCATTTGTGCACCATTTAATCGATAGTTTGGTTTTTTTTGGGTTAACTGGTATACCCATTTTTGGGTTAGCAAAAAGGCTGCCAAATCGTCTTTGGTTATGTTGAGGGCTGCGACCTCATCATAATCCAAACCATCATCAAACATCTGGTGCATTTCATCCCGCCAACGAAGAGCGGCATTTTGTTGGTTTGTAAGGGTTTCAATGTTATCCACTATGGTGTTTAACATGGATAACATAGGAGCCATTGCAGGTACATTATTGTATGTTCTATGCAAACCTCTCAACTCAGTGAGATTTTCATTTATCAAATCCTCGATTCGAGGAGGGCTTTGAGGAGGTAGAGGATCATTTGGTGGAGGGTTTTGTGGAGATATTGGATCGTTTGGTGGTGGGTTACGAGGAATATTATCCCTTGCCTCAGTGTCATCATTTTGATCAGCCATTCCTATTGAATAGTAGGTTTCTTATATGTCATTGTGTGCCTCTGGGATTAGATGTCAGTTTTGTGATTGGAACCTTTGAGTCAGTATACTTTTAGGATTCCTGGACTTATAGAGATTTATGCTATGTGATTTGGATAGCCTGTTTGGGACTTGAGATTATCTCCTCAGCGCAGTGGGAGTGGACCACTTAGGTTCCACGCGGTCAGGTGGTAGTGTTTTTCCACTCTTATCATTTGACATCCATTTGAGACATCGTGGCTGATGCATCCTTTATGATGGTGGATATGTATCCTTTCCATTGATTATTATCATATGTTAGATGATGTTATCTTATGCTTGCATTTGCATGTTAGATTACTTTCTGCATATGATGTAGTATGTATAGGTGTGACATCCCTATTATGTTAACACCGATGATTTCTTCGGTAGTTTGGAATGTTATGCATGGAGGGATGGCTAGGATCCACGATGGTCTAATGATGCTATTTATGGTTGGGAGGAACCATGCACTTAGATATTTATGTATGATCTTTTATGATGGATGTCTATATCTTCTATGATGATGTATCATGTATGACATGTGATTATCTTTACTTTGTTGCATCATGGATTAGAATAGGATGATGTACCTTATTCCACATATGTATATTCTTTAAAGCTTTTCATACCCTGTGACATGTAAAGTGGATGATTGAGAATTTAGAAATGTAATGTATAAACATTGGACTCATTATTATTATTTCATGTGGATTGTTGTATTAGATGAATTTAATAATGTTAGTTGATTTAGATATAATTCAACGTTAAGGGATCCTTAAAGAATGTAACCTATTATGTATGTTATGTCTACTTTTAGATGGTTATTGCTATTGCTTCTGTATTTATGTATTAGTTGTAATTGGATTAGTTGTAAATGATATTACTTCCATGTAAAAAAAAAATGCTATCAACTTAGTGAAATTATAGGTTAATTCTTTGGATCCCTTGGCGGGGCATTACAATGTAGAATTTATGTACAATTTGAGTATAGTGAATAATCGCAAAGACAATTAAATGATTTAAGAGAATTCACTTTGGAGAAGTAAACGTGCAAGAGCAAGGTGTTTGGGCAACTAATCAGTTGACTCATTCAACTTACAAAATGAGCCCCCAAAATTCCCCCATGATTCTCTCGTACTAGTTCAGTACATAGTCTTTCATCATTCATCTAGTTATAGGTAGTTTTTAACTATCCATTGTCCTAGTTTAAATAGAAAGTGCCATTGCTAACATTCCCATATTTGCAAATACATGTATACAACATTATTTACAATTTAAGAATAGTTAATAATTGTAAAGACAAATAAATTATTTAAGAGCATTCACTTTGGAGAAATAAACATACAAGAACAAGGTGTTCGGGCAACTGATTAGTTGACTCATTAAACTTACAAACTAAGCCCCCACAAATCCCTCAGACTAGTTTAGCCCCCTTCGGATAGATCAATTGAATCTCTATGTTGGCTAGACTAGCTATTCTCACTGAGGCCTATACAATGTGAAGAAATCCTCTACTCCATCTCCATCTTCTGTAATAACCCACCTCCATCTTCTCTACTCCATCTCCATCTTCTATAATAACCCAGTGTAATAACCCACCTCCATATCTTCCCACTTAATAACCCCCCCATCTCAATCTCTTCCCACTATAATAACCCACCTCCATCCCCACTGTAATAATCCACCTCCATCTCTTTTGTATTAAACTATTGGTGTAGCCCATCTCCATCTCCATAACAACCCACCTCCATCTCTTTGCATTAACCCACAACCCACCTTTGTCTCTTCTGTATTAGCCCATTGGCGTATCTCATCTCCATCTCCATAACAACCCACCCCTGTATTAACCCATTGGTGTAGCCTATCTTCATCTCCATAACAATTCACCTCCATCTCTTCTGTATTAACCCACTAGTGTAACTCGTCTCGATCTCCATAACAACACAGCAAAGTAAACCTTAGTCAAGTAGTACAGTTTTAATGTTTAAGCCTAGGCTAATTTAAAATCTTAGTAGTCACTATTTGGACTGTAAAGGTGTTGGCTAGCTCTAGACAAAATGTACTAAAAATTAAGAAATAGTAAAAAAAATTAAATTAAATTTTTTAGTTTTGACTGTAGAAAATGTTTCTCAAAATTTTTCAATGGTTTTAGCTATTTTCAACCACAAAATTTGGTGATCTGAAGCTCTAGACAAAATGTGCTAAAGAATAAAAAATAGTCAATTTTTTTATTTTTTCAAATTTGCTATTTTTTACCACAAAATTTGTTGAACAAATGTTGAAACTTTCAGCAAAATTCATTGTGTTATCAATTTTTTGAGTTTTGGTCAATGATATATTTTTTCTGGAACTTAGGTGCATTTGATTGTAAATATGGTTGCAACACCTAAGACCAATGTTGACCTAGCAATAATATGAATATATTTAAAGGAACATGTTGAGTTTTTGTTTTGCACAATGCTTAATGGAAAAAATCCTTTCGAACTCCTCCCTTGAAAAGCTAATCCAAGGATCAACTCCAAGGTTATGGCTAATCTTGCAACCTACTGGAATCCGCTCAGTTGAAGATAAATGTGAATGTTTAGAAGGATGTCTTTGTTGGTTTTGAAATGATTTGGATAAGATGTATGATCTGCTTGCTATCTCAAAAAGAATAACCATACAAAATAGGAATATATTTTTCTATTTTTCTATTTTTATGATGAATGCAATCTAACAATGCAACTATATGAATTCCTAATTTAACCAAGGGGGTTAGTAAAGAAATAACAAAGATAAGGTGACAAGAAATTTAAGCAAATAACATGAGAAGTAAATCCTAATGGACATAAGCTATGGAAACATGTCTGTGAATTAATCTTTCGAAAAGATTGGTGGGTAACCAATGAAAATAGGAGTAGCGCTTCCTTAATTCCATTGATGCAATCATCGAAGGGAATTCAATAATCGTAAGATGTTTCACTTTTCATCAAATTTCAAGGCCATAGAAAGTACGCTCATGCGAGACAAAAAAAATTATACAAGAATAATAAGATGATCTCTTCTAAACCAAGTACATCAATGGAATTTGTAAACCCATAAAAACACCAAAATTAAAAGATCACACAACCAGAAATAATGCAATAAACTTTTGGCTCAATTACATTCCATGAACATATATTCACAAAATATAACACACTTAGGCAAGAATCACTACACTCCAAATGTGAGCACCAAAAGCATATATTATTGTAAAATAATATTGGCCTTAATTAAATATTACATTCTCATATTTATAAAAAATCTTCTCCTCAAATTGTGTTGAGAGTGAGAGATATCTCTATGTAATCATGTGCTTCTAAACTAATAAAACAAATCTATTTATGTACAAACTAACTATCTAATTGATGCTAAGTAGGACTCCATCCATTTTATATCATTAATTGGATGCATGAGCCCTTACATGTCAAAAAATAAAGAAAACATGAGAAAATAAAAGAGAGAGAGACATCAGCTAATGTAGGAGTGTCTGGAAGTGACAAAAATAGAAGCTCCATCTTCACTAGATGTTTGTAGGAGTTAAACTGTCGTTAGAATGCATTTCTAGTGCATGGAAAGCTCTAAATTTGGAACTGGTAGTTAACTATTGGCACAACTCTAACTTCTTCAAAATATTCTAGAACACCATTAAAAAGTGCAACTGCAAACCTAGTGCACCTATGTACCTAGCACAACAGTGCACCTTGGAAGCAAGCTCCAAAAAATGCAAAATTTCACTAAGTATCAAAATTGAAATTCTAACTTCTAGGTTTTGTTCCCCTTTATACCATAATTATGTCTGGGTATTTTCCCTTGAATTTCTCAATTATCTCAATGACTTGAGCCACACCTAGAAAATCTAAGGCTTCATATTTATCTTTCACCTTATGCCTGTAGTTGTTGACTTCAATACAATCTCCACAAAATCTCCTAATTTCACATCAAGTTCCAGTAAATCCTCTCTCGTCTTGAAAGCCTACCCAATATTATCATCATTAGTAGCCTCTTCAAAAGTTCTCTGGAATTTCTCTACTAGTATTAGTTCTTCTCCTGCGCAACATCCTCAAAAATATCCAAATAAGCATCACTATAATGCTTCTCAGCTTCCAAAATTTTCTCTTGAGCTTGGTCCTTGAGCCTATGAATCTCCACGTGTAATGTCTCCATTACTTTATTCCCATTTGTGATCTTTTCGATCCAATCATCAATTTTATCTAACTCTTTGGCTGTATAGACACCAATCAACATTCGATACCTTTGACTTTTAATTGCCTATAATGCTTAAAAATCCTTGCTCCAAGTATGCATCTCGTCCATCAGACCAAAATCTTGGTTCAAAATGGCTACTAGCCTATCCAAATTTTTCTACATGACATGTAACAGCTTCAGATTTCCCTAAATGATCTGTACAGCCTTTTCCACAAAAATTTCTTGCCATTGCTGACAAGCTCTCAAAAATGGTTCCAACCATACTGCCCCCTTATCCCCTCTTTCAATTGTTGTGTTCAAAGTTTCCTCGAGGTTTATGGGATCCAAGGGACTACCAACTTCACTTAGATATCCCTTTAGGATTTCATTTTGTCACTAATGTGTTATTAATCTTGCCCCATCTTAAACCTCCTTCATTCCTATTGTAACCATTAACTTGGCAGTATCCAAGGTACACTTCCCAAGCATGACCTCCCTAATTTGATAATCTTGTGGTGTCAATTCTTCAACATTTGAATGCGGAGGAGGGATAGCCACATGAGCAAAAACGTCATGGCTATTATCACTCATAATGAAGGCTAATCCATGTGCATCTTTTGGAGGTGATTCAGGTTTTTTCAGAACTTCAATTAATTCCATTCTATCCTCCTCCTTAGTGGTGAATTTTTGTTTCTTATTTCTTATTACTTTTTTTCTTAGCCACCTTGGGATATGCTCCAATGGGGATTTTCCTTTTAGGGATGAAGGAGTCTATTTTGTGATACCCTTTCCCTTATCTCCCCTTTTTGGAGTCCTTACCTTAGTGTCTTGGGAAGTTTGTTGAGGTTGTTCACTTATCTGCCCTTCTTTTGACACTTCCTTGGAAGGTGTTTGTTGTGGCCCTATTAAAAATGCTTTAGAATAACTGAGAGGGGGGGTGAATCAGTTATTTAAAGTTCAAATGTCCTATTCAAACCTTTCACTAAGTGTAGTGAACCCATTCATTCATCCAAGCTTTAACTTATCTAATCAGAGGGTTACTGTAAATCAACATGCAAGCATAAACACATAAGAAATCAACACATGACACAGTGATTTATTGGAAACCCAATTTGGGAAAAACCACCAGTAACATGCTACTCAATTCTCACTCTTCTAAAGTGATGCCTTGTGAAAGGTTTGCCCTATTAAAGGCTTACAACACACTATTAAATGTGACATTGTTAGAGGATTTAACCACCCTGTTGGAAGTGGGCTTGGTTAGATGACTTTAGAACATTCACTTGGAATGCCACCCTATTAAAGGATTTACAAATGGCTGTTAGTCCAACTTAAGTCCATAGGATTCTCAGAACTAATACAATTGCTATAGAATATTAGAAAATCTTGACCTGACTACAACATACAACTTATCATGTAGATCTCATATCACTTCTCAATGCATACCCTTTGCTTGGCCTTCAATCACTGCAACTCTTGACAACTTGCCCTTCTTTCAAGCCTTGTCTCCTTGAGTCTCCACACTCAATGTACCAGTGCAATCATCTCTTCATAACCACTCGTAGAAGCAGAGCCTCTGTGCTCTTCCTTCTCCTAGATGTCTCCTCCTTGACACTCTTCTAACCACTTCACAGATCTGGCTCTTTAGAAACAATAGTATCAGTAGCTCTATGCTTCTTGGTCTATGACTTCTTAAATAGAAGTCTTGGAGTACCTTTTCCCGCTCAATTCTTTCCTTTTTCAATTTCAATTCGCATGGATTAGGTAGGATTCATTGCATCCAACCCATATTTTGTTTCCTATGGAAACTTCTTAAATAATCCTTTAGAATTAGCCCAAAAATGGTTTACATAGGATTCTGTGCCACCAACTCATCATCCTTATCTTCCAACTTATTCACAAAATTCAATGTAACCACTATGTCAACTTAGATTTGGTGAATCTTTGTTATTTGAAATAATGTAGCAGCTTGGCACTATTGAAATACTAGTGCTCATTACATAGTATGTTACTCAGCATCAATCGTGTTTTTCCTGATGCTCGGCACCTAAAGATCATTGGGCACCAACTGAAAATTTTATGATGCTTGGCACCTAATCTTCACTCAGCACATGAAGATCACTCGGCACACACTAGATATTTCTCTTAATCAGCTTCTACTAAGAATTTTCTCGGCTTCAACTAACTTGCTCAGCACCCACTAAAAATCTTAGTTTAAGCTTTGCAATCAATCTTGTTACAACTTCTTCCCCCAATGTTTCTAAGTATGACCAACCTCTGTATCTTTGAGTATGTCATCAATACATTACTTAACCATTGTCTTAACTAATCCTTGCACTTCATTACAACATCATAACTCAACCTTTCCCTTAGGTGCTCTTGTTACATCTTGTTGATCAAATCCTCTTCATCAATCAACTAAGTGATAGCACTTGGATCTTATAAGAAAATATCATCTCTACAAATAGCAGGTTTGACATCAATGACAAAACAATGATTGAAAATATTCTTTTACAACAATCTTCCTTCTTTGCAACAATCTCCCTCTTTGATCTTCAACAATGACCTTTTCCAATCAGATTTCCAACAAGCTCCCTCTTTGACATTGATGGCAAACCAAACTGATCAACCATCAAACTAAACTATTCAACCATAAGCTTACTAGGTTAGAATAGTAAGTCAAATGCCAAAAAGTAAATTGTAACATCATATCTCCTTCTACTATTTGGATTGCTTCATTTCAGCTTCTCCCTCTTTGTTTTTGTATCCTTGTTCTTTGTCTTTCTCCCTCAATATTTCTTATCTTCTATTGTTTTGATCAACCTCTAATTATTCTTATCAACTTTTTCCTCTATCTTCTTTGATTAGTTTTAAACATCTTCAACAATTGTTGATCAGTTGTCTACTTCTCCCTCTTTGACAACAATGCCAAAGACATTTAAGCATCTTTAATATTCAAGTACAACTTTTACAGGTTCATTCAATGTCTCCCTCTATCACCTTGCTTGTGACTGATTTGAAATTTTAGCACTTCTACTACTTTAGGCATGGACTCCAAAGTAAACATCCTCTGCATCAATGTATAAAATTTTCAACATTCAGCTTATTTGATGCAAAGCATACTTCCTTTTTGTTTCAAGTTGCCTTAGCTAGAAGTATCACCCCTAACTTACCTCTAAGATACTCAGAAGCATCTTTTGGTAGTGCCTTTGTGAAGATATCAGCAATCTGTTCCTTTGAGCTAACATATTCCATCTTCACTTGTGTGTCTTCCACCAGCTCTCTTACATAGTGATACTTGATTGCAATATGCTTAGTTTTAGCATGCATTACTGAATTCTTTGATATATTGATAGCACTTGTATTATCACAATAAAGTATCATAGGCTAAATTACCTCTTCCTTCATACCTTGCATCAAATGTTTGATCCATACAATATTGGTGCAGTTTAGAGTAGCTGCCACATATTCAGCTTCATCAATAGACTATGAGGTGCAGCTTTGCTTTTTGCTAGTCCAAGTAATCAACCTTTTTATTAGAAAAAGTGATCCTCCACTGGTGTTTTTTCTATCATCAATGTTACCTCCCCAATCTACATCAGTGTAAGCTTTCAGTTCAAACTTCCCATTTCTCTTGTAGTACAATATTCTCTTCACTTCCATTAAGTGATTTTGTCTTGGATTTGTAGAAAATTTTGCTACTATTCCAACAACTAATGCAATGTCTGGTCTACTATGTATAACATATTGCAGCTTTCCAATCATAGACCTATACAATGTTTGATTTACTTTAGCAGATTCATCATTCTCGGATAGCTTATGGCTTGTTGTCATTGGTGTGCTGACTAGTTTTGAGTCTTGTAACCCAAATGTTTTGAGTACTTCCTTGATGTATTTGGATTGGGTTACAAATATGCCATGCTTCAATTGATGTACTTGTAATCCAACAAAGAATTTGATTTCTCCAAACATTGACATCTCAAATTCATGCTTCATTTGATCGGCAAAATCTTTGCATAAAACATCTTCTCCTCTAAATATTATATCATCAACAAAGATTTATGATATCAAAATGTCTTTATCTTCTTCATCTTTGATGTACAAGTTTTTGTTGTCATATGTTCTTTCAAATCCTATCTTCACAAGATATTTGTGCAACCTCTCATACCATGCTCTAGGTGCTTGCTTCAATCTATAAAGTGCTCTTTGTAGCTTACAGACCATGTCCTTGTTCTTCTCATCAACAAATCCCTCTGGTTGTTCTATGTGAACTTCATCTTCCAGTATACCATTCAAAAAAATAGACTTCACATCCATCTGGTAGACTTTGAAACCTTTGTATGCAGCATATGCAAGTAATGTTCTTACTCCTTCCATTCTTGCAACAGGGGAAAATGTCTTTCCATAATCCAATCCTTCTTCTTGTGCATAGCCTTTGCAAACTAGTATGGCTTTGTTTCTTGTTATCTCACCATTCTCATCAAGTTTGTTTCTAAACACCCATTTTGTACCAATCACATTCTTATCAACTGGTCTGGGAACTAGAGACCATGTTTTGTTCTTCTCAATCTGATCTATCTATTCTTTCATGGCCTTATACCAGTCATCATCTTGTAGTGCATCTTTTACTATTTTAGGTTCAACCTTGCTTAGCAAACATGATTCATTCCTGAGCCTATTCCTTTTCATTGGTCTTGCATCCTTATCACCAATCATTTGGCCTGTAGGGTGATGTCTTCTTACATACTTGGCTAAGCTGGGTTCAGTCCTTATTTCCATGTTTGATCCTTTAGCTTTAGAGTCATTTCATTCTTCTTCATCTAGCATTTCATCATTCATTTCTTGCATATTGTTTTCAGAATCAGAATGTGCATTTTTTACATTCTACAGCTTGGCTTCTGAATGTAACTTGGCATTCACAGGCTGAGACTCGGCAGATACTAAAGTTTGTTGTTGATTCCCAACTTGATTTGCAGCATTGTCTTCAACTGTCATTCCTTCATAGAAGTATACAACGGATCTATAATCCTCTATTTTCTTTGACTCATCAACCTAAACTTTTGCATGCTCATCAAAATCTATGTTTGCACTCTCCACAACTTTGTTAGTGTTAGTATTCAAACACGTATATGCCTTACTTCTAGTGGAGTATCCAAGAAATATGCTTTCATCACTTTTTGTATCAAACTTGCCATTTCTTCTATCTTTTAGAATATAGCATTTACAACCAAATACTTTGAAATGTTTAACATTAGGTGAATGACCATACCATAATTCAAAAGGTGTTGTACCTTTCTTAACTTGAACTCTATTTAGTGTGTAGACTTTAGTACTTTAAACTTCTCTCCAGTATTTTAGTGCAACATTTTTCTCCATCATCAAGGTTCTAGCACAGTAAATTACTGACCTATTACTCCTTTTAGCAATACCATTCTGTAGTGGAGTTCTTGTTGCTGATGTTTGCCTTTTGATACCTTTGTCATTGTAGAATATTTCAAACTCTCTTGATGTGAACTCACCTCCTCTGTCTGACCTTAGGTATTTCAGGTTCTTTCCTATTTCCTTCTCAATTATAGCCAAATAACACTTAAACATTTGAAATGCATCAAATTTTTTCTTTAAGAACATAACAGTCATCATCCTAGAGTAGTCATCTATAAATAGCATTATGTATATGTCTCATAGGTAGCTTTGCACTTCTATTGGGCCACATAAGTCTATATGGACTAACTCTAGTACTTCATTGGAAGTGTATGTTTTACTTTTGAAACTATATTTAGTCATCTTTCCTAGTTGACATTGTTTGCACATTGTGTTTTTAGGTTTCTTCAACTTGGGCAATCCTCTGACTTTTTTTTTCTTGCTAATGTTAATCAAATTATTAAAGTTAACATGACATAGCCTTTTATGCCACAACCACACGTCATCAAGTCTAACAACAAGACATGTTGCATCTTCCATATCTAGGTAAAATAGATTACTCCTATTTTGTTCACCTTTTCCTATCAGCTTTCCATTAGTGTCATAGATCTTGGCAGTTTTGTTTCCAAATTCAACTTTGCAACCTACATTGCCTAACTTTGATACACTCAACAAGTTGTAGCTCAATCCTTCAACATAGTATGCATTATCACATGAAATTTTCTCTGTGAGTTTAATAGAGATTTTTTCTTTGATTTGACATGGGGCATTATTACCAAATCTAACACTATTTTTGTCATATTGAGTAAAGGTAATGAACTTAATTTTATCTCTTGTCATGTGATGTGAGCATCCACTGTCTATGATCCACTTGTCATATTTATTCACACTGGTAACCAATTTTTTAGCTTCATCTTCATCTTTGTTTGATTCATCCTTCATGGCTACATAGACTACTTCATCATCATTCTCATCAGAGTCTTCTTCAACAATGTAGCATCTCTTTCCTTTCTCTTTGTAATCTTTGTTGTCATCTTCTTTTTTGTTCCTGTACTTGTTTCCTTCTTTGTAGTTCTTCTTTTGTGGAAATCTTGTAGCTATATGACCTACTTCATTGTAATTGAAACATATGATAGGGAGCTTACCTTTGAATTTTCCTTTACCTCTATGGAATCTCCTAGCCAGTAGTGCTTCTAACTGTTCCACATCTTCATCATCTATGTTGTATCACTGGATGCATGTTTTTCTTTTCTTCTTTTCTTGCTTGATGTGTTGTCCTCAGTCTCTTTTATTGTCATGTTGGCCTTGAAAGAAAATTCAAGGTTCTCAGGTCCGTAGTTGTCAAAATTGGATAGCTCTTGAATGCAATAAGTCTTCCCACTATTCCTTCAAAGATTAGTGTGTTCCCTTGCACACACCTTAGCTCTTGGATGGCTGAAGCTCTAATAGCATAGATAGGAAGTAGAGTTCTTAAGTATTTTCTAATAATTTTTTCTTCTTCCAATTGTCCACCTAGACTTCTTATTGCACTCACCACTTCTTCCATTCTTGCAACGTACTGAGCAACATTTTCACCTTCTTCCATCTTCATGTCATCAAACTTTCCTCTTAGGCTTTCTCTTTTTACTCTCTGGACATTCTGATCTCCTCCATAGATTTCTGACAATGTTTTCCACATTTTGAATATGTGTCACAGTCTTTGATGTCATCATATTCAGCATAGCTGAGTGCAGAGGCAATCTCCAACATTGCTTGGTTATGCTCCTTTTTTTTCAAATCATCTGCAGTGAGAGGTCCTATTGGAGTTACATGTTTTTTTCCAATTGAGGTTTTTACATAGTCACCTATTGATCCAAGGTACAATTTAATTAAACTATTCCATGTGACAAAGTTGTCTTTGTTGAGCTTGGGAACTTCTTTCTTGGACATCTTGATCTTTTGGCTTCTAGTACCTTGAAACTAAATCAGCAGTTGCTCTAATACCAATTGTTAGAAATGCTTTAGAATAACTGAGAGGGGGGGGTGAATCAGTTATTCAAAGTCCAAATGTCCTATTCAAACTTTTCACTAAGTGTAGTGAACCCATTCAACCATTCATTCATCCAAGCTTTAACTTATCTAATCAGCAAGTTATTGTAAATCAACATGCAAGCATTAACACATAAGAAATCAACACATGACACAGTGATTTACGTGGAAACCCAATTTGGGAAAAACCACCAGTAACATGCTACTCAATTCTCACTCTTCTAAAGTGATGCCATGTTAAAGGCTTGCAACACACTGTTAAATGTGACCTTGTCAGAGAATTTAACCACCCTGTTAGAAGTGGACCTAGTTAGAGGACTTTAGAACATTCACTTGGAATGCCACCTTGTTAAAGGATTTACAAATAGTTGTTAGGCCAACCTAAGTCCATAGGACTTTCAGATCTAATACAATTGCTAGAGAGTATTAGAAAATCTTGACCTGACTAAAACATACAACTTTTCTTGTAGATCTCAGATCACTTCTCAGCTCATACCCTTTGTCTAGCCTTCAATCACTGCAACTCTTGACAACTTGTCCTTCTTTCAAGTCTTGTCTCCTTGAGTCTCCACACTCAATGTACCAGTGCAATCATCTCTTCATGACCACTCGTAGAAGTAGAGCCTATGTGCTCTTCCTTCTCCTAGATGTCTCCTCCTTGACACCCTTCTAACCACTTCACAGATTTGGCTCTTCAGCAGCTCTATGCTTCTTAGTCTATAACTTCTTAAATAGAAGTCTTGGAGTACCTTTTCCTGCTTGATTCTTTCATTTTTCAATTTTAATTCGCATGGATTAGGTAGGATTCATTGCATCCAACCCATATTTTGTTTCCTCTGGAAACTTCTTGAATAATCCTTTAGAATTCACCCAAAAATGGTTTACATAGGATTATGTGCCACCAACTTATCATCCTTATCTTCCAACTCATTCACAAAATTCAATGTAACCACTATGTTAGCTTAGATTTGGAAAATCTTCGTCATTTGAAATAAGAGATGGAGCAGCTCGGCACTATTGAAATACTAGTGCTCGGCACATACTATGTTACTCGGCATCAACTATGGTTTTCCTGATGCTCGACACCTAAAGATCAGTTGACACCAACTAAAAATTTTATGATCCTCAACACCTAATCTTCACTTGGCACATGAAGATCACTCGGCACACACTAGAAATTTCTGTTACTTTGCTTCTACTAAGAATTTTCTCAGCTTCAACTAACTTGCTCGGCACCCACTAAAGATCTTAGTTTTAGCTTTGCAATCAACCTTGTTACAACTTCTTCCCCCAATGTTTCTAAGTGTGACCAACCTCTGTATCTTTGAGTATGTCATCAATACATTACTTAACCATTATCTTAACTGATCCTTGCACTTCATTACAACATCATAACTCAACTTTTCCCTTAGGTGCTCTTGTTACATCTTGTTGATCAAATCCTCGTCATCAATCAAATAAGTGATAGTACTTGGATCTTATAAGAAAATATCATCCTTAAAAATAGTAAGTTTGACATCAATGACAAAACAATTATTGAAAACATTCTTTTACAACAATCTTCCTTCTTTGCAACAATCTCCCTCTTTGATCTTCAACAATGAGCTTTTTTAATCAAATTTCCAACAGGCTCTTCCTCTAGCCTTTTTTGGACTTGTCCTGCTTCTATACCTAGAGGAAGATGGGTAGTTGATCCCTTGTCTACACAAGATGTGATTTGTACTAGGGATTATGGTGTTACCACAGGTCCTTGTGGTTCTAGTGGCTGCTGACTCCAATCCTCCTATTGAGGTTGATTTGTTGGAGTATCTCTTATCTTATCCCCAACAAATTCGGTACCCATGGGCATAAAATCAAAATCTAACATCTGAAAGACATCAGTGCCCTCCACATTCTGCTCATCTATCCACTGTTGCATTTCATCTTCTAATGTATTATTTTGAATGGGTCACTTAGGGATAGATGGCAGTGTGATTGTGGAGCTTCTTCTCCTTTTTGACTCTATGGCTCTTGTGAGATGAGTCCTACAATTCAAAGGTATTTTATCCTCTTCATCCTCATCATCCTCTTCTTCTACTTTTTCTAGAATAGATTTGGAGACTGATGGGAAAGGAATCACTTTCTTGATCACCTTTTACCTCCTTTATTGGAGTCTTAATCTTTCTTCTTTTCTTAGGTGAAGAGGGGGAGGCTTGTACCTACTACTGAGGTATTTCTTGTATTTCCACTTCATCTCCTCCTTGACCTTGCTCAGCTAGTGGTACTTGAGGATTGTCTTGGGTCTTTATACTTTCAATATTTTTTAACCCTTGTACATTTTCTTCTCCCTATTGTGGAGGTTCCTAAATTTCTCCCTCTTCTGGCTTGGCTTGTTGAGGAGAATTCCTCTTCCTTTTTCCTTTACCTTGACCTTTCTATGCTTGATAATACCCTGCTGGTCTATCAAGTTGGTGCACCATTTCTGGTCTTACTATTGACTGGATTGTAAATGTAGCTGTTGTGACCTTTACTCCTCTACCTTTAGCTGGATAGGCTTGTGCATGGAGGATCACTGTCTCAAGAATTGGATCAAGTTTGAAAGGTCTCTTGATCCAATCAGTTTTCAATTTGATGGTGTGCCTTGCCCTATGATTAATGTCTGAGTTCTCTTCTTTATCAATCTTGGCATTCATGATAGGTTGGTCACCAATCTTATCCCTATTAAATAATGGGTCAAGATGATCCTATGTATCTTGTTGTACAATCTTCAATGGAATATTTATCTTCAAAGCCTTCTCTACCAAATATAAAGTCATCCTTCAATAATCTCTTATGCCAACATCATAGTCATTTGTTGCATTCTTCCAATGATCTTCAATGGCATCTTCATGCTGAAATGTTTTACTTGCTAAGTATTGCACTCTCCCAATGTTATCAAAATAAGGCCAAGGGGAATCATACTCTTCCAAGGGATATTGATCCCATTCACACTCAAAAGATGAAATGTCTTGTCTTCGATCCACCCTGAATGGTCCTATTGCAATAGGCCATATCCAACAAATTTTTTGTTGTTTTCTAACTCTGACACATGCGGACAAGATTTGTTGAGCAATCTCCAATAAAATGAGTTTGTCACTAGGATAACTAAGGAGCTTCTTAGAGTCAATAGTTATACTTTCTACCCTCAAATATGTGAATGTGTGAAATTGGATGTAATAAGCCCCAACTTTTGATATCTTAGCAGTTGTTGCTTCGAACATCCTCTTCGCATAATCCCCCTCTATAAACCAGATTATCGTGAATATGAAAGCATCATTTACAATCTTATATTATTTTCTTTGCTCTGAAAGCTTCTTCTTAACCAACTGAGGATACACAATGTAAGGCCATGCATTTGCATTCTACATGCTACCTTTCTTATAGAGCCTAGGGTAATATGTCGCTCTCATGGCTAGCAAGTATACCAAATATGAAGACATATAAAATTTGCAGTTAGTATACCAAATATGAAGACATATAAAATTTGCAGTTATTCCTAACCGCCACCAACTACTCTCCCAAATTCTTGCTAAGAATGGAGGCCCAGTCAACTGGAATCTTTGTCATCTTGATGGTCTTAATGAAATTGACCATCCAAATGTGCAAATGCCCTGATGCCAACAAACACATAACTTTTCTCAAGAGTATGATCGAGTATCCAATATCTTCCTTCATGTATCCTCACATCATATCCACTTTTCCTACCTTTTGCACTAGAGGACTCTTCTCAATAAATGATTGTATAATTTTAGATGCTTCCTCCACATGTTCCCTATACCATCTCTCAGCTTGGTGATAAGTCAATCAAATAAACTGATCCATCCTTGGTAGATGGAATACCTTCTCTATATTGTTGGGTCAGAGATCCAGGATGATCTCTCCAATTACGCTCTTGAAAACCCTTTCTTTAGGAACATATCTTTTTTCTAGCATCATGATCAATTCTAAAGACTGTACTAAAAATGGATTGAAGCTACGCTAATCGGTCCTAATCAAGAATGCACCCAAATCTATGTGACCTAACTCAGTGTCCTAGATCTTAGCGTACTCATCTTGGAATCATGATTTCATCGGTACAACCTGAAACTTGAACACTACTGGCCTTGGAACCATTTTCTCAACAAGGGAGGATGATTAAGATGTCATCGAATCTTTATAAAAAGCGCATTCATTAGCTTAGAATTGAAGAAAAATATATTAACAAAACACTAGTACTAACCAAAACCAAAACTCTAAAATTGGATTACACAAAAACACCTCAGTACCCTAGTTTTCCATAAAATGCAAAAAAAATAGCACACCTAGCACACCTGATAAAAGAATATTTTCATTATGGGGTGTGCATCAGTGCACCTCATTTTTCTTGAGCATATGTTTATGCTTTAGGGGGGTGCATAGTAGTGCACCTAATTAGGCACACTACTACACACCCAAAATGCTTGTTTTTTTGTTTTTTTTTGGTTAAGTTTTTTAATGTAAAAATAAGTATGCATCAGCGCACCCGAGCAGGTGCATTATTTTTTGTGTTTTAAAAATGTGTTTGCTTTCTTTTTGTAGGGGGATTAAAGGTAGAGGGGTTCACCTCTTCTGATGCGGAGCTATAGTTCAAAAGAGCTAGAAGATGAAAATGGAGCTCAAAAGAGAAAGTAGGAAGGAGAAGGAAAGGGGGGTTATATAGACCCCCCACACCTTTGGTGTTGTGCGAGTGCATAGTTGTGCATCACCAAAGGTGAAATGCCTTTTATAACTTAATTTAGCGCACTAGCATACCTATTGAGGTGTGTTGGTGTTCCCTTCCTTTTTGTAAAAAAAAGGTTAGTTTCCTCCAAAACTCTATTTTTTGACAACTTGGTTTTCGAGTCGGGACCCAATCTTGACAAGAAACCCTAAAAGACTTCCAAACCCTAGACTAGGGATCTAAAAAGCTAAAAAATAAAGTAGGGGGTCCCCATTTCTGATTGAAATGGGGCGTGTGTTGTGAAACCACAATAAATAGCATCGACAAAAAGGAAGAAATGACAAAGGCATTTCTTCACCAGGAAACATTCCTCTGATATGTATCCAACACCAATTGAATCCTAAACATTTCAAGCATATTTTGAGTCACTTTGCAGTCAAAACTTTAGAATCTCAAATCTCTAAGTTTAGTGTGTGCTCAGTGTATTCATTTCCTTCAACATCTCAGGATGTAATCTATCAAAATGTTCTAACAACTTGGAAACAATCTTCCACCCCATCTGATCCATTCGTCGAGAATCTTCATGAAAGTTGTTTCATCAATCCTTTGTCAGACCAAATGAGAAAATCAGTTCTAAGGGCTCTTAGTGGGTTATCACTTCTTCATTTGAAGTCCTAGGTAACTTCTTGAATACTTTCTTCTCGTAGCTCATAATGTCTTCATTTAATTCTTCAAAGAAGCAATGGTTTT
This sequence comes from Cupressus sempervirens, assembly GCA_028749045.1. Classification (NCBI taxonomy): domain Eukaryota; kingdom Viridiplantae; phylum Streptophyta; class Pinopsida; order Cupressales; family Cupressaceae; genus Cupressus; species Cupressus sempervirens. The sequence goes on from CM053786.1 coordinate 425,979,778, forward strand.
GATATTGGATAGCTTATGTAAAGTGCATATCCCTTTAATCAGATTACCATTCTCAAACTTTGTAGAATCCTTCATACTTAACACCTTTTCTTTTTTATTTTCTTTCTGTATCTAGAACACACTTAGACTGTGTGGCCAAGACATTGGTGTCATTTCTTGGATTTGATCTTTTGTGAACATCCCTTGTGTTCCTCTTTTAAGAACCTTTTAGAAATACTTACGCCAAACAACGATCTTAGTAATTCCTTCAAGAAGATCCTTTTGTTTGAACCAGTGGGGTTTTGACTATCTCTTGCTACCTTCAACCTTGGTTTAACAACACCTAAGATAATCGATCTTTAAATTTGCAAAGTGTTGAGAACTTGTTGATCTACAATTCTGAATTCAAGACTGAAAGTCCCCTATTACTGTAAGTAACATCCATTCTTTGGTAGAAGAAACAAAATCATCAAAATGTTTTGACAAAGAAATACCTCTTCCCAAAAATTGGAACCAAAAGAATGGTTAGTAAGATACGTCAAGATAAAATATTGAGTGCACCTACCCCTTGGACTGACACAACTTTGAACACAAATATGTGACTAAAAACAAACACACAACTAAAAATAAGCACCTGTGTAGAAATAAACTCTTTTTTTTTATGATAAATCTTCTAGGCTTCAAAGTAATGTTTCAAAATGTTCCCATTTACTAGAAATGAAACCAATTCCCCCTGTAAGGAACTTAGCCCAAAAGTGTTTTCTCTCAGAATTTCTACGATCTGATAAGGACTGATCCACAAGCATTGAAACTTTGTGTGGCTGCCCAGTTTTTCTTTTGTCTTGTCCCAAAGTAGAACAAGGTCAAATATCCTAAAATACTTTATCGTAGCCCTCTTGTTGAACCACCTCTTGACAACTACTTGATGTTTTTCCATATGCTCCAAAGCAGCTATCCATTTTTTATCCATCTCCAAAAGATTCATCAATCTGACTTGTACTCTGTTATCATCTTCGGCATACCCACTCATGAATCTAAAAATAGGAATTATGAGGTTAAGTGGGAATACTAGCTTTTGTTTGTAGACAAGCAGATTGGAGATGTCCGCAAAGCATTTTAACCCTTACTCAGTCTATCCATAGCGCATATTTGAGTTATGTATACCAATCTTAAGGATTCTCCTTCAACAAACGTCTTATTATCATGATCAAGTTCTTTTTCATAGATTCAACTACCCCTTTCCTTGTGGATAATAGTTTGAAGAGAACTTGATAATAACTTGATTTTCTAATGCTCATTGAGTTAAGAATATTGATGCAAAGGCTGCTCTGTTATCACACACCAAGGAGAATGGCATCTCGAATCTAGTAACAATGTGTTCCTCCAAGAAATCTGTAACCACCTTACTCGTGCAATTTTTGAACGTCTCTGCTTCTATCTAGCACATATAGTAATTAGTAGCTATGAGAATAAAAGTGTGCCATGTTGACGATGGTGGATTCACTGCACCAATAAAATCCAGCCCCCACTTTGCAAAGTGACGTATCTCAAACATTGGTTTTAATGGCATTATAGCATGTCTTTCTCTATTAGCACTAGTCTGAAAAATATGACAAGTACGCACATGCTCAAACGTATCTTTAAATAATGTGGTCCAGAAATAACTCGATCTTAAAATCATATGAGTAGTTGGTTCTACCAAACCATGCCCTGTACCATACTTATCATGAAATTGTTCTAGAACTTCCTTTATTTCCTCTTGCCCCAAGCATTTTAGGTAGATCCCTTCATAGTTCCTTTTGTATAACTTTCTATCATGCAGTATGTAGGATTCACACTTCATTTTGAGTCCCCTACGCTATGAAATATTCATCCAACTGGGATACTAATTTTGTAAAAGATAGTAAAAATATCTTGGTACTAGACATCAGTTATTACACCCTGACCAATATCAACATGAGATACTACAATCCTTTTTTTATCATCCACATCTGTTTCACCATCAAACTAGAATTTCTTTTCATCTTCTATTTGGTTATCTACTATCATTTTTTACAATCCTTGACCTCTTACTAACTTCATAGGTTGAATCTCTACATCAAATTCTTGAAGGATTGCCATCCATTTCCCTCATCTTTCACCAAGTTCATTTTGCATCAATAATGTCTTAACTATTGGATTAGACACAATTGCATACACCTTGCTCCTCAATATATAGTGATGAAACTTCTTCACTGCTTTAATTAAAGAAAAAGATTATTTGTCGAGGTTGGAATAGTTTAAATCAACATTTTTCAAAGGGAAACTCACAAAGGAAATAGGCCTTTCATCTTCTTTTTCCTTCTTTTGTGTGAGAATCCAAGTGCATGAATGTTTTAAAGAAAAAGAGTTTATTTTGAAAGGTAGTCCATAGTTTGGACTTACCAGTACTAGGGCTGTAGAAATGGTCACTTTGATATCCTTAAATTATTTCTTAATCTCTGGAACCCATTTTGTCTTAGCTCCTTTTTTGAGTAAATCATCAAAGGGACGCACTATCTCTGCAAACCCACTTATGAATTTTCACACAAAATTTATCTTCTCGAAGAAAGACTTAAGTTCTTTTTGACTATAAGGAGGTGATAACTTCATAATAGCTTCGATTCTATTAGGATCAATGGAGATTCCTGCTTCAGAGATAATATGACCTAGATGCTTTCCTTTAATAACCCCAAATGAACATTTCTTAGGATTGAGTGATATGTTGTATTTATGACATCTATCGACTACATGTCTTAAATCAACAATGTGAGTGCTTCGATCCTTGGAAAAGACAATTAGATCATCCATGTAGAGACTATACACTTGTTTATTAATCCCTTAAAAGTTTCATCCATGGTTTGTTGAAGTATAGCCCCTTCATTAATCAACCCAAAAGGCATTCTTTTGTAAGCAAATGTTCCCCATTTAGTCGTGATGGTTGTCTTTAGCCTACCTTCTTCATCAACCATTACCTAACTATATCCTAAATATCCATCCAAGAAAGAGATCATCTGTGAACCATTTACAATTTTCAAAACCTCATCTAGTGAAGGCAATGGATAGTTTTTCTTTTGAGATGTAAGGTTCAAGTTACGAAAATATACACAAAGATGAATCTCTCTGATCTATTTCCCTATAGGAACCAAATTAGCCATGCACGTAGAATGGAGAATGGGGAAGATGATCTTGGCATCAACTAACTTATTTCATTATCAATGGTTCAATGATTGGATTAATAGGTCTTTGCCTTTGCCAGAAAGGTTTGGCATCTTAGTTTCAATGGAATGTCATGCATAATAATCTCAGGATTATATGTCTTTAGCTCTTCATAGCTCAAGCAATAACATCCTTATACATTGTAAGTAATTTAAGTATGTCTTCCCTTTCCTATGCATTGCATGCTTTTCCAACCCTTACCATTCTAGGATCTTCATTGGTACCTAAGTTGTATGAGTCACATTCCTTGATCCTCTTCTCTTGGGCCATTCTTCTATTAAATGTTGATTCATCATGATCAAAAATACATTCCAATTCAACCATCCCTTAGGAATAATGTTGGTTTTTAAATTTAGGATCCCATTTTCATCTTCAAGTTCATCATCCTCAAGTTTGTCATCCAGAGTGTCATCAATTTCTTTCCCTTAAAGTGGCCATTGCACATGATAAATTCAAGTATATGTTGATCATCCTGAAAGACTTGAAAGTTTATAATATTGTTCGGAATAGATAGAGAAGAAACCAATTCTACTAAAAATCATTTCAATTTAGTTCTCTCGACTGGTTGTAATTGTAGATACCTAAAAACCTTTAGAAAATAAAGTATTTTTATTTTCTGAAAAAGTCCTGATGACATCATCATTTATTAATTAATTTTTATGCCATTAAATCCCTTTATCTTAATTAAAAATATTTAATTAAGGAATCCCTCCCAAAAATGTTTAAATCTTATTTAAACATTATTTTCTTATTTATTAATTATTTAATTAATAAATTGACCAAAAATCCTAAAATAAATAAAAAAATTATTTTTTGCCCAAAACTTGGCCAATTTCCTTATGACTAATAACCTCTTCCAAAATCTTCTAATCCTTCTTTAATTTCGATTAAAGGCTAATCTCATCATTTCCTACCCCTAACCCCAACTCAAAATATTTAATTAAAATTAAATATTAATCCTCATGTTTATTAAAAAAGTTTTAATAAATATCTCCTCAACCCAAACCCTTGAAATAAATAAAACTTTATTTATTTCTTAAAAATCTAATTTATCCTCATCCTAAGAAGTTCTAGACTCTTCTAGAAAGTCTTCATCCTCATCCTAGGAAATTCTAGACTATTCTAGAAAGTCTTTATCCTCATCCAAAATCTAGACTCTTCTAGAAGATGTCTTTAAACCTAATCCTAATCCCCTCCTAACCTTGTCACATTCCCTAAACATGGGTTAAAACTTACTAACCCAAGCCAAAGTTAACAAATATCTCCTCCTTCACCCACCCTCATTAAATGCCATCCACTTGCCTATCCCTAAGCTAATCCTAAACCATCCTAATCCATCCTCTAATCATTTGCACAAGCCTAAACAAGCTTAAAACCTTCCTAATCAAGTCCAAGTCGAATTTGCTCTCATCACCCTTAAAATATCTCAACCATAAAACTTTATGAAGTCCACTAGGTCATAAATGACTCTTACAAGCCCTTTTATTGCTCTTACAAGTCATTATGAGGGTCTTTATGAAGATTTTATCCCTTGAGCCTCCTTTGTTGACTCATCCTTCCCCTTTTCTCCATCCTCTCACCATGTGACATGTGTCACTCCTTGATTGGTTGTAAGGAAGCACAATCCATGTGCTCTCCTCTCATGCAATCTAAGCCCTCCATGAGCTTTTTCCCATCCTTGCATCTTAGCCCTCAATCCCTCAAGCCTCTTGCCTATAAATTGGATCCTTCCCCTTTGCAAAATAACACAATCCATGAAGTAAAGTTATAATGCTATTTTAAGAGCCAAATCCATACTAAAGCTATCTATCCACACCAAAAATCCACAATCATCCATTGAAGCCTTTGGAAGCATATTGAGCATACATCCTATCCATTTAGATAAAGCTACTCAACAAGAGAGCTTCTTATTGAGAGAGTCCATTAATGGCTCATATTCTCAATTAAGAGCTCATCTTAGTCTATCTTGAAGTTTATGAATTTTGTTTAGATTGTAGAAGTTTTATTTAAATTTGGTTTCTATTAGCATACTAACATTGCTCATATACAGTAATGCACTAGTTAAAATAGCAAGAGCATCTGCTACCATGTTTTTCCTTCTTGGAATGGACTTTATGTTCATAGCTTCAAAATCATCCATTAAATTCCATACTCTTTTTTTGTAAGCAAGCAACCTCTTATCATTGCAAGAGTATACTAATTTCACTTGTCGTATGACCAACTGAGAATCTCCCTCAATTATAAGAGTTGTGATTCCTTTTTCCAGTGTGAAAAGAAGTCCTCAAATCAATGCTTTGTATTCAGCAACATTATTAGTACATCTAAACTGTAATCGATATGTTGCGTAGAAATACTTACCTTTTGGGTTGATCAACTCAATACCTATGTCGGCTCCTCATTTGCATTTGGAATCATCAAAGCAAAGTGTCCAAATTGGATCTTCCTTGGGTTTTCTAACCTTATACTTATTTTTTCTTAGCTTCTTTTTCACTTGGGCCTGAAAGGATTGTTTCTTGGGAACCCACCATAATCTTTCGCGAGGTGCACTTAATGATTCTCCATTGTTACTTGTTGATAGAGGAAGTGTTTTTTTTTCTTGTTTGTCCTGAATTTCCCCTATCAATTCTTTAATTTCATCCACTTTGGGTTTAGGATGGATGACTAGTGAAGTCCATCCTTGACCTTTTACATATTGTCTTCTTCTTTGAACTTTGATCATTCCTGGTGGAGGAGAAGACAAATCTCCACCATCTGAAGAGGTATCACTATATGACAGATTTAGATCTTCAATTACCTCTCTAAATTTTTCCACTGATTCAAATATGTTTATGGGACTTTGATTTTTTGTGGGTTGGTCTTTTGGGATGTTACCACTCTTCACTCCCATCATCTGTGTTAATACCTTAGTGACCGCTTCTTGTCAAAATGAGCATTCGAACTCTGAATGGATAACTTTATGTAATCAAAAAAATCTTGGGAGAAGTAGGATATTGGGGTCAGCTTCTTCTCCTAAACATTGCAAATTAGCCACCATGTTATCTATGAACTGTGCTACAATTTCATCCTTTGGGATTGGAATTTTGGATTTTTCTTCTCAATCATCTGATATTTTGGTTTAAGTTGTATCAAATGCCATCACTTTGTAAGAGCCTAAATCTGATTGTAAAAATGTCACTTCATTCGGAGCATTGTATTCTATAATCATCATTTTTAACTTTAGCTCTGCATCTATCTTGATTTGATTATTCAACCCTTTCCATGGTAACCATAACTAAGTGAAGTTCGTAGAAAATCATCCTCTCAAGCATTTTTTTCATTCTCTACTTAGAAGAAATATGTATGTTGCAAGAATATCGACCACATGTATATCGATGATGTCTTGAATCTGGGAGTCAACTGTCAACTGTATCCGAACATCTTTCAACACACTAATGACTTTCACCTCTATTTTATTGAACTGTATCACTATCCAATTAGAGGGTTGAGGAGTAACTCCCAACCTCTACACTATTGATAGTGGCATGACATTACATGAGGCTCCTAAATCAATTAGGAAATTTTGAAGATTATTCCCATATATCCTTATGCTAAGTAAAAACAAGGGTAGCTCAACCTTGTCTTTAAACATAGTTGGCATTGCCTCCGAAGCATTGACTTGTTGAGATACTGTCTTGTGAGGAACAATACTCATATTATCGGGTGCCTTTGTGTGATCAAGGGTTTCCATTAGCGCCTCTCATTAGTGAGCACAGTTCTGCAGCATGTCAAACATGGACATGTTGGCCTTTTTTTGTTTCAAATCTTTCACCGCATTGTACTTTTCAGTAGACCAAGCTAGGTTTTTCAAGATGGTTGGCATAGTTCCTTGATTCTGATTTTGTTGTCCTCCATAAGGTAGTCTGATCGGTACCAAATTATTACTCGCTCTCAGATCGAGAGGAGTTGGTTGTAATGCAAGCAAAATTCCATCTTTCATAGGTTCTTTTTGACTTTGTAGATTGTACATATTTCGATTTTCATTGCGAAAGGAAAGCATCTCTTTCGATTGAATGTTTGGTTCCTAACTAAATGGAAAAGAGAATTCTTCATTGGCTAGTCGCTCCACCTATGTGTTCTGTGCAGAATCGTAAGATTCTAATAGCATTGCATTAAACTGTATAGGAGGCATGGAAGGACATTACTCACCCTTGGGAGGGAAGAATTGGCCTTCGGGTGAAGGGGCTAGTTGGGCCTTTCCCTTGAGTGCAGAGTCTCTTCCTTGGAAGGAACAGGGATATGCATGCAATATGGGTTGCATGTGCCAGTACATTGTTATGCACTTTGGGGGTGATAAGGGGAGAAATTTTGTGAGAGTTGGTAATTATTTTGTATGTCTTGTGAAGGCAAATTTGGTTTTATGTATTTGGCTTCTCCTCAGAGTTTTAGGCATCCCTTCACCCATTATATTGGTTGTTATGGTAACCTATTGTGTAAGCTCAAAAAGGGTGTTAAATGTTGTATTGTGTAATTATTTTTTTATTTGGTTTGCTTGATTGTTACGCAACTGGTCTTGGTTCTCTAAGCTTAGTTGGTGGTCTCATAAAGACCTAGGTTGTGAGGTGAGCTCTCCATGGATTTTAGTGTTGTTTTCTACAAGTTTCATATATATTTGTGTTGAAGAAAAGCTTGGAAGATTTCATTTTCTATTGAAGATTTCAACATGATTTATTATGAATATTTGTAAAAGTTCTATATTGTAAAACATCACATGTAGATCTTCATATATGTAAATCTTGTTTTATTGTAAGATTCAAATGTGATTCTAATATTAGAAGAGACGTGTCAAAATTGTGAATACATTTCACCTTAAATATTTCCTGGAATATGATTAGATGTATTTGAAAATTTGTAGCAATAATGATATGGTTTCTTAAAGTGTTTCAAAATTTAATTTTATTATTATTATTGAGTAGTATGTGTGTGTGTGTGTGTGTGTGTGTGTGTGTCTTGTTCAAAATTTGAGCATAACATCATGATTATTTTTGTATTAGATAAGTAATGTCAGTAACATAAGTAGTTCTCTATATTAGCAAGTAGTTATACCATAAACTCTTGGTTGTATCATTTTGAATATTTTATATCTAATACGAAAAAAAATAATTATATTAATCTTAGTAAATAATGTCATACTGCTTTGTAGTTTTATCTTATGCAAAAAAATTAAATTAAATTAAATGACATGTAATTAATTTCTTAATTTGATAGTATTGAATAGTTTTAAGTGCAAAAACATAGAAATAAATGATAAAAATGAGTTAGGTATTTCTACTTATGAAGCTTAAATACAATAAAATTGAGAAAAATGCTCTTAAATGAGAATTTAAAAAAAATATGAAAAAGAAAGGAACATAGATTAATCAAAAAAATGTAAGTGGTGAATGAGACTATTTGGGAACCAATCTTCATTGGATCTCTTGATAAACACCTTGTATATTATTAAAAACTTTAAGGAAGAGTTTGACCAAAATTTCAATTGGGATTATAGAATTGAAATAGTCAAATTTAGAAGATTATTTTCATCATCATATAAAGGGTGGACTTCAAGAATGAAGATGAAGACCATAAAAGGAAGTCAAAATGAATAATGAATGAAATAAAGAAAGATTCACTAATGAAAATAAAAAATGTATGAAAATACATTTGAATAAGTAAAAACATAAATAAAAAATGTTAAAATGTGTATAAATGAATATATAATATACAGAGAAAAAAAAAAAAATTAACTTTATTCTAAAATACATTATTTTTTATAATTATATAATCATAGGAAATTTCCTTTAAAATAAAAAAATTAATCAAATAAAAAACTAATTTAAATTTGAAAATTTGTCTATCACATAATCTAAATTTTTTTTTTAAAATGACAATTATTTTCATCATCATATAAAGGGTTGAATTGAAGAATGAAGATGAAGACCATAAAAGGAAATCAAAATGAATAATGAATGAAATAAAGAAAAATTCACTAATGAAAATAAGAAATGTATGAAAATACATTTCAATATGTAAAAATATAAATAAAAAATGTTAAAATGTATATAAATAAATATATAATATATTTTTTTTAAATCTAACTTTATTCTAAAATACAAAACTTTTTATAATTATATAATTAGGAAAAAAATTCTTTAAAACAGAAAAATTAATCATATTAAAAACTTATTTAAATTTAAAAATTTGTCTATCGCACAATTTAAAAAAATTAACAAATTTTTTTTTTTTAAATAAACTCTGAAAAAATATTGCCCGTCATAATATGAAGTCACCAACTCAACGGAATCCTTCCTAAAGGATTAGGAATCTATCATGTGGCATTATCATACCAGATGCAATGAATTGAGTTTCCTTTTTCAATTGAGAAACTTTAGTGAGCAATAATTCACACAAATAGAAATCTACAAATGATGTGATGTCATTGTTAAGAAAAAAAAGAAAAAAAAGAAGAATTTAATTGAAATGTTCTGTTTGGTAGGGTCCATGAATGAAACGCAGCAAATAAATGTTGCATGGTAGGTTAACTTACTATGGAAGGAATTAGTTAATCCACTGTACAAGACAGCAATTTGGGAAACCGAGCAATAAAGTTTTTGTATCCTTTGAAATTTCTCTTCATTTAAGATAGTAACCAGTCCACTCACTTCAGGGGCCCCATAACCATTCAATTCAATGCATAACCCACAATGTTCATATTGGAACTTTTGAAATATATATCTAAATCTCTGTTGCTTGAGTGTAACCCCAAAAGATATTTTCATTCAAGAATTAGATTTGCTCACTTATTTGATGATATTTAAATAAAGAATCAAAGATTTCAATCATTTATTGACAACTTGTCACTATAGGCTGAAAGGAAATGAGATTGAAGTTTCCAACAGGGGAGAGAAAATCTTATAGAAAATCATCTAGAGCCCAGAGAGGTAATAGAATAAGTGTTTGTGCATTATGAATGCATATTCAAGTGGGTCCAAATAGGAGAAACTATAAACACTAGAGGACAAGCTTGGCAGTGTCTCAATGGGAAAAAGTAGTATATATATCCATGGTTTTTTTGGGTCTCTGCCAAAAGACAAGTGAGAATAGAATCAGGAAATTGATAAAAAGAACTAAAATGGACGTGAAATTCTGCTTTTGTTTATGATTGTGAAGAAAATTAGCGTTCTTGTGACATGGATGTTCAAACTTAAAACCAAAGCTTGTATTTGAATTCAACATGTTGTAATGAGTTGGTTGCATGTGGTACCCACTGAAAGCAATCCTTGGACTAATGTATTGAAAGCCTGAAACCAATTAAATAATTTGGCGAGCGTTGAAACCTAATTGAATGTGTGTTCAGGAGGGCTCTGTATAATCATTTTGACAGGAATAGTTCAAACATGAAGGATGGCACTCTCATTACAACTCCAAAATTTCTACTTTAGAACACGGTGGTCCTACCTGCATTATTATAACGTGACTTGATAAGCAACAGCAGTGGCCTAGAAGTTGAGAATGGTTGCTCACATGACCATCTTAAAAGTTTGACATTATTAGCCAAATTTAACAGGTGGTGTTAAAATGTTTTCTGCATATTTTATAGTATAGGTGGGTCTTATAATGGAGTTCAAAGTTTAAGCTTCAAAATTCATGTAAGCTATTTTATTATTTTGTATATTAAAAAATAAAGTGAATAAATATACAATAATAATTAATGAGAGTTTGAAATTTTCATATGACTAACAAATAGTATGAAAAAAAATTGGTGAAACAATTTTTTGTCACATTTTAAATACAATTACTGAAATTTTGAAACAGGGTCTGTAATTATTGAGAGATTATAATTAATCATGAATTTTTTGGTCAAGCTTTTCTTGAAATGTGGATGGGCACAAGTTGCAAAGAGAAGTTTGGATATTTGATAGGTCGAATTTTTTCTTTCTTCCTAATAAAAGATCTTATATCATTTATGAACTCATTTTGCTATATGATAAAAAGAGCACTAGTCTTTACTGATATGTCTTCAACTAAAATCAAGAAAGAGGAGTGTTTCATTAAGTCGTCCTAAAGTATGGCTCACTTTCATTCCTTGTTTCATAACTACAAAGATTCAAATCTTGATAGATAACATAATTAAACAAAATACTATCGATCTATTGAACTAACTGAATATTAATATTAGAATTCTATCACAACACCAATATTCCTTAATGATCACATAGAAGATTTACTTCTTTCCTCAACAATTAACTGTTTGATTTTATTTATGGCCGTCGTTCAATAACAATTAGCTGATTGATTTAATATACGACCATCACTCTTTAACAACCAGCTGGTTGATTTGTACCCAAATACACTTTCACTAAGCAGAGCTTGTTCACATAATTCCAGCACACATATCATATATGAATTGGTAAATATTCAAGCGTCATTTAATCCAATAGAGGTTGGCCTTCAGAATCTTCAATGCTGCTACCACTTTTACAAGTAGAATGGGAAGGTCCCATTTTTGGTCGTGTACAAACATTATATTCAATAATTTACCATGTGTAATCTATCTCATAACATTAAATGCTTCTCACAACATTAAATGCTTCTCACAAAGTGCCTACTGCATTGGGTAACAAATAATTTAACAACAGTTCTTGTTTTGAAAAGAAAACAAATGCGTTACGAATATGGACCATTCCATTTGACACTTGGAGAGGCGTCTTTTTTATTCAAACTTGCTATGATCCAATTGTACTAGATGTCTGTGGTGGATAGAACTCATTATAAATCAGCATCTGCGTGTCCCCACTTCAGCACAGAATGGAGGAAAGCACAAGATGCCATGGACATCACTTAGCATGAGGACAAACTGCTCACAGCTATTTATGCATTTTGTCAGTATTTTAATTTGGATGTTATTCTCTATATAAAATAGGGAAACAATCTAGTAGTCATTCAGTCTAGTTTTGTGCACTTACAGTTGCTAATTCGTATGTCGAAATTTGCTGATTTTTTGGTGAACCTTCGTAGGTGAGCGAATAACTTAAAGCTAAGGAGGAGAGGACAAGATGCCATGGACATCACTTAGCATGAGGACAAACTGCTCATAGTTATTTGTGCATTTTGTCAGTATTTTTTTTTTGCAAAGAGGGGTAAAAATTTATTAAGACAGAAAGGAATACAACAAGGAGAGCTCAACAAGGAGCTCGATCCTGAGCAACAAGATCATCAAATTCTTGCACCGTCTCAAAAGAAAGTTGCCTCCTATCCTTAATATTCCAACCCGGATCATGACTAGATGCCCATTTGGCTAAACAATCAGCAATTCTAATTCCATTCACGAGGAATATACGTGAACCTAATGAACTGAAAAGAGGAAGAGAAGAAAAGAATCTGCTTAACAACAGTAGCCAGCTGCCAACTAACATCCTCAAGCTCTTGCGAAGAAAGCATGTTCACCACTACCTGAGAATCAAACTCACAGATAATCTTACTCCATCCCCGCAAGCAACACTATTCCACAGCATATAAAATACCCTGAGCTTCCATGAGATTGTTAGTATAATCGCCCTTATGAACTGAGAAGAAAAATTTAACATCCCCAGAACTACAACGAGCCACTCCGCCAATAACAACTGGACCAGGATTCCCACAGGAAGAGCCATCAGCGTTAATTTTCAAAACTCCACAAGGAGGAGTCGTCCAGTGCCCATCCCGGTTAACCCGACCCTTCCTCTGATGATGAAGCTGCCTGGACATAGAAGGAAACCTATGAGCTGCAGCCCCATCCTGTAGATGAAAATTGAGGCGATTACAAATAGCAAGATCAACTGGATCCATACCCCCATCAAGCTCACACTTCACAAGAATAGTTATTCTCTATATAAAATAGGGGAAACAATCTAGTAGTCATCCAGCGTAGTTTTGTGCACCTACAATTTCTAATTCGTATGTCAAAATTTGTTGATTTTTTGGTGAACCTTTGTAAGTGAGCGAATAAATTAAAGCTATTCTTTCAGCTTTCCCACATTTACGGACCTCTTTGTAGAACTCATACAGTGCAAGGTGGTCTAAAAGTGTTATTTTAAAACGTTCACCCAATGCCCGCCACTAAGACCCCCCAATAGCCGTTATAGTACTTTTTGCACAAATGGACCAATCACAAATTTAAAAAACTTCAAAAAGGAAAAAAAACAGCTATTGGTGTTCATGGTGATTTGTTTTGGCATGTTTGTGTGTAGGTACCAAGAGTTTTTTGGACGGTAACTGGGGGGAAAGGTAATAGTTAACGTGTTGGCATTGCATACATGGGTGGCAACCGACTCATTTCCCCTAGTGTAATTGCACAAGTTCATATGAAAATCAAATTTGGTATATCATATTTGGATTTGCATGTAATTTTTACAATTTTGATTTTCATAATCTGCCTTCTTAATACTATAAAAATTATTTTAAAAAAGAAATATATATTGAATTATATCAATTTGTATTATTTACAACTGTACTATTTTGTATGGGGAATAGCCAGAATTTTCCTACTCTACCTCTAAATGTGCTAGAATGTTTTCTAAGATGAGCCTATCCTGAAGTACAACATTTGTATATACTACAATAGATTTTCATGCAATTTTCACAAATGTGATCCTCATAATCTCTCTTTAAACTGCTATAAAAGTACCAGAAAGAAAATTGATAAAAACAGATTAAATTATGTCAATTTGTATTTTTACAATTGCACTGCTTTGTATAAAGAATAACCAGTTCTTTCTCCACCCCCAAGTGCTACAATATATTTTCTTAAAGTGAGCCTGTTCTGAAGTACAAGCAAAATATAGCTGCTCAGTTGGAATGTACAAAATGTTGCTTTCCAGTTTATGAGAAAAAGTGGAGGAAGAGAAATTAACATATGGTCATAAACTTTGTACAATGATACTCAGTTGTGTACTAATTGTGGGGTTTCTCTGACAGACCTTCTGAGTTTTCTCCCGGGACAACTACCTTACACTCATGAAGTACTCCTACTTTTTACCCACATTACCATTACTCTGCAAACTGTAAGTACAAGTACAAACCTACAAAAGGACGTAAGACAACTAGCTCGTGAGCCCAGCCTGTGATACCTCAAGGTCTCTTGGTCGGTATTACAGGAGGGGTATACATCAATCACCCAAATACAGCTCTAAAGTTTTTCCATACAAAAGTCAGCAACAACATGTGAAATAAAGCATTATCTTTTTCATTGATTGGTATTATTGCAAAACTTTGTTACAAAGGTTGCTCCAGTTTAAAAAAGGAATCATACAATTGTTATTGCTTACCACTGTATTTTCTTCTCTTTATATAGATTGCTCTCTATATTTTTGACAGAATTTTGGAAGCTTTCTATCTTCACAATACGTATTAACAAAATGATCATGACACTGGCATTGAAGCTATCTAGACCAGATAACAAGTATATTCATCTCTTCTCTACGTCTCCTGTAATATCTCTAATAACTCTATACTACATGTAATTGGATCCCATATTAAGTTGGGGATCTACATAATGTTGGAAATAAAACAAAACAGTCATGAATCAAACTCTTAGAATTGATGCTTCCCCTGGTGTTGTGTACCTTCAAGAAGACCCAAAAAAAAAAAAAAAAGGATTGTGTTAGCATATTTCTTACTTAATATTATCAGATTTCTACAATTCATTTGAAATTTATAAATTTTATTTTTGAATTCAACTGTGTAAGTTTTTTTATTATCAACATTTCGAATTACACTCCATATTCCATCATTAAGACAAGAATACAAGAATAAAAATTCTGATCATAGATCACATTAATACTAAAAAAAACTTATAGACAGAATCTCACTTTAGTTTGAACTCGTAAAATATGAAACAATGGACTAGGCTGTGTAATGATGTGTATATTACCAAACTCTTGATGCTGGAACGACACGTTTTCCTGGTAACTCCTGAATAACCCTCTTTCTTGGAAGTTTAACGAACCGATGCCCACATATAAGACATTCATCAATATGGGACATTTCACCCAACTGCACTTATCCAATTTGGAATTAAAAAACATTAATCATTTTCTCCGGCCTCCACTAAAAAAGATGTGTGACGTGCAATTGAGATATTGTCTCACCTTTGGCATGCAATTCAAGCAAAAGGCATGGTTGCACTCCAATTTTCTTGGGTCCACAAGAGCACCTGCATAGGATTTGCAATAAAGATATTGGAACATTGATTGATTTCCATCTTGAACAAAAGGAGGATTCACATGATCTCAAAGAAAGACTAAAAAGATATGCAAAATGATTGATTTAGAAGCAGTACCGAGGCACATCGAGCAAGCAAGTGGCTTGTTAATGAAAGTTGGTAACATAGCTTGTCCTGAGATTTTGGGAATTGTGAGCAAACTTTCCCCTATTAAGCTCTTTGTTTCCTCTGAATTGTGCAATGTTCCATTACCTTTGGATTCAGTTGTATTTCCAAAAGGACTCTCTGGAAGGATGTGCCCGTAACTACAAGGAAAATTCCATCCTTACAAATTAACTACAGCAAAAGCATCTTTGCTCAAAAGGGAAACCTGTAGGTTGCCTTTCAAGATTGTCACATTCCTACTCTTTATCATGTCAATAGGTGTATAATTTGTACCTTTCTTGATCCTCATCGCTCTCATGGGTTGGTTGGGTCAGCCCATCTTCTTTACTCTCCAATACTTCAAGCAGATATCCAAAATGGCTTTTGGGAGAAAAGTTTCTGACATCTACATATATAATTAATTTTATCAGATTTCTACAATTCATTTTAAATATGATTTGTTTCTGAATTCTATTGTGTACATTTTAACCATACCATCAACGTTACAAATTACATTCAGATGTACATTTTAACCATACCATCAACGTTACAAATTACATTCAGATGTACATTGCGATAAGAGAATGGAAGAACCAATAGTGGCATGTTGTGATGGTTAAGTTGTTGCGTTGTTATCCTTACCATCCAGGTTCAAATCTCATGGGGATGAGGTCCCCCGTTTGTGGCCTCACTGGTTCATAGCTCCAGGTCAAAGCGTTGGTGGTACCGGTGGGCGTGTCGCGCCAACGCTACCGGTCATGTTAAAAAGTTTACCAGGCGTATTTTAAAAAAAAAAAAAAAAAAAAAAGAGAATGGAAGAATAGAATGATAAAATATCACTGAGTGTGATCCTCTCATTTTGATGATAGATCACTGAGTGTGATTTAAACCGTTGTCGCGCCAACGCTACCGGTCATGTTAAAAAGTTTACCAGGCGTATTTTTTTAAAAAAAAAAAAAAAAAAAGAGAATGGAAGAATAGAATGATAAAATATCACTGAGTGTGATCCTCTCATTTTGATGATAGATCACTGAGTGTGATTTAAACCGTTAATAATAAAAAAACATACACAATCAAATTCAAAAATAAATAAATTACATTCTATGTAAATAAATTATAAAATTGAAGAGACCTTGAATATATTACCTTCCCCTCTGAATTCTTCTTCATAATGTGCGTGCCCATTTTTCCCTGGACTCTGACCGGTACGGTAAGCAAGGGCAGCTGTAGATGCAGCAATAATTGAAGATTCATTGTTAATGAGATGCATCTCTGCAAGTCGCCTGCTTTCAAACTCAATAGCTTGCTTTTGCTCCATCTGAATTGTGACTGGTCCAGAGTTATCAAAGACCCTTAAACCTGCAAATATCATTTGTGCCCTTAATCAGACTATTAAATCATCCTACAATATCATTGTTCATTCCAAATTATCAATAACTCTCTTGAAGTCCCCATACACTTTTACATAAATTTCTGAAACCTATCCTTCATAAAATAGGTACAACTATTTGCAAGAACTTTTGGATGTGATTGTATAAAGTTTTTTAGCATCAATGTTTCGAATCAAACTGCATGATTTATTATCAGAATGAAATCAAACATATCCATCATCACGATGAAACCAAGCATAAAAGAGAATAAGAAAAAATGATAGTTTCATCCTGGTGATAGATTTGAAAATGTTGATACTAAAATACTTTATACAATCAAATCTTGCAAATAATTATAATATGTTCCCTTTGATTAAGCAAAACTTCAAGTAACCCTTGATACGAACCAAAATTCATTTGCTCGTTGTCCATGGTATCCAAGTTACAGGGAGAAATATACTTGGATTGCTCAACTATGTCAATATACTTTATGTTACACAAAAATGAACAAGAGAAGTACAGATAAGCGTATGTAATTTACATACCGTAAAAGATTAGCTTAAAAACGAAACATGGCAAGAGATAAGACAATACAAGTAATCTACTGCATTTATCTTGTTACCTGTCTCCTCCAATCTTCGCTTTCTCTCGATATGGTTTAACGAGAACACGGGCACCACACACATAATGAGGATTTCCTTTGGTCAGAATGGTTTTCACGGTTTCTGGATATATGAATGTAACAAATCCAAACATGCGTTTTTCTTGATAAGGTATCCTCACATCGTGTACAGGCCCGTAGGTTCTGATAATGATCCAACGTGCTTTTAAGTTGGATTACATTCAAGAATTAGAGGGAAAAGCCTAAAAAGAATACATATATCACAAGTACCTGAAATAATTTGATACATCCTTCTCTGTGAAAGCACTTTCAGGGGGGAAAGTCATATATATTTGCCGAGAGCTCGAATTCAACCCACCAAAATAATCCGACTCGCCTCTGTATAGCATAAATCTCTCTGCGTCCTCAGCTAAAACTACAGCATGCTGACCGTGTGGCCTGCCAAAAAGAAGTGGCATATAAAAAATTGCAATCCACATACCTGTTACCTTGTAATGATAATGAATTACAAAGTGAGGGTTAAAAATTACAAAAAAAATTCAAATTTCCAAGAAAAATACTAATTTGCATGGGCTCTGGAACATCACAGCCAAGTAAACAAACATAAAAAGTAAGAAGATGATACCTATCAATGAGGGTGACAGTACCCTTAAGGCGTGCCAGCAGCTTTGTAAGGCTGTAACCTGCTTTTCCATGGCGCTGGCTCTCTGTCAAATACCCCTCCGCCTGAAGTGTCCTCCCATATCTCTCATAATACAACTGAGGCAGGGAAGCAATTGAAATGGGCACCCTTTTCCCTCTCAGAAGCTCTTGCAACTCAATCTCTAGCCTCTCCAATGACCCATTCAGCAAATAATCATCACTGGGGCTGCCCCTGCCGCTGCCATTGTTATTGCTATTGTTATACTCCTGCTTCGAGTAATCATGAAGAAATCTGCAGTTGTTTCCATGTTTACAGTATCCCCGGGCAAAGTATAGACAAGGCTTCCCCAAAGACGTTGTATTCACATCGGAAACAGAGGAAGCCATGGATTTCAGCTGATCTGTCCACAATCTATCACCATTGTTTAGTAAACTAGGGAATATAAACTCAGAGGGCGCCGTGTTATAAGAATTGTTTGAGTTCGTCGGGACAAGAATGTGGTCTCTACGATAGCAATTTGGTAATGATAATGGCCTCTCTAATTGCAAAGGATCCCAATAGGGAAGAAATGGAGATGGAGATAGGGCAGGCAAATGAAATTTATACATTTCCTTATTTGCCTTGGCCTTAGCAATAAGGGAGTGCAACAGGGCATCTGGGCTGAATGCCAACCTTATCATTTCCCCATGCCCATTGTCCCTCGAAAGCAAATAATCCATGACTTCACACACATTCTCTGGCTCCATTCTCTGAATCCGCGAGAAAACAATCTGGGTAGCTTCAAAGACATCCATTCGTGTCAGATCCCCTTCCCTGCAACAAAATGTTCAACTACTAGAATCAGCCCAATCAAGCAAATCTGTAGCATTGAATAGAGCCAATCTGTTGTGATTTTCAAATCTTTACCTCGAAACCACCACAACCATCAATCAATCAATCAACCAAATAACCAAATGCACGAATCTCACTGCAACATCAAAACAGTCTGACTCCCAAGGATGCCAACTTACAAAATATAGGTACATCATATACTATTTGGATCATGGAAATGTAGCATAGTATATTACCTACTAGATCTTCCAAACTAAGTCCAGACCTGCTCCTGCCTTCAAGTACTCGTATCTTCTATTCCTCCAAACAGGATTTGGTAGTTGGGTATTTACAATTGTATATAATCATGGCCGCCCACAGATAACATCACCAACTATCACAGAGGACTAAACAAACTCTCTATAACATATTCGCCATTAGAAGCATAAACAATCAACAAAGAAAGTATTTTTGAAGGCAATCTCAGAGAGTAAACCTAAAAATGGTGAGAAGAGGAAGAAAAGAAGGAATTTTGGGGAGTGGGGACCTATTTCTCTGAGATTTGAACAAGAACAGCTAAATGGAACCGTGCTCTGAATCAACACACGTGATACTTGTTTTACTTAAGTTAACACTTTCTCCAACAATTCAGAGCATCACAGATTTATACAAGATGAAAAAAGATTTATCAACCCATCAGTTAAATAGACGGATAGCTTAAGCACCAGTTTAACCAGCAGTTTTTCGCCTTTGAGGATTAGGAGGCTTGAATTTCATCACGTAGAAGTACTAATGTTTATCCGCGCCATTCAGATAACTGTAATTCATATGTAATTGTTTATCCAAAAGAAATTAATAATGATTTGTGGGTTGGCGCGGGTAGACTGTGCAAACCGCCAATTTGAAGGTTTTTATGTTAGATTTCGCATTAGCCCGATTTACGGCCTTGATAGATAGATATGGTTTATATGCCTTTGAATTGACGGTAAGCATTAATTAGTCCTGTTTTAATGAAGGTTGACCAAGAATCCGTGGATCCAGCTTTCAGTAGTACTATTGCTCTTTTTTCTAAGAGAGACTCTAAATGATACAATCAATCATAAAATTAGATTTCAAAAGCAACGCTAGAGAAATGTTTGATGCTTTGGGAATTCTCCACTTTTATCCCTCTTGCTTTGGGTGAGATCACATTTGCTATAAATGCACATAGGTATCATAATTATAATTATAAATGTATATAAAAGAGGAGAGATAAACTTGATTAATAGCGGAAGACTAGGTCTATGTTTCAATTATCTTTCAGTCTTTGTTCACCTAGCTTTGAAAATGAAAGAGGAAAAATGATAATGAAAAGTTCATTAATAAAATTTCAGGTGTATTCTAATTAGGATTTGTAGATTGTACAATTTTATTGTTCATAAGGTCTATTGGGACATCTACATATGTATTAGTGTCTAATGACAAGAAGGAAAAACAAACCATTGTATTTTGATGTACCATTTAGGACATGCGGATTTACAAAGTTAGCTATATTGGTATACTTCCCTTAATTAAGTTGCTTAACTTCGTATAGCAATTGCATTGTATCTTAGAATCATTTTTTTATTTCAAATGTAGTATTGTCTTTTATTATCTAAAATTAAAGTTCGAAGGTGTGACTCATCACACAACTTGCCACATGAGCATATAGAAATGTCCTAAATTTAAATTTTTAAAAATTTAACCAAGCTTAATCATGAAATCCCTACTAGTTGAACCAAAATATAACAAATGATCTCAATACCCTTCCCTATTCATATATTTTAAATTACTCCAACATTTACATATGATATAAATGGACTAAAAAGTTGAGTAAAAAATGATATTTATTGTTTTAATCTTTTTATGTTTGTGATCTACAAACCATTAACATGAAGTACTTTGGATCAAAGTTGAAATAAAAATGATATTTATTATGCTCATCTTTTATCTTTGTGATCGAAATAGACTCTCCTCCAAGAGATTTTATACAACCAATCAACTGGATCAATTTGTTTGGAACAAAAACTCCAATGGGGAATTCTCAGTCAAATTTGGCTTTTCCCTCCTCGTCCCTAATTAGCTTTAGAGTTTTGATTGGTTGATGATGTGGAGTCTCAAAGTGATGCCCAAAGTTTGGTTCTTTTGGTGGGTGGTCTATAATAATAAAAATCCCCACGCTAGATAACCTACAAAAGAAACGAATTCATTTTGTTAACTGATGCCCTCTATGTGAAAAGATTGAGGAGTCCATCAACCATCTTCTGTGTTCTTGTCATTATGCTTGGCTTCTAAGACAAAGGTTGATACCTCTATTAAAAAGACAATGGATCTAGTTAGAGGAACCTTAGCTAGTTCCAGTTGGTTGGTCCCCCCTTCTTATCCTTTTGCCAAGACATTATGCTGGTATTTTCTTGTGTATGTTAGCTAGTCATTAAGGAAGGAAAGGAACAACCATTTTTTAAGAATTTGATCTCACCTTCTTTCACCCTGCAATCAATAACATTATAGAAAGTATGAATAAAATTTATCATACTAACCACAAACCCTCCTTCTGAGGATTGGAAAATTGCCACAAGTTGAGTCTCTCCAATCGTCTTCTCAATTATAAGTCTCTCATAGTTGGTATAAGAAACTTGGTGTAGTTGTCCCCCATATCCAAGATGGATCAATTAAATTTTGATGACTCATCCCTCAATGACTCGAGTCAAGTTGGAGGGGGTGTAATGTTCCCATGTTCTTGCAGTTGGCTTGGTCAGCTCACCATCGCAAGCCTCATGAGCTGACAGTGGGATGTGAGGGTCTCAATTATGGGGTTATAGGTTTTCCAACAACCTATGGTGTATTTTAGCTCTGTTTGAGGGACTTACTATCTATAGTCAGTCAACTATTAGTTCTGATGAACTTGTTTGAATTAGAGGAGTTGAGTGATGCTTTCAGTTTTATTTTAGGCTTTAGGTTTGGGCTCCAAGAATCTTGAAGGGAGCATTTTTAATGGTAAGTCAACCTGTTAAGTTCAATCATCGCCTTTCTTCATCAGGATCACTCTAGTATTGTCAGTTTTTTATTCTAATGCTTCTTCAGTTATTTTTGTAAGACAGATGAGTTATTGTTATTATTCATCTAAATATTTTGAGGCTTCTATTTTTGTTGGTGTTGTATGTGTTAGAAATATTTTCAACACTCCCCTTAGGATTCGTGACAAGGGCTTAACCATCTCCTATGTACTATAACTTGAGTGGTTGTATCAAACATGGATAGATTGGTCTTTTGGTGCAATGACAACCCCACTCTAATAAGTGGTATCAGAGCTTGGTCACAAGTTTGAATCCTCAAACCCTCGGGCAATGCTAAGGGGGAGATTGTTAGAAAAAAATTTGACACTCCCCTCGGGATTCATGACAAGGGCTTAACCACCTCCTATGTACTATAACTTGAGTGGTTCTATTGGGCATTGACAGACTGGTCTTTTGGTGCAACAACAACCCCATTCTAACAATATGTTGGTCACCTTATTATCATAGCTTGTTGGAATTGGGTTGAAAAGTTTTAAATCATGGGCATAAGAAACAATGGCCTTGTGTGTCAAAATATTATGTTATGGTGGAAAAAATCATTTTTGGGAGCCAAAAGTAATTAATAAATTATATTATAATGACACTTTATTATATTTTAATATTGTGTTGAGAAAGCTTCTTAAGTGGAGTTCATTTGGGAAACTTGTGATTTGGAGATTATAAATATGAGCCCTTTTAATGAGAAAAGCATATGATTATTTAATTATCTTATTTTTTTATGTTGTCTTGGCGACACTTTTGAAGTTTTGATTTTGTGCCATTGTTGAGCTATAAGGGTTTGGGATCTATAGTTGAAGTATTGTAGATTCAATTCTAAGAATTAATCTGAGATTGCTTGGCAAATTGTGCTAAGGTATACAATTTGTCATTCCTCCTACTGTATTAATTATTGCTAAGGAGAATTTTTATTTTTCTTGCTATTAGAGATTGTTATGTAATTTGTGAATGAATTCCCTGGAATTGTTATATCAAATTGTGTCTACATTATAGAGATTTGGTATAGGTATTTATAGCTATCATTTTCCACGTAGAAGCAACAATTTGGATATCATATGCACCTACAACCAATCCATAGGCTACGACATTGTTTGGGAGGTTGGACATTTATTCTTAGAAGGCACACGGCTAGCTATTATCAAGAGAGCATTGCACAATATAGACCTATGTTCTTCCTGTTGGGACCTAACTTCATTACTGGACATCAATGTGAGTTCTCTTCTGGATGTGTTCAAAGGCATTGGGGTTGTTGTAGATTCACATTGGACTACAAATTAAAAGTTAAAGCCAACCTATATTTCCAAATCTTTGCATTTTATAAATTATTATTGTTATTGTTTGTTTGAAACATTGTTGGTAATGAATTAAAGATGGAGCAAATCATTGTCTTACATAATTATATAATTACATAGTTCATAGGGCAGAATTATGAAATAATGTTGGCATTCATACAAAATTCTTAGTATTAAATTTATTTGAAATTGTAAGTGCCTAATTGCATTCTCTAGTGTGATTTTGAAAATTAGATTATCAAATTTACAACAATAATAGTAAAGATTGCCAAATGTTTGAGAAAATGATAGATTGTAGATTAACAAAGGTAAATTGATGATTGTTTAGGATATAGCTAGATAAGGGTTATTACAATGGTATCATAGTGGTTTGCTTCCATCCAATTGGAGAGAAAATCTATTGTTATTTTAGATATAGTGTTGTGTGTGGACTAACCAACACTCTTTCTCTTTTCTAGCTATGGACAGATACCAAAGGCTTAGTTATTCTTAGAGCCAACAAAGTAGTGCAAATGATAGAAAAAAATAAATGCCTTAAGGGAGAGTCTGAAAGACTTAAACTTCATTAGCAAATATTGGTGGAAAGATTTATGGATCCTAAGATGGTTGATAGGGAAGCGAGCTATATGGTTTCCTCTTTTAGGAGAGCAACGTCGAGGATGCAGAAAAGAAGACTTAAGTTCTCACTAGTTGGCATTCAGGAGGTAAATGTACATGTATTCAATATGAAACCCACTAGTCATATTCATAATTCTGATGATGGACTTTCCACATAGAGACATATGGATTCTTTAGTGCCATTGGTGGATAGTAGCACTAAGCATTAGCAGGTTCAAGATTCTAGAGTTGTCACTGCAGATAGTGCAAGCATTGTTTGGATAGTAGTTACTATTGATTGTTTAGCCTCTCTCAAGGAGGAGATTGTTATTGGAGATTTATATGTCAATTGTCGTAGTAATGCTCGTGTGTAGGAGGCACCTACTTCCTCAAGTGGGACCAATGTATGTATGGAGTCACCCAACTATGATTATGGTTATCTAGGTATTACAGTGGAGTTAGTGGGTGTTGGATCATGCTTTAACATTATTGATTTACAACCTGACATTGGATCATGTGTGTAGAGTCAGGTGATGGTAGTTGAGAATCTCTTAGGAGAAGTGGATACAAAGAGTATGGACACCTATGATAATTTGTTGGATAATGCTATGAGATGCACTGAGTATGATATCCCTTTTTATATGTTCGGTGATGACTCCAAGGAGTTTTTAGATGGGTCCCAAAATCAGGATTTAGAGGGACTTTCTATTGAGGGGCAAGTAGACACATGCAAGGAGTATGATGTTGTGTGGGCTTCCACTTCTTCAGAGGAGGAGTCGATTGATTTACCAAGTAGTTGTATCTCAATTGCGGATGTGTGCAAGTATAGTAGCACACATGTGGGGAGAAATCATGTTGGTGAGCAGTTCTGATTTAGTTTCCTATCACGGTGCAAAGAGTGAGGCAATAAGCTTGCATAGGATGCAAGGGTTACATAGGCATCATCTGACTAGTAAGTTGTGTAGATGCTCAAAAATGGTTCACACCAACTCTTTTATCACCTTCGCATCATAGCTTGTCCCATTTTATCATTTCACTAACTTTGATCTTTTGACCAACTTGATCATCATTCAATCAAAATGCAAATAATCTCAAAATCAATTCAATTTTTTTTTCAATATCATCTCATCATCATCGACCCTTTAGGTATTGTTACGTCCTTCAGTGCCTTATCAACATTCATTAATATATGCCATGTGTCCTTGGCATATCATCATTATTCATCAATTTGATCCTTGACATTGTTGAGTCCTTCAATTTCTAATCATGTCTTTATTCAATTAATTTGATAGCATTGACTGTGTCTGTTAATGTTATTGTGATTAATACCTATCAATCTATTTCAATCAATCTTGTGGTGTTTACAATGCTCATTAAATGTCATGGGTAAAAGCACAAACCTATGTCACCCTTTTGTAAAGGAAAAGGCTAACAAAAGTATAACTATTCACCTTCCATGACATAAAAATGGTATTATTATTTAGAATTTGAAAATGAAGTAAACTAATGAAATGTGTAGAAATGGATGAAGTTTAGGATTATAATTTTTAATAATTATTTGGAATAAGAAATGATATATTTTCCTAATTTTTATAGATAACTTTTTAGTTGTTGAAAAACATTAAAAATTAGGGGTCTAGTTCCCACCACAAAATTATATGGAAATAAACTTATTTCCCTTTGATCTCAGACTATGTTATAGATAATATATATAGCTAGAACAATCAAACATAAAATTGGGTTTAGACCTATATTTTCTCTTTTATAATGATTCAAAATTCAACTCACCTGAAATCAATAATTTTCATCTCCCGCCACATTTTTTCAAATAAATTTATTCTAACTAGAAGAAAAATTATACATTCTAGAATAGGACTCTCTCGTCTAGAACATCATATAGTTTTTTTTTTTTGGATATGATTTAATATTTTTCTTTCTTTCTCAAAATCGACATCATTTGGACTGTTAAAATACGTGCTTGTAGAATTTTTTAATTACAATATTCTATATCTAATTAAAACACAATAAACTCTATATGATAGTATTCTCAACTTTGAGCTCTATAAAATGGTGTTTATAGCTTATTAAAAAGATATCATAAAAAATAGTAAGAGTTATTGAAACATTAATTTTTTGAAATAATTTTACTTCTTTAGTAATTGGATACAAACTAGTATAAAGCATGCATTTAATAGACATTTTCAATTGAAAAAGTGATAGACCATATATAACTTAGCTCGAATGAATTTATGTAGATCATATGTTTAAAAAAAAATGATTTTTAGATAAAAATACTCAAATTTAGTCATTCTAATAAGTCAACCTGAAAGGTGACACAACTTTGTACTTTTACTGCATATGTCATCAACCATTGTCATGTGTCCTTGAAAAGTCTTCATTTCCTATCATTCATCTAGCATTAGTTATTTAATTTGAACATTTCTTTATATCATCACATTTGATTTGTATTTTCATTATGATCCTTTACTAGGATTATCTTGCATTTATTTCATCATCTTGGCCAATCAATTTGTTAATTTCTCCTATAGGATTAGATAACCCATAGTCTATTCCTATGTCTTGATCATTTAATTTCAACCCCTCTTATTAATTATTCCTCTTTACTAACCGTTATCAATTAATTAATCTTTATTAATTAATTGATTCCATTTTCATGAATTATGAGAATTCTTAATTTCCTAAATCTAATTCTAATTTCCTAAATTCTAATTTTAATTTCTCATTCCTCATTTTCCATTTTCTATTTCCAATTCTATAATTTATAATTTCTACTTTAGAGGGAATTATGAGTTTTTAAAATTCAAAATTTCCCACTCTTACACATTCCTAATTTTTAGCTTATACTTCTTACATCTTTCTATGTATTTTTCTTACACTTTCTTCTTCCATTTTTACTTACACATTTCTATGCATAATTCTTTCACATTATCATAATTTGTCATATTGTGTCATAATTTTCCAATTTCACCTCTTTTTCATAGCAATTTTCAAAATTCACACATAATTATGACATCTTTCTCTTTTCCATTCTTTCTTTCCATTTCTTGCATTTGGCTTCAAAATCCTATAAATTGAGCCATTATGCACTTGTTTTGGCTAACCACAATCCAAGTATTCTTGCTATCATATCATTATCTTGCTTTCAATTGTACGTGTATCTTGTCAATTGAAGCTACATCAACATCAACTCTATGGAGAAGAAAGGATAACATTGGAGCATCATGTGAAGGGAGTGCCTTTTATGAGTTTTTCATGTTTATTTATGCACTTTCATTTCAATGGCTTCAAAGGTAGATTAGATTGGTTTGAATTTATTTGAAATTTTTTGGTTGCTTTCATTATGCAAATTTACTCATTTTCTAGTCTTACAAGTTGAAGGTAAGTGATAGTGGAATCCCTTTAGCTCTTGAGCATTGTGATGCTATTCATCATATAGGTTGCATCTAGTTAAGGTGCTCCTATGTTAGATGAGCACAGTGATAGTAATCTTTCCCTAGAAGAGATTCATGGGCTTCAAGAGGCTATTAGGATCTTGAAGCTTAATTACTCATAGTTAGTTGCTGATAGGGATTACCTTATGGAGTGGGGTAGCACCTCTTATGAGGCATTATTAGGGAAATAAGAGAAGGTGGTTGAGCTCAGTCAGAAGCTTGAGGTGATTGTGGACTCTCTTCAATGTACTCAGTTGGCTCTTTAGGAGTCATAGTCACAATTGGATGAGGCTACAATAGAGTTGGAGAGGGTATAGTCCACACCATCCCCAAACCTTGTTTAGTTGCATATTGTGGTTGGTGGGGAGTTTTCTTCCATGATTAGGGATGAGGGGCATAATGAAGCGATAGTCACATATTCCCAAGATATGGGTGCGGTAGGTAGAAAAGAGGTGAGAGAATTAGTTGAGGACTTTTGTGTGATTCTTATTGTGCTACATTTTCTTAGGAATCATTTGTGGATTGCGAGGGAGTAGGTTGATGCTTCCACATATAATTTCCACTATACTAAGTCATTCATGGAGTATTTTCTTGAGAGTTTAGATTTGTTAGAGGGTTCATATAGAGTATTTGAGGGTACCCTCATTCGGGGCTCTTATGTTATACAATGATTGGTGGGGAAGATTGTAGAGATCTTGGTTATAATGTTTCCCAACAAGGATTTTGTGGTTGGGTTTGTTGAGAAGGTTTCTTAGGATCCTTCCCATCCTATAGTTCAGAGTTAGAGATTGGAGCAATCTCCTAATTCTGAGTTTGATATTGGTGAGCCCTTGATAGAAATTAGGATTCTTTTATTGACATTACACTATGAGGAGTGCTCATTACTTCTCTTTTGACCCACAGGTAAAGGAATTTATTTCATGTCAGTGTGGGTTGGCTCCACTTTCATATCATCCATTATGGGATGGGTTAGAACCATGTTTTGCAGATGTGATCAATAACCACAAGTTAAACCACTTGTAGTATTAACCTACCTAGGATAGTTTATCAAAGTTTGGAGTTGGTGATAGCAATTCAATTATTTATGGTCATTATCATCTCCATAGTGTATTTAGGTGTGAGTGTTAGTTTGATAGGGACTCAGATGTTGATAGAGTTGGTATTTCTATAGGATTGAGTTCCAACGAGTTATTATCATCATCGATGCATATAGTCAATGTCTAGATGATTTTTTCACTAATATCAATTATTTGTGTGTTAATGCTACAAGAGTTACATGTACACACCAGGAATAGTGTGCAGTCATACCCTTAGGATCCAAGTGGACTATGATGTTCATTTTTCTCCAAGATTTATTAGGGACAAGCAATCTTAGAGAGGGAGGATCGTAATGTCCCCATGTTCCTGCAGTTGGCTTGGTTAGTTCACCATTGTGGTTATATATTAAAAATGTATACATGCTTATATAAACCATTATACTTGAGAATACCCATGATGAAGATTATCTCAAGAGGAGGCTTATAACTTCTTATCTATGACGTGAAAGAGCTATGAGATGGTGACTCTCAAATGAACCTAGCTATGCAGCCCTTGTGATGTAGGAGCATCCTAGCTATTGCATTATCCCTCTGAATCTATTGGTGCCGATTGGAGTTCTTGGTGCATTTAATGTATGTAGCATGTGATCATGGTTTGGATCAATCTAAGAGTTTGTGTGGGACTATTTGTGGTCTTGGTTATCTCCTCTATGTGCATTTAATCTTTGTTGTAAACTTGGGGCTTGTCCTAAGTGTTTTATGTAGTTATCAAGTGTTAACTGTAGGTTAACATGAGGGTTAACACATTTCATATTTAATGTTTTTTGTAAGCTGACATGTGGCTTAAATATGCATTTAATGCAAGGGGTTTATTTAATTTGTAATTTCTAGGCCAACTTGTGGCTAAGTTGGGTATAAGTAAGGGGTCTTGTGGAGTCTTTTAGTCATTCATTCATGGAGTGATTCATTCATTCGAAGGAGGAGTGAGTGTGGAGAATAGCTGAAGAGCGAGTTTTTCTTGAGTCTGTGGATAAAGTGTCGAATGTAAGGCAGTTTACAATAAGATTATGGTGGAGTTGTGAGTGTGTGGACAAAGTGTCGAATGTGAGGTAGTTTACACTTGGATCTTGGATAAAGTTTGAGAAGGGCTAGTAGTTTTGGCTTGGAAAACAAGGAGATTTCTTGATGGAATTGCAAGCACAAGTTGAGATCTTCCATGGAGGTTTCTACCAGAGTGTGGATCTGGACTAGCTAGTGTTTGGATTGGATCTTAAGGGATCTTGTAGAATTGTTATTGTAATTGCTTTGTATTTGGCCATAACTGGGAAGGCTTTACAGCTCAGTACATTGCATGTAACAGTTATTTTATGAATAAAGAAGTTGTTGTTTGGTACTAGATCTTGTATTATTGCTTCTTGCTATTGTGTTTCCACTGTGTGGTTATTTGCTAGGGGCTAGGACATCTCCTCTGAGGATCCCATCCCTACCCTTCCCTACGTCAGATGGTATCAGAGCTCAGTTATTCCTAAGTGTAAAAGAAGATCACTGAAGTGTGAGGCAATTTGTACCAAGACCTTGGTTGGGCAAAGTTTATCAGAGCACAGTTGTTCCTGAGCATGTAGATAGATCACCGAAGTTGAGGCAGTTTGCACCAGGACTTGGGTTGGAGAAGTAGATCTAAGTTGATCTTGATCTATTGGTGGATATTTCTCTCTAGAGTCCTAGATCTCTTAGTTGTGAGGTGGCAGATCATAGTTCTAACTTGCAATTGCAGAGGGCTTGTAGATGGATCAATGGATGTGAATATGGAAGACTGATCTTGTTTGTGTATTGCAGATATGTGGTCCTAGACTTGTGATGTGGTTCTTGATTTTTAATGCGAGGTGGTAGGTTGTGATCTAACTTGAAAACAATTTGGTTTTGTCATAAGGAGAATGGGAAGGACTTATTGGAGAGGGTTTACAAAGATTTTGGGAGATGGCTCTAAGAGGATTGGACCCTTAGATGATTGTGAATCTCTGTGATGTGGTGGAGAGGAAGTTTTCTAAGATGTATGCTTGGGTTGAAGCTAGTTTGGTTGATCAGGATAAGGAGGTGGTTACTCAGTTTGAAACTAGCTCAGCTGATCGAGATAAGGATAAGATGAGGAAGGCATTTCATAGATTTTTGTGGAGTTGGAGTCTACCAATCTAGCAGAGAGTTGTATGGCCAGTTAAGAGACTTGTTTGTGACAGAAGATGGCATAGCAAGGTTGAGTTTGGTTTTGTTGATCAGTTTGTGAAATCTGATGCAGAACCTGCAAAGCAACTTGAGGTTGTCACTGAGGATATTCCTAACCTTGTTGATGCTGGGATGGACATTGGTTTTCATGATCAGTGGGTTGGGTCTAACATGGAAATTGTAGAGCACCTGGTCGTGGATGATCCAGTTACTATTGGTGATGAGTTGTGTGTTGCAGAGCATCTTGTTGTGAGCAATGAGATTACTGGTTTTGTGAGTTTGGTATGTGTTGATGGAGATCTAGATATTGAAGTTGATGTGGAGTTTATTGTTGCTAGTGTGGATTCACTAGTTGTTGTAGAAGATGAGGTTTTTTTCGTGAAGCATTATGTTTAGTTTTTTCCTGGGAGTGAGCGTGCTGATTGGATGGTTGAGATTCTAGTGTTTGACAAAGTGATGCAAATGTGGATGATGTGTAGATTGGTTTTCTTGTCCCTGTTGGAGTGGAAGCCTTTGGTGAAGATGAAGATGGTTGTTGCTCTTTATTTGGGCATCAAAGTGTAGGACACACTTTTCTATTTACATGGGGAGTATGATGCAAGAGCATCATGGCCGTCGTGTTATCCCTTTTAATCTATTGGTGTCGACTAGAGTTCTTGGTGCATTTAATGTATGTAGTGTGTGATTGTGATTGGATCGATTTGGGAGTTTGGCTAGACCTATATGTGGTCTTGGTTATCTCCTCTATGTGCATTTAATCTTTGTTGTAAACTTGGGGCTTGTCCTAAGTGTTTTGTGTGGTTATCACATGTTAATTGTAGGTTAACGCGAGGGTTAACATGTTTTGTACTTAATGTTTGTTGTAAGTTGACTTGTGGCTTAAATATGCATTTAATGTAAGGGGTTTATTTAATTTGTAATTGCTAGGCCAACTTGTGGCTTAGTTGGGTATAAGTAAGGGGTTTTGTCGAGTCTTTTAGTAATTCATTCATGGAGTGATTCATTCATTCGAAGGAGGAGTGAGTGTGGAGAGTAGAGCTAGTTTTTCCTGAGTCTATGGAGAGAGCACCGAGTGTGAGGTAGTTTACAGCAGGATTGTGGTGGAGTTGTGAGTGTATGGACAGAGCGTCGAATGTGAGGTAGTTTACACTTGGATCTTGGATTAAGTTTGAGAAGGGCTAGTAGCTGCAGCTTGGAAAACAAGGAGATTGGTTGGTGGGCTTGCAAGCACAAATTGAGATCTTCCTTGGAGGTTTCTACCAAAGTGTGGATTTAGAATAGCTAGTGTTTGGATTGGATCTTGGGGGATCTTGCAGAACTATTATTGTAATTGCTTTGTATTTGGCCATAACCGAGAAGGCCTTATAGCCCAACACATTGCATGTAACAATTATTTTATGAATAAAAAAGTTGTTGTTTGGTATCAAATCTTGCATTATTACTCATTTTTGTTGTGTTTCCACTATGTGGTTATTTGCTAGGGGTTGGGACATCTCCTTTGGGGATTCTCCTGCCTTGCACTCTGTCACCTTGCAAGGTGCATCATAGAATGGAAGATTCAAAAAGTAGAGACAAGATTGCCAATATCCAAGAATTCAAAGGGTGCAATACAAGTGAAAGATAAAATAAATGAGAAATGCAAGATGCAAGATTAAGCTAACAGAGATGAAGAGTTACAAAGTCTCCTAATTAAGTTATGTGGTCTAAGTTAGAGTAAAGGAAACTAAGCTACATGCAAGTAAGCCATGATGCAAGTATGAAAATGCAAATGCAAGAATGCTCCAAGTCCTTCCAAAAGGTCCAAAATCACCAAGAAATCCTAGAACATAACATGAACATAAGTGAACAATAGATGAGAGAGTGAGAAGAGAGCCTCCTTTTAAAGAAAAATGGATAGTAGAGAATGAGAGGCAAGATCAAGAGGCCTTGAGTGATCCATGTGCACAAGAATCTCAACTAATCATGATCAATGGTGGAGTTCAAAAGGAAAAAGATGTGTGGAGGAGAATTAAAGTTATTTTAAAAATAAATATTAATCTCACATAGAAATGTGTGCATTCAAGTGTAGACAAAATGCCTTTTACATTTATTTTTAAAATAGGAAAAATGTTTTTATGTGTGCACACATGAATAAAGTGAGAAAAGGGATTTTATTTAACTAAAAAAGTGCAAGTTATTTTAATTAAATAAGAGCTTAGGATATAGTGGTCAAACAATAGGTTATAATCGAATAAATAGAAAAGTGGTGATCTTATAAAAAATAAGTGATAAATAAATTATGCAAAATTGCTAAAAAGGTGGCTAATAGTCTAGATGACCATTTTTGGGTGATTAAATTTTCCCCTCTTTGACTAATGTATGATTGATCTAGGAACACATTATGTACTAGAATGAAGAAGCCAATATGATAGCAGATAAAGAAGTATGACTCTCAAGAACGAAGTGCAAAATGATAGAAGATCCTAAATGCACAATCAATTAGTGGCAATACTAAACACTAGGGGAGATAAATTGACAATAGCAATACCCGAGACAAGCATTGATATCATATCGAGTCAAGAAAGAGAAAATAGATAGCCATAGTAGAAAAACATTTTTTATCAATGATAGAATATTACTTTCCCCTTGGGATTAAAATAAAAATGAGATAGAGGAGATGCAGAAATGAGGAAGATTTGATCAAAGTAGCATAAGCCAAGATTTGTGATAATAGATAACTAATTAAGACCAAGGAATGACCACCAAGCAATGAAGATATGCCCTAGTATCAGTAGATTTGACCAAGAAAGATGAAGCATCAAAATTAGGTCAAAGAAAAAGAAAAGGAAAAGCTAAATGAAAAGGAAAGTATAAGGAGAGTGGAAGAGTAGAAATGATGAAGAAATGATCAATGCCTTAGAATAATTCAAAGATTAAGCCACAAAGGGTCAGCCAACTATATAGAAGAAGGAATAATTGTTAAATATGATTTTGACCATCAAGATGAACATGAATTTTGATTTTGATCCTTAAAATGGATCGAGGATGTCAATATTAGGTAAGCGCACAATAAAGAATCCAAAAGGGTAGATAGATGTGATAATAAGATTAACCCTTTTGATGATAGGAAAAGAAAAGATGACAAAATTAAAAGAGGAATGAAGACATGTTTGAGAAGGATCAAGGAGATCAACCTTTTTTACCGACATGTCCATTAAAGATAAAGGAAGCTCTATCAACACACAAGATGCAAAGATATGCTAGAATGAGCCCTAGAAATGTACAAACTAATATGCAAAGGTGCAATT
Source organism: Cupressus sempervirens (assembly GCA_028749045.1). Taxonomy (NCBI): domain Eukaryota; kingdom Viridiplantae; phylum Streptophyta; class Pinopsida; order Cupressales; family Cupressaceae; genus Cupressus; species Cupressus sempervirens. The sequence goes on from CM053786.1 coordinate 426,013,777, forward strand.
TTAAGGGTTATATAAGTAGGTCCTAGTTTTTATTATTAGGGCTTATTAGGGACATCGAAAGATCATACAATCATCACTACTACAAATATGAGAATATGAATATGATCTATATCAAATAGGAGTGTGGAAATCCAACCTATGCATCAAAGACATAAAGGTCAAGATGGTAGTGCAGTCAGATTCCCTAAGTTTAGTATAGAAAGATTATGCTCACATTGAGACACAAAATGTCAAGATGGCCATAAGCATGCACTTGAAAAAAAATAGACAAGGACGTAACTTTGAATATCCTACATGTCAACTGGGACAAGAAAGAAGCTCAACCCACCTAAGATCATCAAAGCAAACCTACAGACATAAATTAATAGAAAACATGCTCCATGCCCCCCGTCCTCTAGTTCATGACATCCTTGAGAGATTGTTAAGGAGGGAACACTCAACAAATAAATAATCATAGACAATACACAAAGAAAATAAGATAACTTGTCTCATCTAGTTGTAGTTTAAGTGCATGTGTGAAAATCACATGACCATCTTCTTACGACTTAATTCTACCAATGAGAAATATCACAACATCCTAGATCGTAGCCAAAGCATCTGCAAAGTGTTGAGAGATAATTGATGTCAAGGGGAAGTTTTGAGAACATTGTTTAATGAGCTTCCAAAGAAACACCAACACAACAAGGAGACCCTAATAAGCTATATAGTTTGTGCCCCTAGGCCGAGATCCAAGCTAGGTAAGACAAAGAAATGTGAGATAGATGGTTTAGACCGCAAAGCAAAATGCAGATAGACATAAGTGCAAGGGTCTCAAGCAAGATCATATTGTTGTCCCAACGTCAAGTAAGGTTTAGGGAATAATGGATTAGCAAGTTGGTGGATAAGATGGATAAGCAAGAAATCATGAAGCAATATGCAATCCTCATGGACCATCTCCTCAGGAGTTCCCAAGCTAGGGAAAGAGGAAAAATAAAATTACAAAACATTTTTTTAATAAGAAATGGGAGATAATAAGTGAGATAACATATAGGATAAAAATAGATAAAAACATGATGACATGAAAGTGCATAGCCCAAAAGAGTAGATAGGTCAAGGGGCTTAAAAGAACCGTGTTTTTAAATCTTATTTTGATCAAGACCAAGGGGTCAATTGGATAGGATAGTGATATGATAGAACAATAAGGATGAAGCTAGATATGGAGGTGATGAGTAAATGATTTGGGATAAGCAAGATCATAATAGGGAAGTTGATGGATAAGATAGCCAATGTGCATGGATAGCTCAACATTTTCAAGATCAAAGAGGAAAGATGGAATGGATGAATTATTGAAGAATTACACACGATGTCTGTTTGCTAGGTTTTCATCATGGTACTAATCTAAGGTGCCACAAGAAGGAATTTTCACCATAAAACAAATTCATTTATCTTTACTTTTGCTACCAAGGCACCTGTTTACCAAGTTTTCACCAAGGCAAATTTTTCCTTCTTTTTTAAAATTATTTTTAGAAAGAGTTCAATATTTTTAAATTTGGATAGTGCTCCTATTGGAAGGATAAGTCATGATAAGCCAAGACCATAGAAAGGTATGCTCAAAGATGTTGATTGGGTGATGAAAGGGAGATGATAGTAGAAAACGTATATGGAGGATAAGAGCTCATGTCTTGGAAGGATAGAAGGAGGATGTATAATAAGTAAATGTAGACTTGAAAAGATTGCATAAGGTTAGATGAAAAAGGAGGTAAAATCAACATTAACACACACATTGAAGGGTGATGGAATGATGAAGCAATCATGGATGAAATAGCTTGAGGTTTAGATGTATGGGGTTGTAGAGTAGCCTTGGAGGAAGATGGAGTGGAAGGCTTCAAAAGTGTTTTAGGAAGACTTTTATAAGAAGATCAAGTGGAAGCCTTTAGAATATTGAATGCCAACTTTGATTTATTTTCAATATTCAAGTCTTTTAAGAGAGACTTTGGAATCCATATAGCTTTTGATTTTTTATTTCCTTTGGATTCTTTAGAACACATTTCTTCAATGATGGATTTAGGAGCCCATATTTGATTTGATTTGAGTACCTTTTTGGTCTCTTGAATGTGTTTTCTTTCTTAGCATCACATGTTAATTAGATGAGACATAGTGATCTTCATTTGTAAATGGATTCATGTATTTCTTCTTAAGTTGATCATCCAAATTTCTTCCAAAAGACTTAGGACTTGTAGATGAATAAGGTTGATATGACTGGTTTAGATGGAAAGGTGGATGTAAAGGGTTCAAGGATGAGTATCTTTATTGATCTTAAGGTATAATAGGAGAAGTGGGTCATAAAATAGGACTGAAAGTAGGAGATGGAGGAGTATAAGGCCCCAATATGGATGAAAGGTTTGAAGGCTTTAGCTTAGATGGACAAGGATCAATGATAGATTTAGAAGATGCAAAGGGATAATGGATAGGGATATCAACATCTTTAGAGTGAGTAACATTGCCAAGACCATAAATAAACTCATTAGTAACCTTGATAGGAGCAACGCCTTTGATAGGAGAAATTGAAACTTGAGCATAGTTTTGAAGTGGATAAGGAGAAGTAGAAAAAGAGGGGATACTTTGATCTTGAAAAGTTTCTCGGGATGACATAGGCATAGTGGTTTTCTCTTGATTTTCAGTAGCTCAATGGAAGTAATGGAAGTGGTATCATCATCATACTTTGGAGATGGATAAGACATAGGATATGGAGGAGTGACATCTTGAAGGAGATGAAAGGGTGCTTGATCTTGATATTTTTTTACATTTAAAAATTTTATCTTTTTGAGAGTCCTCTTGACAAGGAGTACTTCTAAGAACAAGGGACTATGTGGGGTTTTCATGGTAGGATCTTGAAGAGATAATGAATGAATGGTTGGAGTGGGCATAGTAGGCATAGTGTCACATGACAGTTGAGGATCTTTAGTCTTCGTAGTATGAAAAAGCTTTCTAGGAAAGTGAAGATTAACTTGAGTTTCTTTTAGAGGCAGCCCTTTAGGGTACCCATAGTTCGTGCGAAGAGTATTAGGTTATTTTTTTTAATGGAGGCATTTCAAAAAGATTCAACATTTTAAGATGTTTGTGCATGTTGGAAGAAGTAGAGGTATCAAGGAAAATGTTGAGACTAAAGTTTGCACCCTTGCTTGAGGTATGACCCTTAAGAGACCTTCTGTAACATGGAAACAACCTCCAAGTGTGGGACTTGCGCTCTAAGGTTGAGTCTCTAGAGAAGGTCAACTTCCTTACAATTAGGATAAACCTTAACTAACACTTTGAGGGAAAAAAGAGAGAATGCATGAATTTAAAATAATGAAAGGGAAAGGAGGTGATGCACCATATTAAAACTTGGTTACTAATTCTACCTATGAATGCACTACACATTAATGAAACACTCAAATACACTATTCTCAACTCTAATCTACCTTCTAAGAAATCACATGCAGGTTTGAACCTATAAATTTTTTAAAGGAAATGGGTTTTCACTTATACAAAAAATGCCAACAAATCAAATACAACACATAAATTAGGAAAATAGAATGGATACATTCACTTCAAGACACAAAAACATGCACTAGATAGAAGAATGGAAAGAAAAGGAAATAACTTAGATATTACATGAAGTTCAAACCCCAACTAGACTTGAGTTGAGAGTTACAGAGAAGAGAAATAACTGAATATCATAGATAAATTTGATCATTTACACAACTTTCCCATGAAGTGATAGGAAAACCAAAAGGAGATGCACCTAGTCATAAAACATCAAATATGAGGAATCAAATCCTTACAAGAAATAAAGAGGCATAGAGATACATTAGCATTGTGGAACAAGGCCCCAAAAGTCACCCAACAATAAAGAATTAGCCTTGGAAGAGTGTTGTGGACGCAAGCAACTAAATGCACCACTATCAAAAAATAAGGGATGGGATAACACATGGTGTTAAATGATCTGCGTACACCTATAGAATTGATCCGCATGGAAAAATATTAGATCTTGCCTATAAAAAGGTGTATTGTTGATTAAGATCTTGTTAGCATGAATGCTGATGATACTACTTTAGGGGAGTATCCTAAGCATTGGAAAATATTGAAATGTTTCATTCATGATTGTGTTTGTCATTGATCTCAACATAGTATGGCTTTTGTGAAGACTAGCTGAGTAGCAGACATAGATCTTAGTCGTACAGAAAATGGTTTGATTGTCTAGAAATGTGTAAACATTGATGTGTTTTATAATATGTCTTAATGATGTGGTTCAGTGTACAAAGTCTAAGTCGAATATGTATGGAAGTTGTACCTAATTTACAGAGAGCAGTACAAAGATAGAGTGCTTGAAAAGTAGTTTCTAATGGTTGTTCGATATCTTTCATCTGAGATGTATTGAGAAGATGCACAGTCAAGAAGTGACAAGAGATAGTCTATTGGTGATGTAAACAAGCCCTAGTATCACACATGTGAAGTTTTGTATAAACCATGAGCTTATAGTGCTATTGTAATTTTAATTAATTAATTATCTTATTATAATTAATTAGGAAAGCCTCAAGGCTAACTCAAGGAATTATTTTGAAGATATGGTATAAAGGAAAGATGTTTTCCTTGTTTATAAAGTATCTAGTGTTGTATGAAGTGCAAAGTGTGAAGAGGAGCAGAGTGTTTGGTAAATGTGTGTAAGCAATCTAAGAGATTATTGGATGTGAGATTTGTGATCTAGTTACAAGATCAGAAGAAGGAAAGGTTTGGTTGATAGGTTAGAGAAAGAGAAAGGAAGTACATTTTATTTCTATTATTCTGCAAGGAATAATAAAAAGATCATTTGGATAGTGGGTTCATTGGTCTTATCCTTGAAGCTATTTGGGTAGTGGGTCTAGCTATCTTCCACAACTCCTAATAGGGTTGACACAACTCCTAACAAGATTGAATCTCCTAACAGGGATTCAAAGTCTCCTAACAAGGACTCATATGTACTAAATTTATTCATAGACTCTTAATAGGGTTTGTCCTCTAACAAGGAACATTTATATTAGTACATCATCTTGTGTGTACCATCCCCATCGAGGTTTTCCCTCTGATCAAGGGTTTCCCTAACTAACATATCTAGTGTTATTGTGTATGAGTATCTTGTTGTGGCTTTTAATTATATTGCTCATATGGTGAAAGTTTAATAAGGTAGATAATTGTGATATTAGTTGGATAACTAATTCATGCTCCCCCCCCCCTCGCCTTTCAATTATATTGGTGGACTATATATTCTAAATAGATCTTCCATTTGAAATGGATGACCCAGATGTAGTAGAAGAACCCCCAATGAGTGATTAAAACACCATTGTTGATGAAGATAAGCTTTAAATCCAATGGTTGGCACTATTTCGTAAGAGGGAAAAATGAAGCATTGCAAAATAGCACAAAGCAGTTAATGTAGGAAGGTTACGCTATTTTGTAAAGGGTAGAAAAGTGACTTTGCAAAATAGAAAAAATGTGTATAACATAAAATGTTAACCCTACAATTTTAGCATGTTAATCATCTGCAAGGAAAAAAACCCATTGAAGTTTTCTCATATTAGTTATACGTGATGGGTTGAATGGGTGCAAAAATAGCCCAACATTTTTGACAACTCAACGGGATGCTTTCCTACTAAGTATAAAATTGATGGCCTTGAGAAATCCATTGGGCATGGAGTCACCAAAGAGAATGACATGTTAGCCCACCTGTAACTTCACAAAAAAAAATTGCAACCTTTGCAACCACCAAAAACTACAAAACTTTCTATCTCTAGGAGGGAATAACTATGCTTGTGTACTTTTTGGGAAGTTGAAAACATCTACTCTACTATGTATAATTATTTAAAATTGAAATAAATCAAATAAAGCCATTGACTGGCTTGTTAAAAATAGTTCTTTCCTTACTAATTGATTTTCCTTTCCATGCACATGGGAAGTCAAACAAATTAGAAAGTTTGACAAGCATATTGTTGTATGGAATACCTTCCCAATGTTGAAAACAATGAAGCTTTCCAACACTGAGACATTGTCACTTTGAGCAAGATTTACTCACTCCTTCTTTTGGAACTCACCCACATTCTCAAAAGTAAGTATGACAGGGGGAACATGGTAATTTTTTATAGAGCTACATGCCTTATGGGGCATCCTCTTGATGGCTTTGGGTCTAGGTAATCAACCTTGACCACATTGATGTGCTTTGCAATGGTAGTATCCAACTAGTCTAAAAGTGTCTCCTCCTTTTGTTATGAAGAAACTATCTCCACATATTCTTCATGTTGCTCATAAACCACCTCTTTGGGAGCTATTGGTATGGTGTGAATCTCCACTTACTGTTGTTGTAACTCATGATTTTCTAATGAAGGAGAAGATTTATAGATGTTTAAGGATGCAAAAAATAATTCCATCTCATCCTAGAAATTGTCTTCATTAGATTTTTCTTTCTCTACTGCAGTAATATGCATAGGTTGGAATGAAACAACCTCACGCATATCAACATGTTCTTCCTCAAGGACATAGCTATCCTTGAGGCTCTCTTTTCTATCCTTCATATCATGGAGGACTGTCTGCTACAATAAATGGTCTTATTCCTTCTCTAGTAGTAGAACCTCATCTTCTTGTAAAGACTCAAAAGCCATCGTTTGTTACTCAAGAGATGGAACAAAGTTATTTTCTTTCTCTTCCTCAATAAAAGAGGGAAGCTCTTCAAAAAGATAATTGGATCCTCTTCCCTTTTCTCAACTGCTACCTCTTTGTCTTCCTCAATAGGCTACAAATCCTCCCATGGTATTTTTTTGGGATTTTCTTCACTCTCCCAAAATGAAATGTTTGGACCATCAGGAGTTCATACAATTGCTCCAACCTCAAAGAGTGAAATAGTGATATGAATAGAAGGCTTATAGGGCCATCTTTTTGGTGTAGGAAGTGGAGAAGCTACAATAGTAGGCTCTTGTAATGGACAGGGCTTCTTGAATCTTGGGATGATATACTTTAGAGAAGTGGTTGCCTTTGCCTCTTTGGTCTAAAATGAGCTAGTTGGAGCCTCATTTCCTATTCTTTTGATGCAGCAACTTGCATAACAAGTTTCTCCTTAATGTGTCTCTGTCTCTCCCTCTCTTCTTCTTATTGGAGATAGGTCTAATATGACATCTCCTCCTATTATCTCTCTATCTCCTACTACCTCTCAATCTCATCAAGTTGCCTATCATGGGCCAAAAAATGCTCATCTTGTTCATGATACCACATGTCTATTCTCATACTATGTTCACAAAACTTCATGTGTATCTTCTTTTGGAATTCCAACATCATATATTAAATCTCTTTGTATGGGAATGTTGGGACTAGTGGAGCAGGGGTAGGAGGATAATAGGAATTTTGAGCATACTAGCTATAACCAGCTTGAGGCTGAGATTGAAATCGACAATATGAGGGTTAGGGAATAAATTTTTCATGATATGGGGAGAATAGTATTCATTTCCATGAAATGGGCCCATGGTTAGAACTTCATAAAAGATGAAATTTCATAGAAAACTTAAGAAATTAGAAAAGATCAAGAATGATCTCCACATACCAGGACTGGGTCTATCTAAAACTAGTAGATTTATAATTAGATTCACCATGGTGTTTGATGAAATGCCTCCAAACACTGATGCCATTGATAAAATGCCCAAATTCTCAATGAATAAGCTTGAAATGGCTACCACCGAACTTATGTAGTTGAATTTGTTTGTCTTACTCAGTGTGCCAAAAACTATTGACACAAAAGTATGCACCCTTGCTTTAGGTATGACCCTCAAGTGACCTTGTATAACATGGAAATAACCTCCAAGTGTGAGACTTGTGCTCTAAGGTTGAATCTCTAGAGAAAGCCAGCTTCCTTACAATTGGTATGCACCTAAACTACCACTTTGAGGGAAAAGGGAGAGATAATGCATGAATTTAAAATGTTAAAAGGGAAAGGGGTTGATGCACCAAATTCAAACTTGGTTACTATATCTACCTATGAATGCACTACACATCATTGAAACACTCAAATAGACTATTCTCAACTCTAATTTACCATCCAAGAAATCACATGCAGGTTTGAACCAATCAAATTCTAAAAGGAAATGTGTTTTCACATATACACCAAATGACAACAAATTAAACAAAACACATAAATAAGAAAAATAAAATGGAAAAAATCACTACAAGGAACAAAAACATGCACTAGATAAAAGAATGGCAAGAAAAGGTAAGAAACATAGAGATTTCATTAATAGAAGGAAAGGATGTTAGAAACAATAGTCCACAAAGATAACTAAGAGGGAGGGGTGGGGGTGGAGGGGTGGTGAATCAGTTATCCAATAATTAAAATATTTATCCACCTTAAATAATCTTAACCATTCAACCAAAGTAAACAATAACCATAACTAGATGCACATACACATTTACACCAGATATGTTAACTAGGAAAACCCTTGATCAGAGGAAAACCTTTGTGGAAGTTATGCCCACAAGATGATGTACTAAAATAAATATTCCTTGTTAGAGGATGGACCTTATTAGGAGTCTATTACAACACTTAGTACATATGAGCCCATGTTAGGAGACTTTGAATCCCTATTAGGAGATTCCAACCCTATTAGAAGTTGTGGAAGATAGAAGGACCCACTGTCCAAACAACTTCTAGGGCAAGACCACTGAACTCACTGTCCAACTAATCTCTCAACTATTCTTTGCAAAAATAATTATTTGTACTATACTTTAACTTCTTTCTTCTATCTTTTTAACAAGACCAATCACTATCAAACCTTGTAGACTAGGTCACAAACCTCAGATCCAAGTATCAAACTTCAAATCACACAATAAAACCTTGGCAACAAAGTTCTCTTCACCTTCACTTTTCTCTTCTTATCTTCGCATTCTAATCTTTGTGCTACTTACAATCATTCACTTTATTCCTTACATGATAAAGGAAAATGTCCTTCCTTTATACCAAATCCATAAAATAATTCCTTGAGTCGGTTGTTACACCTTCTTAATTAAATATTATAGGACCACATTAAGAACACATCACACTTAGTGATAACATTTATCTTGCACCTTGTAACTTCAAAAACTTTCCATACATGTAACATTATGAAGAGTGGGCTTAGCTATGTCATCTCCAGAATGTCTTCTACACATCTTTAACTTCGGCTTCTTAGAATAACAACTCTACTAAGAGATATAAAAAGTTTACCAAAATAGGCTTCTATAAACTCTATCTCAGAACAATCTTCACCGAAACTTGCATAACTTCTTCTAGACTTCATATCTTATGTTTTTGAGGTTAGCTTCATATACTAGACACTTAGTAGTATCTCCCTTTTACCTTGCTGGCGAAAGTACTCAATGATATTTATGTACTAACTTGATCTTTTTGTTGTTCTTCTGTCAGATACAATAGAAAAGTGCTATGTTGACATCAATGAAAAACATAGTCATGAATATAAAATATCATCATGATAATGATCTAATCATGTTTCTAAAATACTTCCCCATAGAAGTATCATCAGCTTTCATGCTTCCAACAATCTCCCTCTTTGGCATTGATGACAACATAAATGAAAAGTGTCTAGTTCCAAAAATACCAACTGTAAAAGAATGTTAACCTTTCTTTTCAAATCCTCTTCATCAATCATTCTTCCCTCATTGATATACCTCAATGTGCTCTATATCAAACTTATTTTCTATGCTCAAACTATTTTTCATGTTGTAACTTTTACTCAAACTATTTTTCATGCTGTAACTTTTGATCAAACTATTTTTCATGTTGTAGCTTCTCCCCCATTGACATCAATGCCAAAGATTTCAACAACCTTCAACCTCTTCAAAAAATATCTCTGACTTGCTCAAGTGTCCAAAGACACTATTCAAAAACAACATCTAACAAGAGTCCTAGATGACTCTGTCCATCACAGATACTCCCCCATACAAGAAGCATCAACATTCAGTCCAGACAAACAATAGTGCTTTGTTACACTGGATTGATGCACTTTTGCATGATTTACTCTGATGTAGGAAGGGGCATAACCCCTAGCATACCTCACAAATACTCAAAAGTCTCTTTCAGAAGAGGCTTTGTGAAAATATCTATAATCTGCTCTTTGGTGCTTACACACTCCAATCTAATTTCCTTTTCTACAACTTTCTCTCTCAACATGTGATACTTGATAGAAATGTGCTTAGTATTAGAATGCAACACTAGATTCTTAGACACATTCACTATGCTTGTGTTGTCACAATGTATGGCAATAGGTTCAGTGAATTCTATCCTTATATCTTTCATCATTTGCTTCATCCCAATAACTTGATTACAATTGTTTGTTGTTGCAACATTTTATGCTTTTATTGTACTTTGTGAGGTACAATCTCACTTCTTGCTTAGCCAAGAAACCAATCTTCCTCCAAGAAAGAAGACTCCACTACTAGTGTTCTTTCTGTCATCCATACTATTTGCCCAATCAACATCAGTATAAGTGTTTAAAGTGAAATCACTAGATTTGTCATACCACAATCCAAACTCCAGTGTTCCCTTCAGAGATCTAAAGATCCTTTTAACTGCTACATGTTGTGCTTCTCTAGGATCAACTTGAAACCTTGCAATAATTCCAATTGCATTTTCTATATCCGACCTTGTGTGAGTTAGATATTACAATCCTCCAACAATAGATATGTACTTCTCTTGCTCAACAGTAGGTGTCTCATCCTTTGTAGATAACTTGTGTCCAATTACCATAGGTGTTCCAACTGGTTTACATCTTTTCAAACCAAACCTTTTCAATAAATCTTTCAAATACTTAGTCTAAGAAATAAATATTCCTTCTTTTTCCTGTACAATATGTAATCTTAGGAAATATTTTATTTCTTCTATCATACTCATTCCAAATTCCTTCTTCATTTCTTTTGTAAAATTATCACTTTCATCATCTTTTCCTCCAAATATGATATCATCAACAAATATTACCAAAATCATCAATCCATCATCAATTTCCTTTCAATATAGATTATTGTTTGTCATACCTTTGATAAATCCAAGCTTTCTCAAATGCTTGTGCAACCTTCATACCAAGTTTTGGGTGCTTGCTTCAAGCCACACAATGATTTCTTCAATCTGCATACTATTTCCTTATCATCTATTATGGGAAAACCTTCAATACATTCTTTGTATACCTCTTCTTCAAGTTCTCCATTTAGAAATGTTGACTTGACATCTATTTGATACACCTTGATTTCCTATGTGTTGCACAGGCTAAGAATAACCTTACTGCTTCCATTCTTGCCATAGGAGCATAGGTTTCGTCATAGTCCATTTCTTCTTACTGTGAGTAACCTTTATATACCAATCTTGTTTTTTTCTTACAACTTCACCTTGTTCATTCATCTTGGTCCTAAATACCCATTTTGTTCCTATCACATTCTTGTCTGCTATTCTAGGGACCAATTCCCATGTCTCATTCTTCACTATCTGATCCAATTCTTCTTTCATACCTTGCTTCCAATAGTCATCTTTACATGCTTCATCTATATTCTTTGGTTCAATTTGACATATTAAACATAGTTCTTCATTGATTTTGCTTCTTGTCATGACACCTTTATCTCTACTTCTGATGATCTGCTCGAGTGGATGATTCTTTGTCATATTCTTCCTAGAGGTGGGAGTTGTTATCTCAACTCTTATATCTTTTGAAGGTTTTGAGCTTTGTTCAAGCCTTTTCTCTCCATTCTACAAGTCATTGTTAGTCTCAAAGAATACTTCATCATTCATTGGTTTAGTAACAACATTCTCATAATCAAAATTGTAATCAACTACTTTTTCTTGTATCCTTAATTTCTCATCAACTCTTACATTTGCACTCTCACCAATAGTCTTAGTTTTTAGATTATAACATCTATAAGCTCTTCTTTTCGATGAATAACCAAGAAACATACCTTCATCACTTTTAGCATCAAACTTACCACCATCATCATCTCTTTTGATATAAAATTTTCTACCAAAATTTTTGAAATACTTAATTGTAGGTGAGTGAGCAAACTATAGTTCATAAGGGGTCTCATTTGTGTCTTTCCTAACTTGCACTCTGTTCATAGTGTAGATTGTTGCATTCACAACTTCTCTCTAAAACATCTTGGATACATCATTCTTAGCTAATATAGCTCTTGTTGCTTCTATTATTGACTTGTTTCTTCTCTCTACAACACCATTTTGTTCAAGGGTTCTCAAAGCTAATAACTATCTTTTGATTCCACTAGCTTCGCAAAAGATGTTAAACTCATTTGAAGTAAACTCTCCTCCTCTATCTAATCTTAAGCATTTAATCTTCATGCCTGATTCATTCTCAACTCTATTATTGAATATCTTGAACTTATCAAATGCCTTAGATTTTTCTTTAAGGAATGCAACCCACATCATTCTAGAAAAATCATCAACTAAAATCATGAAATACCTTTCACCATAGTACCCTTTAGTCTTTGTAGGACCACTAAGATCTGTATGTACAATCTCCAATTTTTCTATACTTGTAAAATTCTTGTTGATAAAAGAATTCTTGGTATGCTTTGCAAATACACACTCCTTGCAAATTGTGTTAGTAGGCTTAATAATCTTAGGCAAATCTCTAACTACAAACATACTACTAGTCTTCACAATGCTTTCAAAGTTTATATGACAAAATCTCTTATGCCATAACCAACTATCATCTACCTTTGCAACCAAACATTTCATTTTAGTAGGATTCAGCTGAAATACATTACCTCTAGATCTAGTTTTTATTCTAGTTACCTTTCCATCTTTGTCTCTGATCATGCATGTCTTCTTTATGAACTGTAATTGATAACCTTTATCCACTAGTTGTCCAACACTCAAAAGATTGTGCTTCAAACCATCAACAAAATATACATCCTCAGTGTTAGTTTTACCATCAAGAGTTATAGATCCAATACCTTTAACATGACATGTTGCATTGTTTCCAACTCTAACAATGCCTCCATCATGACTTTTGAAATCAAAAAACTTGTTCATATCACCAATCATATGATGTGAACAACCACTGTCAATTATCTAATCATATTTATTTTCAACTTGTGATACCAAAGCTATTTTCTCTGGACTTTCTTCTTTAATTGCTACAAATCCTATTTCATCATCACTAGCACTTACTTCTTATTCATCAGAATCATCTTCTTCATTTGCATATAGACACTCTCTATCCCTTCTAGGTTTGAACTTTCTTTTTTACTTTTTCTCTCTTTTAGGACACTTAGATGCATAATGACCAAACTCATTACAAGTCCAACATTAAAAAATTTTCTTACCATCATTTTCTCTTCTTACTAGAAGGGATACTCCTTCTATCTTTCTACCCTCATCATATCTGCTATTGCTAGCAAAGTCTCCTCTAGCACTTGTGCTCCTTAACAAGTTAAGTCGAATATTTAGGGCACTAAAAAATGGTTTTGTTCTAGTCAATTTTCTAGATTGTCTAGTCTCATTCTCAACTGTTTCAAGTCTCCCAAGTAATGTCTCCTTTGTGAAATCTTTGGTACAAGTTATCAATAACTGTATCATTTGAATTGCTTGCTTAAATGGTGGCGTTAAACTCTTTAATATCTTCCAGATCACCTCATCATCTTATTTGCTTGTGCTTCTGCTCTTTTGTATACAAAAAAAGAATTTTGGATCTAAACACTGAATGCTCTTTCTTTACACAAATCTAATAACTCACCAAGAATTTCCATCATTTGGGTGTCAAAATTTCCTCTATTTGATTTAGGACCATCCTTTCTGAATATGTTCACCATAGATCTCCAAAAGTTGTTAAGTTTTATCTTCAAGGACCTAATGCTCTAATACCAATTGTTAGAAACAATAGTCCATCAAGATAACTAAGAGGAGGGAGGGTGAATCATTTATCCAATAATTAAAATATTTATCCACCTTAAATAATCTTAACCACTCAACCAAAGTAAACAATAACCATAAAAAGATGAACATACACATTTACACCATATATGTTAACTGGGGAAACCCTTGATTAGAGGGAAAATCCTGATGGGAATGATGCCCATAAGATGATGTACTAATACAAATATTCCTTGTTAGAGGATGGACCTTGTTAGGAGTCTATTAAAATATTTAGTACATATGAGTCCTTGTTAGGAGACTTTGAATCCTTGTTAGGAGATTCCAACCCTATTCGGAGTTGTGCCAACCCTATTAGGGGTTGAAGGACCCACTGTCCAATCAACTTCTGGGGCAAGACCACTAAACTCATTTTCCAACTGATCTCTTAACTATTCCTTGCAAAATCATTGTCTGTACTATACTTTAACTTATTTTCTCTATCTTTTCAATTGGACCAATAATTTTTAGACCTTGTAGACTAGGTCACGAACCTTGGATCCAAGTATCAAACTTCAAATCACACAAAAAAACCTTGGCAATGAAGTTTCCTTCACCTTCGCTCTGCTCTACTTATCTTCACATTCTGCTCTTTGTGTTGCTTAAAATCATTCACTTTATTCCTTACATGATAAAGGAAAATGTCCTTCCTTTATATCAAATCCATAAAAAGTTCCTTGAGTCAGCTATTACACCTTCTCAATTAATTATTATAGGACCACATTAAGAACACATTACACTTAGTAATAACATTATTCTTTTTCCTTGTAACTTGAATAACTTTCTATACATGTATCATTATGATGAGAAAGATTAGCTACATCATCTCCAGAATATCTTCTATACATCTTTAACTTTGGTTTCTCAAAATAACAACTCTACTAAGAGTTATAACAAGTTTACCAGAAGAGGCTTTTGCAAACTCTATCTCAAAATAGTCTTCACCAAAACTTGCATAACTTCTTCCAGACTTCATATCTTATGCTTATGAGTTAGCTGCATATACTAGACACTTAGTAGTATCTCCCTTTAACCTCTCTAGTGAAAGTACTCAATGATCTGTCTATACCAACTTGATCTTTCCATTGTTCTTTTGTTAGATACCACAAATAATTGCTATGTTGACATCAATGACAAACATAGTCATGAATGTAACATATCACCATGATAATTATCTAATCATGTTTCTACAATACTCCCCCATAGAAGTATTATTAGCATTCATTCTTCCAACAAAGGAATACATTTGCAAAGCATAAGGCTCAAACAAAAATGCCAATAGAGAAGAACCCAAAAAAAATTACAAACTTGCCTTTATAGATCAGGCATAACTCAAATTTTACATGAATTTCAAACCCCAAATAGATTGGAGTTGAGAGTTTTAGAGAAGAGAAATAACTAAATATCAGAGATAAATCTAATCATTTACACAAATTTCCCATGAAGTGATAGAAAAACCAAAAGGAGATGCACCCAACCATAAAAGATCAAATCTAAGGAATCAGATCCTTACAAGCAATAAAGAGGCATGGGGATACATTAGCCTTGTGGAACAAGGCCCCAGAAGTTTCCCAATAATAAAGAACTAGCCTTGGAGGAGTGTTGTAAATGCAAGAAATCAAAATGCGTTGCTATAAAAAAATGCGAGATGAGATAACACTCAATATTAACCCAGTATCATACAGTTGTAGAGTTGACCTACATGGAAAAGATTAGATCTTGCCTAGAAATAGGATGGATTTTTGATTAAGATCTTCCATTTGTAATGGATGATCTAGATGTAGCAAAAGAACCCTAAATGAGTGATCAAAACACCACCATTGATGAAGATAAGCTTTAAATCCAAAGGTTGGCACTATTTTGCAAGAGGAAAAAAGGAAGCATAGAAAAATAACACAAGGTTAACATAGGAATATTTCACTATTTCACAAAGGGCAGAAAAGTGACTATGCAAAATAGTGAAACATGTATAACATAAAATGTTAACTTTGCAATTTTACCGTGTTAACCCTCTGCAAAGAAAACAACCCATTAAAGTTTTCTCGTATCATTTATATGTGATGGGCTGAATGGGGGTGAAAATAGCCAACATAAACCATCACTAGACATAGCTTCATCAATATGATCTTTTTCAAGAAAAGTATCCTCCCCGCATTAGTCATTAGAGATATCAACAACCCCATCATCACTAAGATCTTGGACTTTATGTTTCAAGTCTATGCAATCTGATGTACTATGCTCATTATTTTGATGATAAGCATAATAGATATCCAAGAATGGGTTACCATATGAGCTAAATTTAGGCAATGTGAGGAGGTCATTAGCAACGAGCTTTGGCAAAATAACATCATATGAATATTCCAAGGGAGTAAAAGTTCTCTCAAATGTATGTCTAGGATCCTTTTTGTCATTCTAATCATCATCAAGGTCAAAGATACATCCATCATAAAATTTTGGCATAGGCTCAAAAGAGGTATCACATGCTTGTTCTCTAGAGAGGTCTTTGGATCTAGAAGATGAAGATAATTGATGTCTTGAAGTAGAATATGTAGGCCTTAAAGAAGAAGACTCATATGTATATAAAGGACTTGAGAAAAACTCATGTAATGATTTCATCTTCTCCTCTATCATTTATTTCAAATTTAGAGTATGCTTTTATGAGGTTCTTAGTTATGCTAAGGTAAGTGGGGTCATTGGTCTCTTCTAGTTTGTTGTATTGAGTGTATATGCATTGAAATCTCCTAGAAAGTTCAAGAAACTTAGGATCATCTAGAGGTGGTTGAGGTTTGGAAGAAAAAGGTTTGAAGACCATGGTGGTAGATATAAAGTCAAGCATGAAGGAGACTAGATGAAGCTAACTGGTGACACAAGATAACTTGATGTGAGCTAGAGTGAAGTAGCAATGAAAGAGTGACTTGTCAAGTAAAGGTGTCCAAGAAATTTATGACACCAGTGACTCGAGTCAAGAGTTAAGCAAGAAGCCAAAAAACCAAGTAGATAGAGCAAGCGAGATGACAAGTGAACAACTTTCCCAATCAAAGAGTGTAGGCAAGAGATCAAGGTAACCATTTCAGCCAAAAAGAAGGTCCTATTATGCTAGCATAGACCAAGAAGGCATAAAAGACCAAGAGTGGTAAGACTAAAGAGCCATTGAAAGAAAGTTCAAACACTAGAGACATATCAAAGAAAATCCAAATAATGAAAACTCCCCTTAGTACGCAACACAATAAAATAAATGTTTAGACTTGGAGGAAAATGTTTTGGACTTTTTTTTTGAGACTTTTTGAGTTTTTGAAGTTTTATGATTTTTTGAATAAAAAGATGCAATGAAAGCATGGAAAAAGGAAAAAATCGTATGACACAATTTGATGGATGTGTCCCCTTTTTTTCCAAGTGGGGAAGGTTTTAAACATTTAAGAACATCAAACACACCAACAACCTATTCAGATTTCTACAAGGGTGCACAAGCTCAACTAGGGGATGTAAGAAAGGTATGTGAGGCCGAAATTTGTAGATGAAAGAGAATACTACCAGAAAAAAAGGAAGAAACAGTAACCCAATATCCACCTTCAGTCCCCAAAGGTATAAAATTATTTGGGGATTAGCCTATATTGAAAATATTGCTACTTCCAAGAGGCATGCCTTTAGATTCAAGTCATACTATTTATACTCCACTGGAACATGGGAGTTGAGGTTGTTCCCTAGAGTGATCACTTCTCTTGGAAGACTCCTAAAAATAAAAAGCAAGATCCCTTATTTATGTTCCCATCAAAATCCTTAACAAGGATGCAAGAACAAAACATTAATAAGAAAACCTTGGGGACTAAAAGACAAAGAGGTTCATTTTAAGCCTAGTCCAAGTGTGAATGATTGATTTTAAGCCATTTTTTAATGTTGGGAAGACACACCAAATAAGTTTAAAAAAAAGAAAGAGATGGTTTTCTGATAAAAAGGATGACAATGATCATTTTTTACAATTAAAATAAGAAGGTTTGGAATATATGCACCTCGATTTCATGCTTTCCATTATTTTTTGCTCCTTTGACATCCAAGTTGCCTTCACAAACTTCAATCGAGTTCAAGAAATCATGAAGAAACAGGAAAATTAAAATAAAATACATTGAACTATTTGATTCCATAAAAGATGACAACTCATATCATGCATTGAACTTTGTGCAAATAAAGTGCAAGCTAATCACTAAATGCTCTTTTTTATTTTTTGCATTTTTGACCTAGTCAACAAGATTGGATTTGTATGCTATGATTTCATCCCCAAATATGAAAATGCAAAGAAGAGAACTATAGTAAAACTTAAAGAGAATTCCAGAAATGCAATAATTTTAGCACTATCTCTTAATTTGTGTTCTAGGGACCCATTTTACCAAAACAAACTAGTTTTTTTAAATTGAGTTTTTGAGCCATTTTATTGCATCTAAATTCAAAACTCAAAGAACCAACACCTGGTAGAATTTAGATACCTTTCCAAATATGTAATTTTTTCTAAAACATTCAGTGATTTTCCACCAAAAATGTTTTTTCATGACAAACAAAGAAAACATTATAACTCAAACAAATGAACTCCAAAAAATGGAATTTTTGGACTTAGTCATATCTGATCCATCAGCAACTTGTAAATTTTTTGTAAATACAAATACCAAGCCATTTGGAAGATATTCATATCAAAACTTTCAAAATCCAATGTTTTTTTTCCTTTAAGTCAATTTGCACAAGGGTTACTCTTAAAAACCAAAGTAAGAACCTTGCAAAATCACTTGATTAGATCCAATAAGTGGCTATGAAAAACTAGAAATGAGAAATGCAACTAAAATGGAAGAAAATTAAACTACTAAACTCAAAAAAAATGCAATAAAATGGAGTTGTAAACTTGATGCTAGCCCTACGGTGGCACCAAAAAAATGTAGTTCAAAAATGCGGACACACTTTTATAAACCATTATACTTGAGAATACCCATGATGAAGAGTACCTCAAGAGACATCTTATATATTCCTATCTATGACATGCAAGAGAAATGATATGGTGGTTCTCAAATGAACCTAGTTATGCAACCCTTGCAAGGTGCACCATAAAATAGAAGATTCAAAGAGTAGAGGCAAGTGTGTCAATATCCAAGAATCAAGAGAGTCCAATGCAAATGAAAGATGAACTAAATGAGAAATGAAAGATGAAATATAAAGCTAACAAAGATGAAGAGTTACAAAGCCTCGTAATTAAGCTATGTGGTCAAAGCTAGAGCATAAAGGAAACTAAGCTACATGTAGGTAAGTCATCATGCAATTATGAAAATGTGAATGTAAGAATGATCCAAGTCCTTAAAAAAGCTCTGAAATCACTAAGAAATCCTACAACATAAAATTTAACATAAGTGAAAAATATATGAGAGAGTGACGAGAGAGCCTCCTTTTAAAGAAAAATGGATGGTAGAGAATTAGAGGAAAAATCAAGGGCGGAGAATGAGCCTTGAGTGATCCATGTCCACAAGAATCTCAACTAATCATAATTAATAGTGGAATTCAAAAGGTAAAAGACATGTGAAGGATAATTAAAGTTATTTTGAAAATAAAGATTCCTTTCACATAGAAATGTGTGCATTCATGTGTAGACAAAATGTCTTTTTCTTTTATTTTTAGCGTAGGAAAAATACTTTTATGGGTGCACATAGGAATAATGTGGGAAATGGAAATTTTATTTAATTAAAAGGGAGAAATTTATTTTAATTAAATAAGAGCTTAGGATATAGTGGTCAAACCATAGGTTATAATCGAATAAATAAAAAAGTGATGATTTGATCAAAGATAAGTGATAAATAAATTATGTAAAAAATGCTAGAAAGGGGGCTCATAGTCTAAATGACCATTTTTTGGTGATTACAGTGATCCTCATGAGTTGACAGTGGGATTTGAGGGTCTCAATTGTGGGGTTATCGGCTTTCCAATAGCCTATGGTGTATTTTGGCTCTGTTTTAAGGACTTACTATTTATAGTAAGTCAATTGTTGGTTCTGATGAGCTTATTTGAGTTAGATAGTTGAGTGATGATCTTAGATTTATTTTTGGGCTTTTGGTTTGGGCTCCAAAAATCTTGGAGTGAGCATCTATTTATAATAAGTAACCCCGCCAGGTTCATTCGTCATCTTTCTTCATCAGGATTACTTTGGTATTGTTAGATTTTGATTCTAGTGCTTCTTCAATTATTTTTTCAAGACAAGTGAATTATTATTATTCATCTAAATATTTTGAGGTTGTTATTTTTGTTGGTGTTGTATGTT
Source organism: Cupressus sempervirens (assembly GCA_028749045.1). NCBI lineage: Eukaryota > Viridiplantae > Streptophyta > Pinopsida > Cupressales > Cupressaceae > Cupressus > Cupressus sempervirens. The sequence goes on from CM053786.1 coordinate 426,033,999, forward strand.
GGTCACCTTGGTATCATAGCTCATTGGAACTAGGTGGACAAAATTTAAATTGTGGGCATAAGAAATGGTGGCCTTGGGTGTCAAAATATTATGCTATGGTGAAAAAGGTCATTTTTGGGAACCAAATTAATAATTTATATTATAACGACACTTTATTATATTTTAATATTGTGTTGAGGAACCTTCTTAAGTGGAGTTCATTTGGAAAATTTGTGTCATTTGGAGATTATAAATTTGAGCCCATTTGATTAGAAAAACATCTGATTATTTGATTATGTTATTTTCTTCTATTGTCCTGGTGAAAAAACCAAGGTTTTAATTTTTTTCCCTTGTTGAACCATAAGGGTTTGGGATCTACAACTGAAGTATTGCAGAATCAATTTTGAGAATAATTTTGAGATTGCTTGGAAAATTTTGTTGAGGTATATGATTTATCATTCCTCCTACTATATTATTTATTTCTAAGGAGAAGTTTAATTTTTCTTACTATTGGAAATACAATAGGAAAATAAACTCTCAGGGGGGTGGGGGGTTGGGGTGAATCGGCACTTAAAAACTTTCAACCTCAAAATCATTCACCACACATCCATCTCACAATATATAAACTGAAATACCAAATTAAGCATATACATCCATAGCATTAAAGTAAAATATTCAACACATGTATGACACAAAATAATTTGGTTACTTAGAAACCCTCCAAGGAGAAGGTAAAATTGGGGTGGGGATGACACTCGCAAATCTCCACTACTGCAGTAATAAAGTGTATCCAATGAAGGTTACAATGTTTTGATCATGAAACATGATCTACCTTGTGAAAGGTTTTCCTTGTTAAAGGCTTACAAGATTATTAGATCTTACCCTATTAAAGGATTTCAACACCCTTTTAGAAGTGTGCCTAGTAAAAGGAATTTAACTTACAATGAAGTAAGCACACTATTAAAGGATTTACAATAGCCTGTCAAGACTACTCTATTAAGAGATTTAACTGATTCACCTGTTAAAATGTCTCAACAATGATCCTTTGGTTAACACTCTATTGCTTGGTGACTAAATCACCTCTTTCTTGATGTGTACTTGATCCTTCCTAAACAAATGTATCATTGATGTCTTCTAATTCCTTTCCTCTATTCTCCTCTAAATAATTCTACTATGTATCTCAAATCACAATTCCTTAGTCACTATGAATGCTTTTTTTGCGCATGCAAAATTCTCTCCTTTCTCCTTACACATTCATAAAAAATTTATGGTTTGTCCTCCTTAAGAAGATGTAGGTGACTTAGGGTTAGGTATGAATCAATGATAGTGATTCACCCATATTGCTACTTAATCCTTCCCTTTTTTCTAATTAGATTCATGTAATGCATAGGGATTCACAATTAAGATTCGTCCTTATCATCTAAGATTGTAAAACAATCCTTAAGTCAACCCAAAAATGGTTTACATAGAAGTTTGTGCCATTAAAAATAACTATGTCAAAATTGTATAACTTAGAACTTGAAGCCCTTGATGCTTGACATCAATTGAAACTTTAGTGTTGTAACTCAGCCTCTGAATGACTCAACATCCATTGATCACCTAGCATCTAAATAAATTAGCACATACTATCTGCTTGACACTTGAGTGACTTGGCACTTACTAGTTACTTGACACATACTAAATATCCTTCACTTGACATTTACTATCTGACAACTTATTCTTGGTATGTATTACTTGTTTGGCATGAACTAAGTAAATGACTTAAGTATATTGTCACTCATATGTCAAAACCAATATGAGATTAACACTTACTGCTAGAGTTTATTTTGGAAAATGTGAAGCGATTCACTAGAATTGTTATATCAAATTTTGTCTGCATTATAAAGATTTGGTTAGGGTATTTGTAGTTTTATTTTTTCACCTAGAAGGAAAAATTTGTATACCATATGCACCTATAGTTGATCCATAGGCTGTGACATTGTTTGTGAGGCTAGACATTTATTCTTAGAAGGCCCGTGATTAGCTATTATCAAGAGGTCATTGCACAATATAGACCTGCAAATATTCCCGTTGGGGCCTAACTTCATTCGTGCAAAACAATGCAAGTTCTCTTTAGGCTACATTCAGAGCCATTGGGGTTGTTGTACATTCACATTGGACTATAAATTAAAAGTCAAAGAAAATCTATTTTTCTAGGTCTTGGCATTTTATAAATTATTGTTGTTACTATTTGTTTGAAATATTGTTGGCAATGAATTAAAGCTATATAAAATCCCTTTTCTTTCAGAATTATATAATTAAACAGATCGTTGGGTAGAATTATGAATCATATAATTAAAGTGACTACATACTGAAATTTTGGTACCCGTTCATGTGCAAGGCATAACTTGCATCAACATAATTGAAAATGATTTTATTTTTAAAGTGTATAGAATGAAGTGTAGAACAATAATATGTAATTCATTTTTCATTTAGTTAAATGTTTTAAAAGTAATTTAAAAAAGTTAGACATATGTCTATGAGGATTGTGAAGATAGTGCTACAACTAATAATTTTTACAATGTTAGTGTTGTCAAAAAAAGATTTTTTTTATATATTCAAAAAGGTAAGAAGACGTGTGAGATTATGATGGTGATTCCAAAGATACCCACTTTATCATTTGGAAACCTAATGAAGGCAAAGATGAGAATTCATCTTAGACGATGAAAAAACATCTAAAGGATTGAAATCAGAGGGAAAATGAGCTCCCAAGCCTTTGGGTCAACTCCCAAGGCTAATTCCAAGCCATAATCCAATTGGGTTTTATATTTTCAAATAACCTGAGTGGATTATTAAAGAAAAAATATGTTGTGATCTTTAAAAAACGTGATTGGATTATTAAAAGTGAATGCAAAAGATTGCATTAAAATAAGCACATCATGTTACTATGATAGAAATAACCTAATCGTGTTATATCTATCATAAACTAACCAAATATTCAAAATTCAAAATTTATAAATAAATAAACAAATTTAAATAAAAATATTCATTCTTGTATTTATAATTATATAAGGAGATTAATATATAATTAAACATTATATATATATATAATTTAATATTTTAGACTTACTATTTTGGGGACGTAGCCTAGGGATTAGGTGAACCTTGTTAAATCTTGGTGTCTTGTGTTCTCTTTTGTGTGATTTATTATTTTCTAATATTGTTTATGTTTGCATGTAATTGTTATTTTTGTCTAAGGTTTAAACCTTACACCATCTCACTATACAACTCATATTCCCCCCCTCTCTTTCTCAAATCCCTAACCTACCTCTCTCATTCCCTCTCAAACCACTAACCTACCTCTCTCCCCCCTCTCAAACCTCTAGCTTACATCTCTCTCTCTCTCTCTCTCACTCCTAACCCCAAAATTCCTTCTCTCATTGACCCCTAATCACTCTCTCCCCCTCTCAAACCCTTAACCTACCTCTCTCCCTCTCTCCCCTTCCCTTCAAACCCATAACCTACCTCTCTAACTCTCTATATAACTCTAAAACCTTTTTCTCTAGCCTCTAACTCCCTCTCCCTCTCCCACTAACCCCTAACCTCTCTTTCTCTCCCCCCTCTCAAACCCCTAACCTACCTTTATATCTCTCTATCTAAATCCTAACACACACACACACACACACTCTCTCTCTCTCTCTCTCTCTCTCTCTCTCTCTCTCTCTCTCTCTCTCTCTCTCTCTCACTCCTAACCCCCCCACCCCCCTTTCTCTCTCTTTTTCATTCATTGAGTATTTACTTGAGAGTTCATATTTGTGGGATGATTCAAAAAAAGTATCTAAGGGTACTCTCATTTAGGGCTCTCATGCTATACATCAATTCACGGAGAAGATTGTAGAGATGCCATTGGGTTTGCTGAGAAGGTTGCTAGGATCCTTCCCAACTAGTAGTTTGGAGTCAAAGATTGGATCAATCTCCTAATTCATAGTTTGATATTGATGAGCCCTTGATAGAGATTATGATTTTTTTAATTGCAATTACACTGTGTGGAGTTCTCATCACTTCTCCTTTGACCCATAAGTAGAGGATTTGGTTTCTCGTCCATGTGGGTTGGAACTAGTTTCATTGCATCCATTATGGGGTGGGTTAAAACCATCTTTACAAATGGGATCCAGAGTTATAAGATAGACCACTTGCAATATCTACACACCCAGGACAATCTATCAAAGGTTAGAGTTGGTAATAGTTATTTAGGTAGTTGGGTGTGAGTGTTAGCTTGATAGGGACTTAGATGTTGAAATTTTTTCTATTTCAGTTGGATTGAGTTGTGATGATATATTATCACCATCAACACCTACAATCCATTTTTAGATGATTTTGTCATTAATATCAATTATTTGGGTGTTGGCACTACATGAGTTGGTTGTACATAGTAGGAATAGTGCATAGTTCTACCCTTGGGATCTAGGTGGAATGTGATGTTCATTTTTCTTTGAGATTGCTTGGGGATGAGAAATCTTAGGGAGGGAGGACTGTAATGTTCCCATGTTCCTGCACTTGGCTTGTTCAATTTGCCATTGCGACCCTCATGAGATGACAGTGGGAATTAAGGGTCTCAATTATGGGGTTCTAGGCTTTCTAGCAACCTATGGTGTGTTTTGGCTCCATTTGAGGAAATTACTATTTATTGTATATCAAATGTTGCTAATGATGAGCTCAGTTGAGTTAGAGGAGTTGAATGATGCTCTCAGCTTTTATTTTGGGCTTCAAGAATCATGGAGGGAGCTTCTATTTATATTAAGTCACCTTGTTAGGTTCATTCATCATCTTTCTTCATCAGGATTACTTTGGTGTTGTCAAAATTTGATTCTAATTCCTCTTCAATTATTTTTACATGATTAGTGGATTATTATTATTATTCATCTAAATATGTTGAAGTTGTAGAAGTTGAGAAAACCAACTTCACAGATCCTCAAGAACACTTGCATGCAAACATCCTGCAATGAAGAGAAGCCAAAAAATGGAAAAAGCAAAGCTCAGAAGTTCTCAATAATGTGAGAGAAAAAAATGTATTCTAAGTTATGAAAACAAAATACAAAAGTTCAACCTTTTAAGGTGAATGAAACCCTAAAGGAAAGAAAGCTAGGTTTGTGCATTATAATTAATATAAGATATTAATTATATGCACCTAAGAGAGCTAAAGAACCTAGAGTAATAAATGACTTACTCTAACACCCCCCCCTTAAGTGAAGTTTAGGAGGAAGCTAACCTAGCAAAGCTATGAAAGCAGGAAAATGGGTCTTGGCAACAAGGCTTGATCAGTTACCCGATACAAGGAAATCTCTGTAAATTGGAGACAAAGGAAAAAACCTAGTGGGAAAAACCCCTCTCCAAAAAGAGATAGAACAAACATGCAGAACAAAAACATGAAGGAAGGAAGGCCTCAAGAAGACTCCCCAAGGACAACTTCCGTAATCCGAAGCATAGACCACAGTTGAAGATAGGGAGGCGATGCAAATGACTTGGTGAAGATGTCAGCAACCTATGCATAAGTGGAAATGTACTCCAAAGAGAGAAAACCATCCTGGATCAGATGACAAATGAAATGCATATGAAGCTCAATGTGTTTAGTGCATTGATGCTCCACCAAGTTGCAAGAAATGTGAATAGCACTCTAATTATTGCACCACAGAACATTGGGACAATCAAGAGGAAAACCAAACTCAGTCATCAACTGTTGAAGGCATAAAATCTCTTGACTAGCAAGCACTACGGCTTGATACTCAACCTCTATAGATGAAAGTGCATGAGCCTGCTGCTTCTTGCATGACCATGTGATAGGACCAGAGCCAAGACAAAAAATGAAGCTAGAAGTAGACTTTTGATCATTGACATCACTGACCCAATATGAATTAGTGTAGCCAACAATGTGAGGAGTCCCTATTGTGTAATGAATTCCATACATCAAGGTGCCCTAAATGTATCTCAAAATATGCTTGGTAGCTTGCCAATGACTCTCATGATGATCATGTAAGAACCAAGAGACAAGACCCACTACAAAGGAGATGAGTGTGTGTCAGGTACAACAACCTACCAACCAACTACCAGTACAATGTGGGATCCACTAAAGGTGAAGTGCAAGAGGTAGACAAAGTAACACCTGACCAAAAAGGTGTAGGATCAGGCTTGCAATCAAGCATGTCAAAGCGTTGAAGCATGTCAAGAGCATACTTCTACTGGTAAACAAAGATTCTATCAGGGGACTAAACAATCTGAAGACCAAGAAAATAGTGTAGCAGGCCAAGATCAGTCATCTCAAACTGTTCCATCAATGCTCTCTGAACATCCTTAATCATAGAGGACGAGCTACCTATGAGAAGAAGATCATCAACATATAGCACAAGGATCAAAACCTCAGCCTCAAGATGTTGAATGTAGATTGTAGGATCAAAATCGCAACGGGTGAAACCTATAGAAAGCAAAAAAGAGTCCATATTCTCATACCAAGCCCAAGGGGCCTGTTTGAGACCATACAATGAGCGGCAAAGTCTGCAAACCAAGGTGGAATCCTGCACAAATCCTTGAGGCTGATCCATGTAAATCTCCTTAGTAAGATCACAATGCAAGAATACACTCTTCACATCCATCTGAAAAATGGGCCATCCCTATGAAGTTGTGAGGGATAAGACAAGGCAAATAGAGTTCATCTTAGTGACAAGGGAAAATGTCTTAGTGTAATCAATACCCTCAACCTATGAAAAACCCTTCACAACAAGACGAGCCTTGCGCTTATCAATGGAACCATTAGTAGCAAACTTAGTATGATACAACCATTTGCATCGCACAATCTTTCTTCCCTTAGGAAGAGAACAAAGATCCCAAGTATGATTCTTCATCAAAGAAGAATACTCCTTCTCCATTGCACTGTCCCACTCAAGATGTCCTGTCACTGCTGCAAAAGTCTGAGGATCATCACAATAGCATGACTAAGAAGACTAGAACTTGCAGTATGTGAGCAGGTGCGACAGGAAGTGGTAGGGTCACCAACTAGTGATCTTGTAGCCTCAACTATAGCTCGAGCCTATTTAGGCATATGGGGAGGATCCTATGGCAGAGGTAAATGGGGATCAACATGATCATCATCCTCATCATTTGGAAAAGAGACTAGAAAGGATGAGGGAGTGGTGGTAAGTGAAGTAGACTCTAGATGCGGGGTATCTACTGCAAGAAAGTACTCATCAAATTGGACATCCTGTTGAAATAGGACCTCTCTAGAATTAGGATCAAACAACCTATAGGCCTTAACATTCTCACAATAGCCAACAAAAATGAGGTGTCAACTCTTTCACTCCATTGCTCTCCTCTAAGCATCAGGTATAAATGCCCATGCTTCACTACCAAAAACTCAGAATGAAGATACATCAGGCTTGACATGAGACTAAGCCTCCTTAGGAGTCATATTTTGAACTGCCTTAGGAGGCATCTAATTCTGAATATAGTTGGCACAATTGATTGCCTCTGCCCAAAAACATGAATCCATGGACCTGGACTGAATCATACAATTGGCCATCTCTCGAAGGGTTTTGTTCTTCCTCTCAGCCACACCATTCTACTGAGGGATGTAGGGCATTGAAAACTGATGTTGAAGACCATGTTCAGAGCAAAAATCCCTGAAAGCTTGGTTCACATACTCCTCCCCATTATCTGTGCATATCCACCGAATAGAAAGACCAAACTACTTATCAACAAATGTCTTGAAGACTCAAAAGGAATCAAAGACATCAGACATGTACTTCAAAAAGTGCACCCATGCATGTCTGGAGAAATCATCAATGAAAGTAAGCACATATTTGGCACCTAAAAAAGGAGTGGGAAATGACATGAGGTCACTATGAATCAACTCCAGTGGTGCCAAAGTACGAGTGGCTTGTCAATGTGGAAAAGGATCTGGGGAAGCCCAAGAACAAGTGCCTGTGTGCTCATCTGTTGAAGATATCTGTAATTGACATGGACAAAACACTCATGCCAAAGTATGCTTACTGAATCTACATGTGCAACAAGACATGAACCTATGTCATCAAAAGACTCAAATCTATCAAATCTGTAGAGGTGAGATGCAAAGTCAACACTCCTAGTAGCCACAATCATCTCAGAATCATGTAAGTCCTGGATAACCACATCATGTGGTGAGAACTCAACTATCTTACCAGAGCCAGAGTGGAAAATCTGATAGATAGACAATAGGTTCGTCAAAATTTTAGGGACAAGAAGAACATCCTAAAGAGAGCCCCCAACTAATGCAACAAAACCAGAACCCATGATGGAAAGATGTGATGAGTTCCTAACAACAATCTAGGAAGTAGGACAAGGGGCAAGTGAGGTGACCAATTGTTGAGTGTTTTTCATATGGTGAGATGCACGAGAATCAAGAATCCAAGTAGGCCCAGAAGTCATGGCTCATGTAGTAAGAGCGTGACCTTTCCCTATAGGGGGGATGTAGACTTAGGAGCTAAGATGTGATGCTCCTGCATGGCTTCCTCTAAAGCCTCCAAACATTTCCAACACCTAGAAATGGGATGTCCATCCTTTCCACAAAAACTGCAGGTCTCAATTGATTTCTTCTTAGTCTTGGAGGTAGACTCAGTAGACTTCAAAGTAGATTTACCCTTGGAAGGGTTAGCTAGAGGTTTGACATCAATTTTTGGTGCATCTTTCTTTGGTTTGGCTTTTTGTTTTAGTTTCCCCAGAGAAGTCTGAGCAACCAATGCTTGGCTAGAAGAGCCAGAGGTATCCATCTATTGGATCTTAGCCTGTTCTCATGTCAACCAATCACAAAATGTCTCAAATGAGGGCATCTGATGTCTATTATCCAAGGCATCCATGGTGGAGTAGAAAGTGGAAGAAAAGATCTAATACTGTCCTCGCAACTTTAAGAGTATCAAAAAAATACACTCATCATTAGTTTTTTTTTAACCACATCCTTTCAAAACTATACAAAGAGATTTGAACTTTATCAGGAAGTCTTCAATAGTGGGAAAGCTGGCTGGTGTCAAAGAAGTCAACTTTGCATCAAGTTGTAGTGCCCAAAACTCATTCACTGTGCCAAACAACGTGTGGAATTTGGTCCAAACAGCTAGTGGAGTGGTCAAACCATCCAAATGAAATAGGAGACTATTAGAGATATTCAGTGTAATCAGTCCCATGGCTTCATTGATTTTGTTTCTGTACTGAAAAACCTCAAAAGGGCATTGCAAAACAGGTTGGTTCGCATCTAGGCAAGACCATAAGCCTCTTGACTTGAGAAGCTTAGTCATCTGTGTCTTCTAGCTATGATAGTTGTGTGGCATGAGCTAGATCACAGAAGGATCTGACATTGAGAGAAAGAAATGATGGAAGTAGAAGGGTTTGATTCTAAAGAAAATTACAGAATAGAAAATGCTCCCCCCCACAATGAATAAAAATATTCCCCAAAAACAAAGCAACAACTATGGAAAAACACAAAAACTAAGAAAAGAACTTGGAACTCGGATGCAGAGAAGAGGAAAGAAAAAGCCTCTACTTCAATGCCAAATTTGGAAGCTCAAACAAACTTGGAATCAGACAAAACTAGACCATTGTCTCCATCTTTGAGTTAGCTTTTTGGCACTTCTTTTAGATCGCAAAAATACGTCCGTATGCTCAAGTTATGATAAAAAAACTAACTGTAGGTCTAGAAAAAGAGCTCTCTAGAAAATTATAGAGATGAGCTTAAATTTGACACTCGTATGGCTATCACAAGCTGTCGCCAAGAAAAAATACAACAGTCAGTTTGCTGATGTCAGCAGCCAGAATATGACATTAGCCTGTTAGAATACGAAGTCAGTAGACTCTGCGTGAGTGATGATGTCAACAAAAAAATTGATGATGTCAGCCCAAGAAATGATGATGTTACATGAAAAATTGATGATGTCACTAACGAGATGTGACGTCAGCGACTGGTCGTGGCAGGCGGTGGTGCCACTGGTGGAAGCAGGGCTAAAGCGGAGTGAGTAGTGGCATGGCTGGCGAAGGTGGTTGGTGGGTGGCCCGCTAGTGGTGGTGGGGCTGTGACCACACGATGGGTGGTGTGCCGGCTGCAACGTGGTGGTGGCTGGGCATGGGTGGCGCTCCAGTGGCATTAGGGTGGAAAACATGTCCGTATGGTCTCCCGGGGGGCTAAATTTTTTTCCCAGATGCTTGGAGACCAAAAACAATTTTTTTTTTTAATGTATTTTGATTGCAAATGACCTTCTGGATCTAATGGTGACATCTGTTTGAGCCCAAAGTGCCCCAAAAAAATTCCCTTCACCCATTTGAAGTAAAAAAACTCCCAAAAAGCTGAGGTTTCTAATTGAGAATCGTGGCTTCAAGAATCTTCAAATGAGGAAGCAATAGGTCTGCTCTGATACCATGTAGAAGTTGAGAAAACTAACTTCATAGATCCTCAAGAACACTTGCATGCAAATATCCTGCAATGAAGAGAAGCCAAAAAATGAAAAAAGTAGAGCTTAGAAGTTCTCAAGAATGTGAGAACAAAAAATGTATTCTAAGCTATGAAAACAAAATACAAAAGTTCAACCTTTTAAGGTGAATGAAACCCTAAAGAAAAAAAAGCTAGGTTTGCACATTATAATTAATATAAGATATTAATTATATGCACCTAAGAGAGCTAAAGCACCTAGAGTAATAAATGACTTACTCTAACATAATTTTCTATTTTTGTTGGTGTTGTATGTTGGTCACCTTAGTATCATAGCTCGTTGGAACTGAGTTGAATTTTTTAAATTGTGGGCATACGAAATGGTGGCCTTGTGCGTCAAAATATTATGTTATGGTGGAAAAGGTCACTTTTGGGAATCAAAAGTAATTAATAAATTATATTATAATGACACTTTATTATATTTTAATGTTGTGTTGAGGAAGCTTCTTAAGTAGAGTTCATTTGGGAAACTTGTGTCATTTGGAGATTATAAATATGAGCCTATTTGATGAGAATAACATTTGATTATTTGATTATCTTATTTTCTTTTGTTGTCTTGGTGATACTTCTAAGGTTTTGATTTTGTGCCCTTGCTAAACATTTGGGAAACTTGTGTCATTTGGAGATTATAAATATGAGCCTATTTGATGAGAATAACATCTAATTATTTAATTATCTTATTTTCTTTTGTTGTCTTGGTGACACTTCTAAGGCTTTGATTTTGTGCCCTTGTTGAATTATAAGAGTTTGGGATCTACAACTGAAGTATTGTAGATTCTATTATGAGAACTACTGAGATTGCTTGGCAAATTGTGCCGAGGTATATAATTTTTCATTCTTCCTACTTTATTAACTGTTGGTAATTAGAAGTTGTATTTTTTGTGTTTCTATAGGTTGTTTCAAAATTCAGGAAGGAAATCACTTGAGTTATTATATCAAATTGTGTTCGCATTATAGATATTTGGTTAAGGGATTTGTAGTTGTTTTTTTACACCTAGAAGGAAACAATTAAGATACCATATGTATCTACAGCTGATCCATAGGCTATGACATTGTTTAGGAGGCTGGACATTTTTTCTTAGAAGGCCTATGACTAGCTATTATCAAGAGCCCATCGCACAATATAAACCTGTGATCTTCCTGCTGGGGCCTAACTTAATTACTAGAAATTAACATGAGTTATCTCTAGAATTTTTTGTAGATTCATATTGGACTATAAATTAAAAGTCAAATCTAATCTATATTCCTATATCTTGACATTTTATAAATTATTGTTGTTATTTTTTGTTTGAAACATTTTTCGGTCATGAATTAAAGTGGGAGAAAATCCTTTGTCTTTCATAATTATATAATTGTACAGTTCGTAGGGTAGAATTATGAATTAATCTTGGCATTCATACAAACTATTTAGTATTAAATTGATCTGAAATTGTAAGTGCCTAGTTGCATTCTCTAGCATGATTTCAAAAATTAGATTATTAAATCAACAACAAAAATATTAAAGTTTGCCAAATTTTTGACAAAATGTCAGACTGTGGATTAGCAAAGGTAAATTTATTATTGTAAAGTATATAGCCAGATAAGGGTTATTATAGGGGGCGGTCTTGTTAGGGACATGTTGGGTTCCATTTTTTATGCTTATTTAGTTAATCTAGGATCCCACATTGCCCATGTGGTTGAAATCTATGAGTCTTAGCATTGGATTGAGTTAGCTATCATGTAGGTGTATCATCTTAAAATAGAAGCACTTATATGTTAAGAGCATTTATCCCTCTGAGTAAGTGGTCTAGGGTCATGGAAAGCGCCTTGAATAGGTCTCTCTCTCTCTCTCTCTCTCTCTCTCTCTCTCTCTCTTTCCAGCTTCTTTCTAACAACTTTCTGTAAGAAACTGAGGACTTTGACTTTCTAGGTCAAGGATGACTTGAAGGGTCAAGGTCAACCTTGACCCTAACCTATGTCAACGATGACCTCATCCTTGACCCCGAGTCCAATTTTCAAATTTTGGAGGTTTCAGGATATTAGGCTTCAGAAAGTTTCATTTTCCCACTTCGAAGTTGACTTTTTCAAGTTTCAGAATGGTATACTCTTAAATTACATTTTATCTAGGTCCATTTCTAGGGGCTAAGGTTAATTGGGCTAAGGCTAAGGCTAAGGTCCATTTCTAGACACAATTGATTTTTTTTAAAATTATGCATCCTCCTAGTACATGGAGTAATCACAATCTTTTGAGAATTATGTTTCTAATTTCCCTTATTTATCTATTAATCCCCTTCCCATGAAGTCCACCTCATCTACCTTGGAGACCTAACTATCCCCAATAGCTTATCAACCATTAAAGTGGTTTAAAAAGTTATCCTTGAGGGTACCTATGATCTGGAACACCATTGGCATGATGACATAAAAGCTCTATGTGTTTTATAATAGATAAAACACAATGTGCAAATGACTTATTCTGCAACTGCACATTTCTATGAGAAAAATTAACAAGCTGGAGGTTGTCGCTAAGGTGGAGAAGTAAGTGGTGGATTAGACCCAAGGAAAGGGTGATGAGAGCATGTCGGGTGTTGGTGATGACTTTTCCTAAAAAATCAAGATGTGTGAAATCATGGAAGATCAAACTAATGACCTCAAGAACCAAATTACCACAAAGGTGAAAAACAAAATAATCAATGAGCGAGCCTAAAAAAGTGGTTTGTAGTTTTTTCCATGAAGAAGATTTGGCAATAATAAAAAAACATTTTTGACCCCTTCAAACAAAATTGGGTGTTCAATCAAAGGCCCCTAAGGGGTTCATTAGAACATGCTTGTGTGGCATGTTCAAATGAAGCCGCCCTCGTCCCCCGCTTAATTTGAACATGCATGTACAATATGTTTGAACAAAAGGGGGATGTTCTTCCCCACCCCCTTGGATGATATTTATTTTATAAATAATGGAACCAAGGTCATTTTTTCCATTGTTAGTTTGTGAACTTGTGGACCCTTAGGTGTTAGATCAAACCCAATGACTTCATAACATTGCATCAACACTATGTGAGCATTTTTTGCCTCTTCTAACCATCTTTCATACTACACACACATTATTCTTCATTCTTTATTATTATTATTGTAATTTTTTTTTTTTTCATATATATAAGTTAATTTTGTGTTTTTAGTAGTTTTTTTGTATTCTATTAGATAATTTTACAAAATAATTGTTAGAAAATGTTAAAAACCCTATTTAGATTTTTTTTGAAAACCTCAGTTAGAAAACCCAAGCTAGAAAACCCTAGTTAGAAGATATTTAAAAACATATTTATTAAATACTAGTATTTAATTTTCTTAGTTAGTTATATCAAAAAAAATTAGTTTATAAAGCTATATGTATGCATTTACATCATTAGATATTTAAATGTTTGAAGTTTGTTTTTATATATATAGAAATGTTATGTACATATATTAAATATTTTTTGTTAGATACTTTAAAAAAAACTCTACTTAAACATATATTTAAAAATCTTAGTTAGAAAATGTTATAAAATCTTATTTAAAAAATCCTAATAAAATCTAATGAAACCCTAGTTGGAAAACTTTACTTAGAAAATCCTAGTTAGACAATCCTAGTTAGAAAATGTTAGAAAATCTTAGGTTAACTATATAGAAAATGTTTTCTTTTAACTATATAAATTTGTATATGTATACATGCATATTTTAGATTTTTAAATATTTAGATTTCTTTCAAATATGTTGAAATGTTATGTAACGCCCCACCAAGGGATCCAAAAGAACTAACCTAAAGTTTTACTAAGTTTGCCAAACATTTATATTTTAAAAGAATAACATGTGCAACAATCATAAAGTAGTGGAAGCAATAACATACAATTATACATAAGCCAACATAGTAGACTACATTCCTTAAGAATCCCAAGACATTGAATAAAATTTAAATTTATATAATACTAAGTTCAATAAATAACACATCCACATGAAATAATAACTACAAGTCCAAATCCATTTAAATAATATACATCTATTTCGAATGCCACTTGGCATTTATTTAGAATGCACAATCATCCACTATACATGTCATAGGGTATGAAAGATTGAAAAAATATACATTTATAAAATAGATTACATCATCCATTTCGGATACATGAAACAAGATATAATACAATAAGTAAAATCATCCATCAAATAGATATAACCATCCATCATAACACATAAAGATAGAATGAAAGGAAATGTAGAACAAGGAACTCCAGCTACAACATTTACAAATGAATCTCAATGGTAAAAGTAAAAAGCACTACCACCTGACCTCGTGGTAACAAAGAAAGGTCCACTCCCACTGTGTAGAGGAGATAGTCTCAAGTCCCAAACAAGATATCAATCCCAAAATCAAAAGTAATATCTATGTCAAGGAAACCCTAAAAGTAATCTAACTCAAAGGTTCCAAGATAACTTGGCATCTAGACCAAGAGGCAAACAAAAACACGTAGGGAATCTACTATGCAAGCAGGCAAGTGTCATCACAAAAATCAACTCAAGAGTTGCCTTGACAATTTGACTTGACCTCGACCCCCTAGTGACTCTATGCAGTACTAGTATCCTTTTGTATTGACAAGGCATACTAATGATGCATGGTCGTAACCAAGCGTCCTCTCTACTCCCATCCTAGTATGTACTAGCACTCGAGGCATGGGCAAGGAAAGACAAAGACTCTTATTAGGTTCATTTTACTCTCATTTAGTGTAGTATTTTCACTTATTAAACAACCTACAATGGGTTACCTTGGCAACCACTTTGGGCTCTTGACATTACATATAGATAAACTGCCCTAAGCTCATAAACGTACAAATCAAAGAATCATAGTTTTTCACCTCAGTCTTATACAAGTGATTGGAAAATATCAAAAGATAACTCACAATAACACCTCAGTTCATTAAAAGCAATTGGAAAGCATCCCCAAAAATAATTGATCGAAGACTCAAAGGTCAAGACAAATATGTCATACCATTCCTCACGTTATCACACAAAAACACTAAAAGCAATAACAAACAATAGATCCAAACTCATCATGAAGCATACTAGACACATTACCATGGTTGAGCTTAAAAGATCAAGATCAAATCATCATAATATCACAAACACAAAACTCCCAAGCCTCTGGTAGACATCCTAAGATTGGTCAATACTCTAGTCAACCCAAACCCAAGACACAAGACAACATACAGTTAATAGTATAGTTTCATAGTTTGGTTTGATTTTGAAACATGTAGTTTGAGTTAACAGTAAGGTTTAAATTTTTGTTCAATGTAATTTTTTGAATATATGAATTTTATAATTTATCCTTACAACTTAACCCATTCTTGTTTTAGAACAATTTGCACAATTTACCCTTAATTTATGAAGTTACAAATAACCCCATTAAATATCACATGATGACTTAAAAATGATTATCTATCAAATTATTAAAATAATAAATATCGATCATTAAATAAAATACTCATCAATAATAATCTAAATTACTAAATTAATAATTAATAATTAAAACCTATTAATAAAATTCTTTAATAATTAATATTTATTAATCATTAATTAATTTAATAAATAATAATAAAAACTATTAATAAAATTATTAATAAGTAATAATTAAAATTAAATTAAATTTAATTTAATAACATTTAAAACAACTTTAAAAAAAAGATTGTGTATAGGCAAAAGTCTACAACACAACGGTAACTTGTGAGCCTCTCATGTGGGAGGTCTTGGGTTTGAGTCCGCTAAATATATTAAAGTAATTAACTACAACAAATAAAAATTATAACAAATAACAATAATGAATCTAGGCTTCGGTCATTTATCGACAAAAAAAGAAGAAAAAAGATCACATATAATAATGCATTTTAGGTTTGCCCACTAGCCTTCGCAGGCTACTATCGTGTGATCATAGATTGACTACTACCACACACAACAATATTAATTACTGTTGCTGCATGCAATAGTACAGTCTACGCACGTAGACAGTAATAAGGGCTGCAGGAGGGGGGGTGTAAAGGGGGGTGGGGGATTGGTGGCCTCGCCTCCTCCCATATTATAATATATTTTATATATATTTTTTTTATATAAATTATTTTTCTTAAACAACCCCCTCCCAATAACCTATATATATATATATATATATATATATATATAACTTCTATCAATACTCTGATAGGGAAAAATATGATAAACCAGCCAAATTTATATTCTAAAATTTACATTTCTTTTAAAACCCCTTCCGATTTAATTAACAACTTTTAAATCTACAGAATGAGGGTTTTACCAATTTTCAACCTCACATATATAGAAGAAATTTATATGAATCACAATAATTCATAGTGAAAGATTGAGAGATTCATCACAAATGAAATTTTAGAAAACAAATTCAACAAACGTGATGTAGACAAAACTTTCAAAGAAACATAATTCATTGGGTGAATAAAACATGAGGCTCTACTTGGTTTTAATGCTAATTCGCAATCACCTGAAGATTGTGAGAGAAATCTCTTCTCTCAAAACTTTCTCTCTGAAAATTCCCTTCTCCCAAAATTCCCGGTCCTTGCGAAATGAACTCCCAATCTCTGGTATGGAGTTCTTCCCTAAAATCAGGGCATTGATTGTGCGATCACACAAAGGAACCCCTTGATCACAATATTTTAACTCTTTATTAACTTTTTTGAATATTCATGCATACTTTATGCAATTTAAAATATCTTTTACAAATTAATTTCTCATTCACTCTTTAATTTATTTTCAAAGCATTTTTTGATAAAATATTGATTAACTTAAGTAATAATAATATTTAGCATTTATTTAAAAATGATCTCCTAAATATATTATTATTAAATTAAATAAATATTATTATGCTCTAAAATTCTACTATAAATCTCTTGTTTTAGATTACAGTAAAAGCAGGTTTTGAAAGGACCCCGAAACCCTTTAACAACTAGAGAAAAGATATAGCAATAAAACCACCAGGAAATAAGTCTTGAAACTAACAACAAAATCAGATTTTACAAGGACATGAAACCACAAACATAGTCCAAAAAAAGAGAACCCAAGTTTTACAGGGACTTGGAACCACTAAAATAGTTTAGACCAAAAACCAATAAACAGGACCAAAAACCAGTACCAAGTACCACATCTAGAAAATAGGACCAGAACAGGACAAAACCAAAGAACAAAAACCCCAAGCAACTATTGTAGCTCCGTAATCATCTTGACAGCCTCTTTATCAATCATAGTAGTATCCTGGATGGAATCAGCAACATCTTTTAGCGCTTTCTTCCTCGAGCTCTGCCTTGTTCTTTTGCTTGGACCCCCAGGAGATATAATTTCTTCATTGACTCTTTTTCCAAGGCTCGTAGTAGTAGCACAGATACTAGAAGTGACCTATTCCATCCTTGTTCCACTTTCCTTGATAAGCATTCTAAGATTTTTCTCATAGTTTTTGAGTTTATTAGGGATATCTCCCATTTGCTCTTCCAAATGGCCGATTTTGGCATGATCAGTATCCTGGATGTGTTTTAGAGTTTTCACTTTCTTCTTCAGCCTCATCAATTCATTATAAATCCAAGAATCAACACGGAGAATGGATTCAGCTTTGAGCTTGGCAAAATGCAGGAAGGAGAGCTTGGTTTTCCTCTGCGGTGAATCAGTGGTACTATTTGTAGACTCATGAGGAGTGGAGCCAACCATATCTACATTTTCCTCCCTATCCCTTTGTTCCTCCTCCCTAGTCTCAACAGGATTCTAATTCTGAACAAGGTCCTCATTTTCATGACCTCCAGTCTCTGTAGTAAGTAAGGTAGGTTTAACCATTTGATCCTCCTCTCTCACCTCAACAGGATTCACAATAATAATATCTTTATCTTTAACCCCTCCACTAGAAATAGTCTGAGTGTCCTCCTTCTCAAGGTTGCTCTATTTAGAATCTCCTTCACTTATGTCTTTCTCATTCCCTTTCTCAATTTTTCCTTTGGTCTTCGGATATCCTTCCAGATTTGAGCTAAAATCCCCAACATCCATACCATCTTCTTCCTCATAGATATCATTCACTGAGCTAACAATATTCTCAGACTCAGAAACCTCTTCCACAACTTATTTTTGAGTATTAGAGGGTTTACATTTGGGGTCCTTTTCTTCTCCTTTTACACTACTCTCCTTCTTGATGTTTTTTGAGTGAGAACCCTTATGTTTTTCAGAAGGGGTAGAGGTTATAGATTTATTTTTACAATAACCCTCTATGAGAAGAATCAGACCTTCATGCAAAATAGGACGAGACTCCTTCTTCCTATGAGCATGCAAACTTTGAAGCAAAGAAAACCACAGATAGAAAGGGAAAGAAAGTCTATCCTTATGCCTTAAATGATTGAGAAAAACAAAACAAAATTTATGAACCCTTTTATTTCTACCATCAAGGATGAAATACTCACGAATACAGCATAGCACATCCTGCCAAATTTCTTTTATTTGCTCCACATCAAAGAAATCTCCATTCTTTTCTAGTTGCTTCTCCTCAGCATCTGACTTCAAATTTTTTTTTAGGCAGCATTAGAGATACTAGTCTATTTGGTGAACTTAATGCCAGCCATGGGGAGCCCTGTGATCTTAGCAATAAAGTTCTCCATTAAATTCATAGTGACTCCATGAAGATGGACCTTGCCATTGGACCAGTTATTAAAAAAGGCAGTTGTGATATGGGGCTTAAAACCATGCAGTCTCTCCAGGTAACTGGTCACCTTCCCTTTCTGTAAGATGTCCCAAACTTCCTTCCAAGCCTTCCATTCATCACACTTTTTAGGTTCTTACTTTCGTGGTTCACCCCCCATATTCAGAAAACAAATAGAGCTAAGAACTAGAAACAAACAAACACAAAGAGCCAAGTTAAAATAAAACCATATTTTCGTCACTTGAAAAGGAGCTCACTTTTTCAATGATATGTGCAAAGGCCACATTACATTCATATGAGTGTACTTCCTCAGGGAGGGAGATCTGACAACCATAAGGTCACTCCATAAAATCATTAAATTTCTAATTTGGGAAAATCTTTCCCACTTTGGAATGAATGGCATCATGATTAATGATAGCTTTTAAATCAACATGCTTGTTTAACTCATCAAGCCACCTCACCTTTTATCCCGACTGTACCGCATGATTGGCTATCCAATCAGTAGCTCCATTGGCCTCTCAATAAGTATGGGAAATGATAACTTTTTCAAATTTATGTATTAGGGATTTGATCTCCATGATCGTTGCTTCTATCATCCATGAAATTGAATTTTTGTTATTCAAAATGTTAACAATATTCAAAGAGTCACCTTCCAACCATAGATTAGGGTATCCCAGATCAACTGCAATCTTTATAGTGTATAGAGCAGTAGTAGCTTCAACAATATGACTATTAGAGTGACCTATAGGAACTACAATCACATCTATTACATTTCCCACATGATCTCTCAAAACACCTCCACATCCCGCTCTTCTAGGATTGCCCTTAGCAGCTCCATCAAAGTTCCCTTTAATCCAACCGTTAGGAGGAGTATTCCATCTTATGGTCAGTCTTGGATTATCAGTTTCCAAATTAGGATCTTCAGATTGTAAAGGAGTATCAAATTGAAATGTTGGACCGATTTTCCTTTGAGAGATAAAATTCTCCTTGAAGGCTTTAATGATATTTTGTCCAAGCACCCATCCTGGTAAATCTTTATTTCTAAATATTCTATTATTTATCTCTTTCCAAATGCCCCACCAAAGATGAGGAAGAGTTAATTTCCAGAGAAATTGAACATTAGGGTCCTTCGAAGGACAATTCCAACTTTTAAAAGAAAGTTCAACATTATTTTGGTGAACCTAGGTCAAGCTCCAGTAGTTAAGAATCTCAGACCAGACTTGTTGAGTATAAGCACAATTCATAAACAAATGATCTCTATCTTCAAAACCATTTTTACATAAAGAACACCTATTAACCATATTAATACCTCTTTTTTACAGATTGTCCAATGTCAGAATTTTATTTTGAAGCATTAACCAATAGAAGATATTAATTTTGGGTATGAGACCCTTAATCCAAGCATAAGACCACAAAGGATTGCCCTTTTCCCTAGAGGCAAAGATAGTAGAAACTTTAAATAGGCCACTTGGATCAACATTCCATATTATCTTATCTTCAAGAGATGGATAAAGAGAGACAACATTTAGAGACAGTTGAAAGTTATTGGAACCTTGATCAATATCGGATAAATTCAGCCAGGAATTATTTTGCCAATAGTGAGAAACTAAAAAGCCATATCTCTGTTTGCATATATCAACTTGAGCATTATCTAAAAATCTTCAATCAGAGGATGATCCTTTAACCAAACATCTTCCCAAAATCTCACCTTGTGCCCATTTCCAATTTTCCAGGAGCACCCTTTTGCAAGAGTCTTCTTTGTCCCTTGAACAACTGCCCAAATGATAGAAGGATGAATAACATCAGGAGATGAGAAGAAATCAACTAAAGAATTAACATTGAAAAGGTACTTATGTTTCCAAATGGTACTCCATTCCTTGTTATCATGATAAGTTCTGCATCCTTGTTTAGCCAAGAGAGCTTTATTCATACTTCTAATTTTCCTAATTCTCAATCCTCCTTCATTGAAGGGCTTACAAAATTGATCCCAAGAAATTAAATGCATTCTCTTTTTTTCCTTAATGTCAGACCATAAAGAATTTCTTTGAATTTTTTCAATAGCCTCTACAAATTTTAAACGAATTCTGAAAAGGCTCAAGGCATAAGTAGGTATGCTTTGGAGACAAGCTTTGAGAAGAATTAATTTACCTGCCTGACTTAGAAGATTACCTTTCCAACCTGCCAATTTCTTGTTAAATTTATTAATGAGATCAACCCAAAAGGAATCAGGGACTTTCAAGCCTAGAGGAAGACCCAAATAGGTTGAAGGGAGAGACCCTATTGAACAACCAAGGATCTTAGCAATTTTGATTTGTCTAGGAATAAGAGTATTGAAAAAGAAAACAACACTTTTATTCCAATTAATCAATTGACCTGAGGCTGAAGAATAAAAATTAATGGCTTTCTTAAGACTACTGGCTTCCTTAACTTTAGATTTACCCATAAAAATAGTATCATCAACAAATTGTCCATGCGAACAAATAAGAGGGTGGGAAGAGGGTTGTAAACCCTTAATGACTCCTCTTTGGACCAAATCCCCAATATATCTCCCCAAATAGTCAGCCATAATAACAAAAAGAATGGGGGATAAAGGATCTCCTTTTCTCAAACCCCAGGAGGGATTAAAAAAATGAGAAGAGCTACCATTAACCAAAACCGCAATAGAGGAAGTTGAAATCAGCTAAAGAATGACACTGACAACTTTTTGGTCAAAGCCAAAAGCATATAAATTTTTTGAGAGGAAAGCCCAATCAACTCTATCATAGGCCTTGGCTATGTCAACTTTCATAATAAAGCCCTGATCATTAGAACACGACAAGGAATGGATATTCTCATGAGCAAAGATAATAGAATTAAGAATTTGTCTACCTGGGATAGAGCCATTTTGTTGATCAGAAATGATCGAAGGAGTCACTAGGAGCAATCTGGAAGTGAGCACTTTAGAGATAATTTTATAGAAAAAATTACAAAGGCTGATCAGTCTGAACTGATCAGGAGAGTCAGCTCCAGTTTTCTTAGGAATCAGGCAAATGAAGGTGGAATTTATTTCCTTCAGCATCTATTTTGCTCCATAGAATTCCTTCACAACATCACAAACATCTTTTCCAATAAGTTTTGATAGGTTCTGGAAGAAAAACATAGGAAAACCATTTGGATCAAGTGCTTTGTCTCCTCCAAGAGAGCAAACAACTTTAAAGATTTCTTCGTCCTTTGGAATTGAGCTTAACAATTTATTTTGTTCCTTCGTAACCAATGAAGGAATCACTCTTAGGAAATCAACCTGATTATCCAAATTAATATTAGGGTCAACAGTCATTAGAAAAGAGAAGAAACTCACCATTTCAATCATAATGTCCTTATCCTCAATAATTTTTAAGTCTCCCTTTTTAAGATGTGAAATGTGAGTTTTGGCTCTGTGTTTAAGGGTGGAAAGATGAAAAAAATTGGTATTTTTATTCCCTTCACTCAACCTTATCAATCTATATTTCTTCTTTAGTAATGATGTCATGATATTGGGCCAACTTTTCATTTTCTTCTAAAAGAAGGTCAGGAGTATATCCTTCTTTCTAAATTTTGTCATGAATTTTTTGGATTTCCTCCATAGCAGTTTTATTCTCAAAAATATTCCCAAAACAGTCTATAAATTTCTTGTTAAATTTAATTAATTAAATATAATTAAATATTGAGAATATCATAACAATTTTCCATTAAATTAAATTATTAATTAATCTTTTAATTTGACTTACTTAACAAAAAAATTGCCAAAGACCTACAAGATGAAATATGAAAACCCATAATAAAATACCACATACAAGATCAAACTCAAGGGTTATAATCACGAATTTACATCATACAATGAATTTAGAAGGTAATCATCTTAGATACTTGTCCTAATTTTCTAGGACAATTGGTTTAAAGGTTAGGATTTGGACTTAAGAATTTATCTCCCCTCTCTTAGCATTGAGATATTGTGATAGGGTATGATCATCCTAGCAATTCAGGGAAGTTGATACCTAGTACCTACAATCTACATAAAATCCACGCATGTACAAAAATATATATTATAAACTAAACAAGAAATGATAGGAAGTGGTGCATTGTGTAGATCTCAACTAGAAAGTGACTACGACTCCCTTCCTTAACCACATCAAAAATGTCATACATAAAGAAAACATACACACACACACCATACACATGCAGTATGGTGTAAGTGTCCATAAGAAAACATGTATAATAATAGATCTAACTAACATCATCAAATAACTAAAATCACTATATTAACCATCATCAAGGTATAATCATGCATACATGAAGTCACTAGTACCAAGTAGTCTCATGATACAATCAATTGAGATGAAAAGAATGTCCAATAATGTGGAAGATAATGCCACTAATCATCAAGCATAAACATAATTTTGCCTAAAAGAGTTCGACAATAATAATTGAGTGTAAACTAGGGTAGGCACTACATCCAACCCCCTAGACTTAGGCTTACTCCTGGAAGCCTATAAACAAGTAGGGATATAAATCTCGTAAACCAGATGCATCCTCCTATGTAGCTGATGACTCATCAATAGGGTCCCATTGGACCCTTACTCGCTTTATGGTTTGAACCTTGAGGGTCTACTCCTGTTGTTGCAGAATGTAAACTAGCTCCAAAGCTAGCTGCATGTCCTCTACCTATAACACATTCCAATCAAGAACATGTAACACATCAAGAATATACTGTCTAAGTATAGAAACATGGAAAACATCATGAACATGAGCAAGATGGTAGACAACTGCACCTATCCTCTCAAGAATCTCAAACAGCCTGGAACAAAGCGAGGTGCTAGCTTCAAACCCTTTCCATAATGGATTAGACTCTTTCGTGGACACACTCTCAAGAAAAAATTCTCACCCACTGCAAATTGCTTATCTATCCTATGAGCATCAACATACTTCTCTTGTCTATCCTATGCTGTAGACACATGCTCATGGATGCACACTACCTATTGCTCCATATCTCAAAGTATCTCAGGACCCAATAGGATGTGATCCTTAAGACTATCCCAACTCAAAGGAGTATGGAAAGGATGACCATACAAAGCCTGAAAAGCTTCCATCCTAATAGAATTGTGATATCTATTGTTATAAGCAAACTCCACTAGGTAAAGATAATCCTCCCAAAGAGTTTGTTTGTCCATCACATAAATCCTCATCATATCCTCTAGAACCTAATTCACTCTCTTAGTTTGACCATCTGTCTCTGGTGATAAGTTGAGTTGAAGTTCAACTGCGCTCCAAGATCATGTTGCAGTAATGTCCAAAATGTGGAAGTGAATACAGGATCCCTGTCTAAAATGATTTTCTAGGGAATTGTTGTCAATCAGGATTTGTGCCTTTAGTGAGATGTAGAAGCAAGCTATCTTGTGAAAGAGCAAAAACTCTCTCGGGTGGTGGGTTGTCCTAAAACGAGAGAAGAATCTCTGGAAGCTAGGCCGGTTCCTAAGTTGTGATCACCTAATCCTAAAACATACTCGAGATAAGGGTAAGAAATGAAAGAATAAATGATAAAAACTAATTTAAGTGAGGTGATACACCAATGGTTGTGAATGTAATTTTGATTACTTCAGCACAAACTACGAAAAGACAATTGATTCACAATATCAGACAATCATGTAATCACAAAAGTGTTTCTATGTAAGGATAAGGATCTCCTGCTTTGAAAGGGATACCTAAGTCTTACCAATTTTTTGCAAGAAAACAATAATCACAAACATAGACTTGCAATCACATGTATCACGATTCAAATCTGCAACTAGGAACGTAATTGTAATGAAGGCAAACACAACATTAAAGCAAGGAATTCACAAAATTGCACAAGAATCTATGATAAGGAGCTGCTATATCTCTATAATCAATGCTGAAAAAATCTCTGTCACAAGTGCCCTTACAATCAACTCAAAATCTGCTATGCGCAAAAAATCTAAATCCGAAAGAAGGTCCCTCATAATGAGGTGAAAGTACAATATATAGAAGAATAACCCTAACTCGGACTCCAAAATCATGCCTAGGAAAAGTCATCAAAAAATGATGAAAACTATGAAGGAGTCAATGAAAACTGCACTTAACCATCTGCCCAACTGCTGGATAACTCAAAACTGCCTCTAGCTCTACATGTGGAACTCGAACTGAACTTAGCCTCAATGAGTACCCCCTATTAAGTGAATATTCCCCTATTCCAAAAATAGAATTCCCATTTTCTCTCCTTGCATTTAGGCATTTAAATGCTAAATCTCTCTTGATTTCCATTTGATTAATTAATAAAATCAATGGCCTTATAATTACAACCACTTTACATATTAATTTTATAATTGAAGCTCATTTATTATATTAATTTAATATTATTGTGTTCCTTCTTATATTTTATCATTTAAAATGAACATGTTAATATTAATTTAATATTATAATGGAAATAATAACTTAACTCCTTTATTTATACTACTACTAGTATGCTTTAATAATTAACATTCTATTTTTGTTAATTTTAAAACATATTAGTATTACTATAAATAATGTAATATTATTTTTATTAGTTTCACATATATTAAATGATTAAAAATGTAATTCATTTAATACATGCAAAGCTAATTAAAAATAGAATTTGCAATAATAATATTACATCCCACATAGCAATGTGATAAAAATGAAAACTGACTCACTTGCGGATTTAAAATTTTTATGAAATGTAAAAAAGGGCAATTAAAAAGATGTCAAAGGAGATAAGGCAGATTTGTTTTGTCTTCACCCTTGTTATTTTGCTATTCACGCATGGAAAGAATGGAGAATGGGGTTTCAAAAAACCCTAGCCTTATGCAAGAAGTTTGCTGTGATTTTCTCCCTTTGCTGGTTATTACCATGCAGATTTTTCTTTGGAGATGGCATGCTTTGACAAAGTACCCTGCTGGTTTGATACGCCATGTTCTTGAGAGCTCACAAGTTCTTCTTTTTGTTTGCCATGTGCTGGATGAAGTCATTTTCTTTCTTTTTCCCTGCTGGGTGTTACTATCTTGCTGTGAGGTTCCATATTCTGCTTATGGATGCCATTTTATGCTTGCTGGAGCTCTCAAATTTTCTTGCTTGGCTATACTGGTCATCATATTTAGTTAAACAACCCTTCATGAGCTTGCCGATTTTCTTCTTGGAGTTATTTTTGGATGCCGTATTTACTAGTATGAGCCTTTGTTGGATCTACTTTCTACTATTGGTAGTCATTTTCGTAGCACCGTATGCCTTCATCATGAGTTTTTTGCTAGGTATGTGCTTGCTTTGCTTTTTAAAAAAATATAGATCTGGATCAAACTATGAGTTTTATTATGCCATCCTTTTTCCTGGTTATGCTATGTTACTCATCAATCAGTAGCACTGTTTACTACTTCAATAATTACTATAACGCTTTACTCTTTATGCCAATTAGCATTTGAATAAATCTGTGACATTCTTGGTCTATTGAATCAGCAAAAAATGTGATTTTCTTGATGTTACCCTGCTGTATGCATTTAAAAGGTGTTACTGTTTCCTCCACCCATTACCATAGCTGGACCCCATTTAAAAAAAAAAAATTCAAACTCTAGTTTCATATCATTGTGGCAATCTTCTGATATGTACCTAAAATGTAAAGCTTCATCTAAATCTGTACATTTAGACTTGTATGAACATATGGATCTTTTAATCTTTATAGTTATCCTTCTTGCTCAAAGATGCCTTCAGATATAAGTGATCCTTTATGAAATTCAACCTGTTGATACACTTTATTCCATTCTGATCATACTTTCAAATAAACTTGATACCAAAAGTTCAAGAATAAGAAAAGACACAATGCACACTGACATAAGCTTTGCAATTAAAATCAATCTAGAAACTTGTAGAACTCTCCATAATGCTTGTATAAAATTGTTGTCACTGAAGATCGTTGTCCAAAGAAATATTGCCACTCCAAGATAAATGTGGTAAAGAGGAGGAGAGCACTTCTTTTATTTCTGACTTCATTAGCTCCAGTCTTTAGTCTTGTCTCATACACAGTTTCAAGGAAAGATGTATATCATTTTAACACATGAAGAATGATATAAACCATCCAGCCAAGGTAACCCATCGTAATTGTTGTCATCAAAGAAAACCAATCATATGTCTGAAAATAATGAAGACCTGCAAGAGAGAGTGTGATAAGATCTTGTGTCAAGTGTAAGGCAGCTTGATACTGCCTAGAAGATATAAGCTTCCCAATTTCTTCTACAAAAATATGATGCCTGGTCAAAGGTCCAAATGTTCTGAAATGTAACGATCTTGATTGTTTTAGTCGAGACTTGCGAAGGAACTAATTCAGAATTTGTTTTGCATTTGCAAAAGTAGCTTCTACTTGTTCTTCCTTATTTAAATTTAAATATTTTGTAGGTAGACTTAGAACAGAGTTCAATGGAGAAGGTAAGCCTAGAAGAGTTGTCATAAGAGGAGCAATATCTGCCTAGTTAACATCTACTCGTTTTAGACTTTTAAGGTCCCATGCAGGGGGTGTAGGCATATCATGTGTATGTTCATGTGGATAAGAACTCCAGCTGTAGTTGTTTAACCCTCCACAAAAAATAGGCAAAAAATATATGCACTCCCTGTAGCATACATGTGCCTGCTCCTATTGAAGACTAAATCAAACTCAATAGGATTTTCTTTCCATCTTGTTTTCTATTACCAAAATAAATCTCTCAGTTTGCTCAACACTATAAGTTAATGATTTTCTGATGTTGATAATCCTATTTCTTCTTATTTATTTGGCACTGATAAGTAATTCTGACTGACCTTGTGACTGATTGAACATGTATTTTTCTTGATATATGCTGAAATATACTTGCAGAAATAATTGAAACTCCTTTAGCCTAAGACTACCAACTTAACATGTCCTCCATGATTCGACTGGAAGGTTCCATACCTGAAACTTATGTATGCTCCTTCGACAGTCTCCTCTTGTCCTTTGCCTTTGCCACTACATGATTCAACCAGAAAGTTTCGTGCTTGTACTTATGCACGTCCTTTCAATGATCTCCTCAAAGTCTTCAATCAACTACATTGGTTTAACTGAAAGGTCCCATACTTGTTACTTATGTATGCCCCCTCAACAGTCTCCCCAATATCTTCTGTCTTTGCCCGAACAAACTCAGCCAAAAGGCTTCATGCATGTAACTTACGCATGATCCTTCTATAGCCTCAAGTCTTCATACTTGTATCTACGCATGGAACACACTCACTAGTAAAAAAAATAGGTTTTATCTTCTTTGGATTGTTCTTGCCTTCTTGCCTTTTAGCATAGTTATCTGGATAACCATGTTGTATAAATAGCAGAGTATAGATGATAGGAAAGTTTTCCATTGCTCAATTCATATAAACTGATCCATTTCTTTATTCATTTTTTGCAGGTTTTACTCCCAGATGGAGATGCAGGATCAGCCCTTCAACGTTCAATGCAACAACCTTCCATTCAGGAAATGGATGCCTTTCCTTTCTATCTCTTTTTTAGTACTTTTCTATTTGTACAATGTGTTTAATTTAGATATTTATGTTAGGGGCTGAGAGCACTAGTAATAACTGAATGCATTGTATTCAAGTACTGTGTAAACATGAACACTTTGTAAAAATATTTTTTTTTGAATACTTTGAATATTATTTCAGCACTTGTATTATAAAAAGTGATCAATTCTCTTTCTTATGCTTCTTGTACTTTGTTTGCTACATTCTTTTCGTTCTGTACTGTATACTCTCAACTACTAAACACACTTAGTTAGTAGATAAAACATAATTAGTTTAGCGTAAAATATAACAATTTAAAAGACATGTTAAATTGGTAACATTTTTGGTGACCTCTCAGGGTTGTTTGCCTGCTAAACAATAACAGACTAGTTGTCTTGTCAATCCATTGGGCATAGAGTCATCTTCAGCACTTAGAAAAATTGAACCTTCTCAAAACTTAAAAAACTGAAACTTTGAAAATTGAAACACGCCTTATTGAATTGAAAACTGAAAACTAAACCTGAAAACTAAAAAAATGAACTTTTTTCAAACAGATCTGTTAGCTGCCATAGGATCTTGTAGCTATTCGTTTTGATAACCAGGATAGAATTGTATCACAGTAAAGGGGAAAATTTGTTTCTTTTATGATTCCTTTTCTGTGATAATAATTGTATTATGGTTGTGAAGATTGATAGCTGCTGGCTGTTATGACACCTCTAAGATTTGACTGAAAATTTATTGAAAAAACTACCACAAAACTTGAACTACTAGCTTGAATGTGTACCTTGTGTCATAATAGCAATGTGGTGCATTATTCATGATTGTACTAGGGTGGTATGCCGGCTATCTTGGAGTGACCACCCCTCCCTTTTTCAGTATTTTTATGTTATACACAGTGATATATCAGTCTAGTATGATGGTGGAAAACACATCATATTGCTGCTATGGGGTAAGATATTTATTCAAGCCAACCAATAATTAAAACCAGAATTTATGATTGCTATTTTTTTGAAAAATATTCTGAAAAGACTTATACCAACAATATGCTTGAGTGCTTTTTGATTTCTTTATGGCTGAATGGCTGGGAATTACATCATGTTATCATGAGCCTGTCATGAACCCGTGAGGCATGTGTGATTCAGAGCATTAAAATTCATTCCATGCTTTGCATGATATGTATCTCATGTGCTGATGGCAGATTGATAATGATGTGGTGTAGTTTCCAACTTTATTACTAACAACTAAAATGCTGAAACTTGAATCTAGATGTGCTGGAACAACACTTATTGAAATCTAAAATAAAAAATGTACTTCTACTCTACTATGCCAAAGCACTTATTATAATATGAAAGGTACCTCAAAAGCATCGCTTGAGCTGAATCCCATTAACCAAGATTGTCAAATCTTCTCCTTCAAGTGTAGACAGATGGAAAGCATTATGTTGCGTGGTTTCGGTTATGATATACAGACCATCCCACATGGCATCAAATTTCGAATGCTTTCTAGGCCTACTTTTCAATTCATCCCATTTTAGTACTAGGTCTCCAAGCTGGAAATCTTTTGGAGATGCCATTTTGTCAAATGCCCTCTTCATCTGAACTTGATGATGCTCAATGGTTTGCAAAGCATCTTTTCTTTTCTCTTCTAGTTCATTGAGTTGGGCCAGCCTTACCATCATTGGTTCTTCATCAATCATATCTAACTGATGCATAAAATCTAATGCTAGAAACTCAACTGAAATTGGTAATCTAGCTTCTTTACCATAAACTAGTGTGTAAGGAGACATACCAGTTGATCTCTCGGAAGTTATCCGATTAGCCCACAGTGCTGATTTCAACTTCTCATGCCAAGAATGTTGATTCCCTTCTAATGTTCTCTTTATAATGTGAATCAGATTCTTGTTGGTGGATTCAGCTTGCCCATTACCTAGTGGGTAATAATTTGATGAAGTATTCAGATACATGTCATTCTTAACAACCCATTCAGCAATCTTATTTCCTATAAAAGCAAGTGCGTTATTTGAAATAATTGAATCTGGTACACCAAATCTGCAAATTAAATCCTCATAAAAATTTAAAATAGTAGTCTCATTTGCATCTTTAAGGGCTCTTACTTCAGTCCATTTTGTAAAATAATCTGTGGCTGTCAATACCCATTTATGACCTACACTTGAAGGTGGGTTAATGGCACCAATGAAGTCTAGACCCCATTTCATGAATGACTGGTCTACTTGAATAGGTTTCAAAGGCATCGCTGATAACTTTTCTTTACCTACAAAAATTGCACATTGTTTGCATCTTCTTACCCAAAGATGTGTGTGTCTTTGAATACGCTTGGCCAATAGTAGCCTGCCTTCATCACCTTAAGAGCTGTGGCTCTTGGTGAGAAGTGACCTCCAGCTGGTCCTTCATGAAATTGATGCAAAATGTGCTCAATTGGATTTGGTTTTATACATCTCAACAATACACCCTGTAGATCCTTTTTAAACAAAATACCATTCATTAGACAGTAAGGAATAGCTTGTAATCTGTAATACCTTCGTTTTGATCTCTCCAAACCTTCAAGGCAACGTCCTATTTGCAAGAATCTTATCATATCTTCTACCCAATCAGTCTGAATATTATGTACAACAGGCTGTTCGTTATCTAACATGGTCAAGACAACATCATTATCATTATTCAAATTATTAATTCTGTTTCCAGCTAGCTGTTCGCATAATCCCTTACCTCTAACTAGCTTGGTTACATTGATTTCAATATCGTATTCCATGGCTTTAGTAATCCAACCTGCTCTTTTAGTATTCAAATCTTTATTGAGCAAGAAATCTTTAACAAAATCATGAGCTACCATTATTTTGATCTTATTATTGGAAAGCATATGCCTGCATTTTTTTAAACTTCTAATAACAACAAGAACATGCTTTTCCACGAAAGAATAATGTAACTCATAATCTTTAAGCCCTTGGCTAAAAAATGCTAATGGTTGTTCTGAACCTTCATCATTTTACTGTACTAACATAGCAATGATAGAATCAATGTTTCCATAAGCATATAATATAATGTCCTTAGAGAAATCTGGATTTAACAATGTAGGAGCAACTGCTAATGCTTCTTTTATTAGTTCAAAACTGTGTTTACCTTCCTTAGTCCAGCTGAAAATGATACCTTTCTTAAGCATAGCTATTAATGGGATCAATAATTCAGCAAAATTTGGAATAAATCTTCTTATAAAATTTATTCTTCCTAGGAAACTTTGCAATCCCTTCTTATGTGCTGGAAGTGGTAGAGCAAGAATCATACTTACTCTTTCCGGTTCTATGGTAATACCTTCCTTTGACACAATAAATCCTAATAATTTACCTTCATGAACAGAAAAAATGCTTTTCTTAGGATTCAAAGATATACTATACTCCCTGCATCTTTTGAATATTACCTTTAAGTGTTGAAAGTGATCTGTTGCATTCTTTGAAAAAATAGTAATACCATCTAGATAAACCAGCACAAACCTGTACATTAAATTTAGAAATGCTTTATCCATTGCTTTTTGAAAAGTTGCACCAGCGTTTGATAAACCAAATGGCATCTTTTGATAAGCCATAGTGCCCCATTTGGTGGTAAAGGCTATTTTAAATCTGTCTTCTTCTTTGACTAAAATTTGGTTGTAACCAAAAAAACCATCCAGCAATGAGAAGTGTTTTGAACCTGAAACAACTTGCAAGATTTGCTCCATTGAAGGCAAAGGATGTTTATCCTTCAATGAAGCCCTATTTAAATCACGAAAATCAACACATAATCTGATTTCTCCATTTTTCTTCCTAACAGGAACCGGATTAGAAACCCAAGAGGTATGCTTAATAGGAAAAATAATATTGCTTTCTATTAACTTATTCAGCTCCTTAATCATAAGAGGTTCCAACTTGGGATTGATTGGTCTCTATTTTTGTCTAACTGGGTTTGCACTTGATTCTAACTCAATGGTATATTGAGCAATGTTAGGATCAAACCCTTTTAAAATTGAATAACTCCATGCAATAATATCTTGAAATTCATTGCATAAATTCACAAAAGTTTGATGTTCCTTAGGTGTACATACCTTGCCAAGTTTGAGCTTCTTACCTTTTGCAATTTCTACTTCTTCATAGTGCTCTTCCTTAATCTGCAAGTTGGATTTATCTTTTTTGAACTGATCATCAGTATTAAAAATCGATTCTAAGGTTACTAAACCTTTTGGCATCTTGTTTGTTCTTAACTGGATAATCTGATTTTCGTATTGTTCCTGCAATTTTTGCTGGTTAGGCTGAGAAAACTCATCTTCTTCTCTCAAAAAATTAACAATGTGCTGATCAAAATCAAAAACTTGCCAACTTTAGCGTTGTTTGGTACAGCAGGTCTAACAACCACTTTTACATGATTATTTCCTTTGTTCTTGCTGATTTCAGTAGGAACATCATATTGTGCACCAATTGTAGCAAGTCTGTCAGCATGCGTATTCTAATTTCTAGGGATAGATTGTAGGTTAAAAGCTTCAAATCCTTCAATTAAATCCCATACAACATGTTTATAACTTTTCAATAAATCATTTTTTGTAGCATGAGAATTCCTAACTTGATTAACAATCAGTTCAAAATCACCATAAACCTGTAAGCAGCTAATACCTCTTTTGATAGCCCATTTTAATCCATTTACCAACGCTTCATATTCATGCTCCTTCTGGGATCTAGAATATATCAATATGTCATCTAGGAACATGAGTACAAATCTATAAGGATAGGAATAGAAAAATCCATTCATCAGACACATGAAAATCGATAAAGCATTCATCAACCCAAAAGGAACTACTGTGAACTCGTAGTGCCCATAGCGAGTTCAGAAGGCAGTCTTATGAATGTCAACATCCCGAATGCAAAGCTGATGGTATCTTGACTTAAGGTCAATTTTGGAGAACATTGTAGCTCCCTTAATCTAATCAAATAAGTCGTCAATCCTTGGTAAATGATACATGTTCTTTATTATCACCTTGTTCAGTTGTCTATAATCAATACATAAGCACAACGAACCATCCTTCTTGTTCACAAAGATCACTGGAGCTCCCCATGGTGATACACTCAATCAGATACTACCCTTGGCTAGAAGGTCCTCAAGCTGTAGGTGCAACTCACTCAATTCTTGAGTGGTCCTACGATAAGGAGCTCTAGAAATAGGGTCCGCTCCTGGAATGAGATCAATGCTAAAATCAATATCTCTCTTCAAAGGCATGCCCAAAATCTCACTAGGAAAGACATCCACATATTTTTGTAGAATAGGGTAGTCTATAGTTTTTCCTACAGGGTCTTCTTCTTCCAGCTCGCTTACCATAATAGCAAATTCATGACATCCCTTATGAAAGCTCCACTTTAATTGCATAACAAATATCATCCATAGAGATAGGTCTCTATATCCCCATAATCTCTATATCTTTCCCTTGATCATCCTGACATGGAATGGTCTTTTTCGTGCAGTCTATACTAGCTCTATGAGAGCCAAACCAATCCATACCTAATACCACATTGTAAGAGCCAAGAAGAATTACCCAAAGGTCAACTGATGTCACAAACCCTCCTAAGCTTAGTTCACACTTCTAAACTACAAAATCTATGGAAACCCTAGTGCCTAAGGTTAGTTCCACTTGCCAACCCAAATCTTGCTTAACTGCTTCTAGCTTACACTTAGCAACTAATGATGGTGAAATAAAAGAGTCTATGGCACCTGAATCAAACAATACAGAGAGAGGTGTACCTTAGATAGCTCCCGTAGTCTCAACCATGGTACCGTAATGGTCTTCCTGATGGTGATCCATTGTCGCAAATACCTTGTGAGCTCTACTTGCATCTCCGATTGTGGGCTCAGATACTGTTAGCCTAGAACCTGAAAAGTGAGATACACACTATGGATAGTGAGCCACAATGTGTCCAAACTACCCGCAAGAATAACATCATGTGCCTCTGCTAGATCCCCTCCCTGCTAGAGGTGCACTTGACTGCTAGAAGCTATCCCTACTAGCAAAACATTGGTTTCTGTATGCAGGCTAAGTGTTTTGATTTAGCCTATTGCATTGTGTGTTATAATAGTTCTTAGAGTTAGAACCATCGCCACCACTCTATGCCTGAGGGTATAATTCCTTCTATTTTGTTGTTTTTGAGGTTGTTATTGGTTCTAATTTTCTTTAGGAAAAGGATATTTCCTATTCCCACTTGAGTTGTGGTTACCCTTAGATCTTGATACTATAGGTGCTCCCACAAAACCCCCATGTCCTAGGTTAACACTCTGCTCTACAAGAATGGCTTGATGTATTACATCTTTGAGGGTTTTAGGTTCAAATACCTTAACATCCCCTACTAGATGGTTTTTCAAGCCTCTGATGAAATGATGTGCCAATTGTGCTAGGTTATCACTAATTCTTGCATAGGGCATGAGCTCATAGAAGTTGCACTCATACTCTGCTACAATCATCGTGAACTGTCTTAGGTTGTGGAATTCATGTGCTCTCTACTAGTTCCATTCCTCTGGTAGGAATCACTCATGAAATTTTTCCATGAATAACTCCCATGTGACATTGTTCATATTTATATCCAGTTTCTTCTCTTTGATAGTCCACCATGTGGCTCCAAAGAGTTCTAGGTTGGTAATAGAAAACCTCGCTTTGACATTAGTGTCAAAGTCTTGAATAGCAAAAACCTTGTCAAGAGAAATAAGCCACTACTCGGCTACATAACTTGAACCCATCCCATTAAAGGGTTTGACCTTGAACCTCTGAAGGTCCTTCATCTGAGTAGCTACAATTGATATTTGTCGGTCCCTCTGATGGCTCCTAGACCTAGGTCTATGCTCATATCCTACCTGGTGTGCCCCATCCTGACCAACACCCTAAAGAGGAGGTAGGCGATTAATGGTGGTCTTCATCATTTTCCTCAGGTCAACTTCCTCTGAGTTGGCCTGCTGCTCTCTATGGTTCTCTTCCTGATGCTTAATGACATGCTCTTCCCTACCCTCTTCCTAATTAAGGCCTTTACGGAAAAGCTCATGTACACTGATGTTTTTGCCTCATCCAAAGCCTCTACCATGGCCTAGGCTATGACCTCTAATTGAAGATCTTGTCCTAGGTACCATCCTACAATAATATCCAAGATACAAGATGCTATAATAACCATAAAACATACTACGGTAAGGCATACATAAAAGATACATGTTTTGAAAAAAGGATAAGTTCAATTTTCAATTTTGCCTATTTTAGGTTTAAGTATATTTCAATTTTGAAGTTTAAGTGTTCAAGTTTGAGAATATACAACTCACAGTTTAAGTTTACTTCAGTTCAACTAGTTTCAAGTTTTCAGTTTGAAATAGATATATATAGCAATTCAAGTTTCATTTTGTTCAACTAGTTCAAGTTTTTAGTTTGTAATAGATATACATAACAATTTACATTTTGTTTTAGTTCAACTAGTTAACAACTAGTGGCATTCCAATATGCCTAGAGCTCCCAATGTAGAACTCGGGCTTTGATATGTTATGTGGAAGTTCTAGATGTTTCCATTTTAAATGTAAAATTGTTATACATTGTATAGTTAGACATGTTAAAAAATTATCTTAGGCCCCCATAAAGAGGCATCCTAAAACCTTACAAGACACCTAAGGCCTCTTAAGACACCTAAAAATGCTATTAGGATCTTTTGTTCAACATTATATAAGGTTCCTTAACAACCTCTAGATTATGACAATATCTTAAACTTCTCAAATGCTTCATACTTTGTTGTTTATAAATGGAACCCATGTATATTTAGAGCACAATCATAATTGAATAGAAAAAGGTACCTTACACCAAGTAAACTTCTTGTTTTTGTGGGACCACAAATATAAGTGTGCACAAGATCTTGTACACTACTAGATGAGTGATCTTTAGCCTTGAATGTTTCTCTTTGCTTCTTTCCTTCTTAATATCATTTGCATATCACATTGTTTGGCTTGCTTAGCTTCAGTAAGTATGTAACAACTATAGACGTACTTATGTGAAATTATTAAAATTTATGTGACACATTCTTCGATGGTAAAGCCAACTATCATCAACTTAGGATATCAAGCATCCTTCCTAGCTCCTTCCAACTAATACATATTTTGCACAATTCTCTTACCAACCACAATCGATGCTCTTTACCTCTTCCCGAATTCACAACCTTCATTATTGAAAGTAACAACATATACATTCTCATACATTTATCCAACACTCAAAAAATTATGATATAAACCATTCACATAATAAACATTGTCAATGCAATTCTTACCCTTAAAAGTAATTGATCCTTTCACAACAATATGTGTTTCTTTTTTATCACCAAATTCAACAAGACTGCCATCATGTTTATCAAGTGAAACAAATTTACTTTTATTTCTAGTTATATGATAAGAACAACCACTATCAATCAACCACTTATTCTTTTTCCTTCTGACATATATAAAAGTTTGAATATCATCAATATTAGCGCAAATGTCATATATATCAATTTCATATTTCTTGTCCTCTTCCTCATCTTCTTCAACCTAAAATAAACAATCTTCACCTTTTGACTTGTCATAAGAAATACTAGCATCTTCATCCATGCATAATATGCCCTTTTATTGAATCTTTTAAACTTTTGTCCAAGACCTCTTTTTGGACATCTAATAGTCAAATGATCAACTTTACCACATCTAAAATATTTTAGAAGTAACATACCTTTATACTTCTCGACACCTTTCTTCAATATTCTAGAAAAGTTAGCTTCAATCTCTTATTCATTATCACTATCAAGTTCTTCAACTTTGGTTTCTTTGAAATCCATTCTAGATGTGCTCTTGTCATTACCAAACTTTCTAAGCTCAAACACTATCAATGTGCTCAATGATTGCTCGATGGTAAACTTCTTTGGATCATAAAATTCTTCAATAGCCAAAACTTTGCCACTGTAACTATCAGGTAATCTATTTAAAGCCTTCTCCATTAAGTCTTCATCAATAATTGCATTGTTTTGATTCTTAATTTCATTCACCACACTTTCAAATCTTTCAAAATAACTCTTGATACCATCACCATCTTCCACCCTAAGATTTTGTAATGTCTCTTTGTAGTCAATTTCTTAGAAAGATTCCCCTTATCATTTCCTTCATAGATTTCTTTCATTTTTCCCCAAACCTCACAAGCATTCTTAAAGTAAATAATTTTATTAAGTTTGGATTTAGATAAAGCACTACTAATTGCATACCTTGTCTACTCATTCTCCTTATATGCTTCAATTTCATCTATGGTTTGTAAGCCATTCTAAGAGAATACATAGTCTCCACATGTTTCCAAGTCTTGTAACTACCAACTGATACCAGATAACCTTTCATCTAATCTCCATCAATTGTTGAACATGCTAAATAACCAAGAGGGGTGAATTAGTTATTCCCACACACTTATAAAAACTTTTGATCTATCAGTTAATTCTTGGCAATCAACAACCACGACATAAGATTTGTTGGTTATAGTAGAGAAAACCACCAATATAAAGATAAGCGTGAAAACACAGTAACACTACCACAATCAACATTGGGATTAAAATGGAAAACCCAAGCTGGGAAAAACCATGGAGAAGCTAATACCCGTGAGATGAAAAAGCACTTGTCAAGGTGATTCTATACAACAAGGCTAACTACTTGAAATTTTCACTGCGCAATATGGAAAAGAATTGTGCTAGGCTTCACTATCAAGACTACCACACCCTAAAAATACAATATGACTTACTATCAATAGGAAAAGGCTCACTGCCAAAAAGGTTATAGCCATTACATGATAGATGAAGTATGAACTATTATGAAATAAACTTGTCGAGCCTCTACAATTCCATTTTATAACTATCAACGCTTCCTCAAATCGACTAATTGAGCAAGCTTGTATTACCACTACATATAGCCCACATATAAGCAACAAGATCATACACATCGATTATACAAACTTGAATTCAAAAACTTACATGCATCCCTCTTAAAATGATTTCTATAAATATTGGATGCAGGCCACAAGCGTATTGGCTAATCAAAATTAAGATAGGTCACGCCACCTAAAAATACATTGATCCTCAAGAAAAAATAAATGACACAATGATTAATGATACCAATGGTTATGATTGAACATGCTAGGAACAACAACTGGGACCAAAGTTGAACCACACAAATCTCAAAGGATCAACCCAAAAACATGATCCACTAGAACAATGCAAACAATCACCAAGGCATGAAAACAAATTAATGCTCAACCAATGATAACACACATCACCCAATATACATGCAATCAATGAAAGAATATATTCAATATGAGTCCAATTGATACACCAAACAAACACCAAACCCACTAGGACACTACTATCTATACACTAGAGGTTGAGATAAGGACGTTGACAGCATCAACAACTATCAACCTCACAATTTGACATCTGTGACTCCAGAACCACATGTTTCTCTAAATTTTGGTATTCTGATGTAACATCTAGACAAACTTATCATAATAGGCATGTCACCACCCACATTTAAGCATTCTAAGGTACGACTCTACTACATAGGGTACAATACAGTGGTAAATTGAATTGGTAAGTGGCAAGGGTGTTCTGTATGTTTCATCTATCTTGTTCATGAGCATTATTTGTAGATTAATCTTAAGGTATAGGTACTAGACATGACTAACGAATCATCGACCCAACATTGAAAGCATTGAGTTGGGATTTAGGAAAAGCACAAGGTGTAGAAATAGATTTGCATGCCAACACCCTCTTTAGGATTCAAACTTCTAGGTTCTTTTCTTCTCTCTTCTTAATTTTTTCTTTCTTGAGATCTATATTGTAAGAGATTTACTCCCTATAAATGTAACTTTTTGGGCCTTTGTTATGGTCCACAAAGTCGATCATTTGAGACACCTTAGGCATAATAGAATAGTTTCTTAAGTTCTCATTGATTTCGTTAGTGTTAGTTTATGTTTTTTCTTGCCCATGGAATGTTATGTGGAAAACCAATTATTGCTGAAAATATTGTTGGTGATTAATGTAAGAACAAAAAATACTTTGCTACTATGAGTGCTTGTGTTAAGTATATTTAATGAATGTAATGTGGAATGAACCTCTCTTCCTTAATATAAATTGGTCGATGATCATGTATTAATGGTAACAATGTTACGTTATTCTTTGGTTTAGTTAATGATTTGTTGTTATGAAGAGATTATAATATAGCTTTGGTTGTTTTCTAACCTAGATTTATCTTTTGATATTTCTTTGTAACTAGTTCTAAGTCTCACTCTCAAGATATACAAGACCAAACCTTCTAACCAGTAGCCCCCTTAAACAAAGAATTGTGCGTCCAACTCAACTATCCAACACTATTGTAACCTAATATCTAGGTGCTTGGGAGGTCAAGAATCTTGGTCCCTATCCTCTTTTAGGCAAGGTTGGTTTACAATACCCAATTCTTCTCTTTGCTAATATGCACACAGAAACCTTGTCAATGTTACCTTCTAGCTAAATTGTACAAGCATGATCAAAAACATTGATCCAAATGAATGCTACATAGTTGAATCTAGAAACTCAACACATTCTAATATCATTATGCATTGCAAAATCTCATGTCTTTGATGAAGAACACTAATGCAAAAGAAGAATAGGTTTGCACGTTATTGAGAAGACATTCATTTTAGATTTTCTTTTTTTGTACATGGGTAGTCAATAAACCTCTTTATTCTAGGTGGCCCCATCATCTCGTTATCTAATAAAAATACAAGTTATGGTGGAGGTTGGGATAATTTGGGGAGGGTCATGGGGGTATTGGGGGCAGAGAGGAGGCAAGAGTGGGTGGGTTGTATTGTGTTAGGAAAATCTATAGATTATATGTTATGAGAATCCAACATACTATTCAAGTAGAGTTATATCTTGTGCAAGGAAACATTATCATTATTTCTTTAGTAACAATTTTCATGAAAGCAAAGCTCATTTCACTAAATCAACCAAAACTATATTGATGGATTATTATAATTCTTTCTTAGTCATGATTGTAAGAAATTTGGTTGTAGTAGAGAACTCACCATACATTCTTAGCTAGTGAGGAATTCCTAAGTATATGCTCGTAGTACTAAACACAATACAAGACATATATATGCATTTTTCGATCAATAATCTGTAATTAACTTTGCTCCAAGTTATTTTTTTTAACAAAAAATGAACAAGATGCATATCTTGCCATCAGAAAGGGAAGGGTACCAATAGTGATTATAGCTAAGTATGCCCACCTTAAGCTTCTAGATTGTACATCAGATTTGAACTTCTGATTTTTTTTTTGGTAAAGAAGAAAATTGCAAGATCTCTTATACACACAACTGTCAGAATGTGGTTATTTCAAATCTGTACAATTGATTAAACACTTGCATCAATAACCATGTACTATTGATCCAATAAAGTTATAAACTTTTTTCTCTCCTTGTTATACCAATGTACTATTGATACAATAAAGTTATAAGCTTTTTAATCTCCTTGTTATACCAATGTACTATTGCTACATTAAAGTTATAAACTTTTTCCTCTCCTTGTTATACCAATGAAGGGCTATTAGACTACTTGATAAATTTTTTTAATGAACTTTTAATTAGTAAAATTCAATGGTAAGGAACAGAGCAGCCATTTCTCCTAATTTAGATAGCTTTCACCACCGAAATATTCTGATGCTACAGATGGGAGCTCTCCTCTGCCTCAAATGCATATGCCCTGTTCTTCATCTCAATCCAGCTGCATCCTGCCTCCTTTCTCAACCCCCTTTCCTTCATTGTTCTCCTGAGTTTTGCTGCATCATCCCACCTGCCAGCTGTGGCATATATTTGTGATAGGAGAACATAAGGTGTAGCACTGTGCTGTTCTAGTTCAAAAAGAGCTTCTGCTGCGCGTTCTCCGAGCTCTATATTGCCATAACTTCGGCAAGCTCCAAGTAGTCCTCCCCATACGACGGCATTTGGTTCAAAAGGCATGTTGTCAATCATATCTGCAGCCTCATTCAAGTGGCCTGCCCGAGCAAGGAGATCAATAAAGCATGCATAGTGGTCTAACCTTGGCATAATATGGTAATCTTGCCTCATGGAACTAAAATAGTAGCGGCCTTCATCCACTAGGCCCGCATACTTGCATGCAGAGAGAACACTAACAAATGTGCTGTCATTTGGCTTTTCAGCCTCCAACACCATTCTCTCAAATAGTTGTAAGGCCTCCTTGCCACAGCCATTCAAGGCATATCCTCCTATCATGGCATTCCAAGAAATGACATTTCTTTCAGGCATTTCCTGAAAAACTTGGCTTGCTTCTTCTATGCTTGCACATTTGACATACATGTCAATAAGGGAACTACTCACAGATACATTTGCATCAAACCCACTTCTCAAAATTAGTCCATGGACTTGCTTGCCTCCATCCAAAGCTGCTAAGGTTGCCCAACAATTGAGAACGCCAGTAAAAGAGACATCATCCGGCTTAGCACCTGCTTTTTGCATTTGCACAAAGAGCTTTAACCCTTCTTCGAAAAACCCATTGTGGGCATACCCAGTAATCATGGCATTCCACAATACTACATCCCGTTCACTCATTATATCAAACAACTGGCGTGCATCAGACAGGGCACCGCATTTGGAATACAAATTTACAATGCCACTTAACACAAACAAATTGGAAGCATATCCAATCTTAATCATGAGTGCATGGACTTGAATTCCTTGTTGAAAACATATATTACAGGCGCAGGCGCTGAGAATGGTTGCATAAGTGATCTCATTTGCCTTCTCCCCTGCCAAATGCATTCGCTTGAATAGCTCAAGGGCTTCCAAGCCGTTTCCGTCTTGGCCATATCCTGCAATCATTGCAGTCCATGTCACATTATCTCTTTCAGACATTTCATCAAACACAAGCCTCGCATCACCAATGCTTCCACATTTAGCATACATATCAACAAGGGCACTCCCGACAAAGCCATCCAATGCAAACCCATTCATAACAATGTGAGCGTGAAGCTGTTTTCCCATTTCCACAGCTGCAAGTCTGGTACAAACACTAACAACAGTAGCAAAGGTAAACCGGGTGGGCTTAATCCCCGCTTGCTGCATCTGCCCATATTTCTCCAGAGCCTCAGAACAATGCCCATTTTGTGCATACCCACCAATTACTGCATTCCATGAGATGGCATTCGGTTCAGGCATTTTGTCAAACAGCTGGCGTGCGTCATCCATAAAGCCATGATTTGCATAGCCTGTGATTATACTAGTCCATGAGAATACGTCCCTGAGATGCATGTTTTGAAAAACTTGGGTAGCGTCTGCCAAAGCAGAACATTTGGCATACATATAGAGAAGACGATTACAAAGGAAAACGTATGAATCGAATCCTGATTTAGCAATATGTCCGTGAATGGCTTTCCCCTGAGCCAAAGCTTTGGTATCGATGCATACCTGCAATAGGCGAGCGTAAGTAGCAATGTTGAATGCGAGGATGTGCATTCTGAACACCTTTTATTTGGAACCATCAACCTATTTGAGGACATTTTCCACAAACCCAATTCAGGATTCCTTTCACTGCATCTTCAAATGTAAGCCAAACCGTAACTTATTACCTGTTGAGGGTGTATGAATCCAATCCTTTTTTCTTCTAATCGGTTCATATAATTGACTTTCTTCTGTTAAGACATCGATGCTGGGTGACTATGATTGATGAAGACACGAGATAAACTTCAGTTTAAGCGTGTCAATTGTAAAGCTAGACAGTATGCTGCAAAACGAGCAAGCCTGCGGCACACCCCTTAGGGTCCGTTTGGTTGCAAGCGTAGGAATTGAGAATTAGAATAGAAAATTTGAATGAGAATGGAGAATGAAGAATAGGAACGGAAAACTACAATCCAATCGTGTTTATCCCTTGTTTGGTTATGCAAGCTTAAATTGGAATAGGATAGGAATTGAAAATTAGAATAGAAAATTTGAATGAGAATGGAGAATGAAGAATAGGAATGGAAAACTGCAATCCAATCTTGTTTATCCCTTGTTTGGTTATGCAAGTTTAAATTGGAATAGGATTAACTTGCAATCGGCGCCATTGGAAAATCGTTGAAATATTTGAAAATATTTCTGAAGATGCAATCGGCGCCATTGGAAAATCGTTGAAATATTTGAAAATATTTCTGAAGATGCAATCGGCGCCATTGGAAAATCGTTGAAATATTTGAAAATATTTCTGAAGATGCAATCGGCGCCATTGGAAAATCATTGAAATATTTGAAAATATTGAAAACAGAGTTCCAGCGCTCACCCCAGGTCAAAGCGGATTTGAAAATTTAATCAAATTTGAGAAAGTTAAAATGAATGCAAGAATAGCAATTCTAATTACAGGTATTTTTTGGAATGGACAAAAGCTCATTTTGGGGCTAAAATGAGAATACGTTTTCCTATTCCCTATTCCTATTCCACGCACCAAACAAAGAATACAAATCATATTCTAATTTCCTATTTCTATTCCGGATGTATTCCAGCAACCAAACGGGCCCTTAGAGATAGCCATTTTTTAAGTCGTGTATGCATAAGCATTGAACAAGGGAGGGCTAAAAACAAGTAATAATTGTTTATTGAAATAATTGACAATTTTTATTTGTTCCACCTCTGTAGTGGTTTGCACTCCACTTGATGCGTCCTCCATTGAGATTTAGAATTTGCAGCATTCTCACAGTCCTTCTAGGTGTGCTGAGAAACTAAATGAGAAGTGGCGGGTCATCACTCTCTGGTTTCAACCCAGTTTCTACTTTTTTGCAAAATAGCTACTCCTCCCTCGAGGACGAAGAAGATATGTAAGACTTTTCATGAATTTTTTAATCATGGAATGTGCGAGGTCTTATAGACCTCTCCATAAAGTACTATGTCCAAGATACCTATCATAGACTTGGTAATCTAGATTTCCTTTGTATGCAAGAAGTTAAAATCTTTGGTTTCATGCTTTCTTCTGCATCTCGTGTCATTTGGCCAGATGACATTATGTTTTCTTCTCAATACGAAATTGGTAGAGGTGGTGTAGTTATTCTCTTGTCACCTCGTCTTCATTCTTTTATTATTTGACATGGTTCTGACCCCATGCACACAATTATTTGGATTTTTCTTTCTATCAATAATAATTCATTTGGTATAGTTAATGTTTATGCTTCCAATGATGTTGT
Source organism: Cupressus sempervirens (assembly GCA_028749045.1). Lineage (NCBI taxonomy): Eukaryota > Viridiplantae > Streptophyta > Pinopsida > Cupressales > Cupressaceae > Cupressus > Cupressus sempervirens. The sequence continues at coordinate 426,078,934 of CM053786.1, forward strand.
GAAAAGATCTCAACTTTGGTCCTGGATGGTTGACAAGTTGCCTCCAACAACTTGGGCTATGTGCGGTGATTTTGATATGGTAGAGTTAGCTTCTGACAATGAAGGTATTTTGCCTTTTCGCTGGACAGTTACGCAAAGGGAAGCATGGTACTACATGCGTAATAAATTGGGCCTTTTTGATCCCAATGCTAATTGCTGCCAATAGAGTGGGGTCTGACACACCAAGTCTAATTTTCAAGCTGACTCTGATCATATATTAAAATGTCTCGATCATGCTATGATTATTGCACACTATTTTTTCTCCTTTTCTGAAGATTGAGAGTTACTTGTCATTCCGAGCTGTTGGATATGATGTTATCAGACCACTATCCCATCTATTTTACCATTTCTTGACAAACTGATGTCCAACGATTTGTCAAAATGCAATTTTTCCTCAACACGTCAGTGTTGATGCATGCTTCCACTATTGCTCACATCCTATGTGTCTAGAATTTGGAGCCGCGTCCCCATTCTCAAAGAGGTTGGATTCAATGGTGGAATGATGTTATTACCAGAACTGCTAGGTTTCTTCATATCTATGGGCGACAATTGGCCGTTTTCTGAAAAAGATCTTATGAAGCCAATACCAAGGCTCTCAGGCAGGCTTCTAAAGCTCTTACCCTTAACCCGTTTTATTCTAATTTGCAAGTCTAGCTTGCCAAGCTTCACCATGAGAAGCAGATTGCTAATAACTATGCTATTCGGGGTGCCCAAATCAAAGCTCCCCTCCATTGGTTGGAGGTTGGTCCAATAAAGCTTTTAAAGAATTCTTCCAGGCTCTCAAAGCCTGCCATACCAACTTTGGGATAAAAATGATTAAATAGGGAAATACTATTCTTTCCAATCTCCTTGACATCATGCAAGCTTTGGTACATCATTATGAAATTTTTTTTGCATTGCAGGAAAATTTAGTTGCCCGAGAGAAAGCTCTCAAAAAGTATATTTCTATTACTCCAAACCGCCCAACAGTCAAGCAACGAGCTTTCTGTGAACAACTTCTCACCTTCATGGACCTTAGGGAGGCTATCTTTTCTATGGCAGATGACAAGTCCCCTAGGTGTGGCGGGTTCCCTTGTGAATTTTACAAACACCAGAGTCTATTGGTCAAGGCCTACACAAAGTCTATCTTGAAGCCTACCCACTAAGAGTCTAGGAGCCCTCATTAATAGAGGAAACATTAAATTCATACCTAAAGTTGCTGACCCTAAGGATGTTTGCAACTAGCGGTTCATCACCTTGCTTAATGTGTCATACAAGATCATTGCTAAGGCCTTATCTCTCAAGATTCAACATCTTCTTCCCTTAATTGTGTGCCCAAAACAAACTGGTTTTATCAAGTCTGAGTATATTCTTGACCACATCAATGTTGTTTGGGAAGGCATGGAGTGGGCTCACAAGTCCAGTCAACAAACTCTATTTTTGAAAATTGATTTTGCCAAAGCTTATGATCAAATTGAATGACCCTTCATTTTGGCCATGCTCTAGGCTTTGGGTTTCGGCTCTAACTTTCTATAGTCTATAGAAATGCTTTTTAGTGATGCTAATGCTTGTATTACCATTAACAACTTTCAATCTGAAGCCTTCAAGATCTTTCAATCTATTTGGTAGGTTTACCCTCTGGCTCTGGCTTTGTATGTTATTGTTGTTGAAGGGTTTGGTTACTTACTTGCCCACACTTTTTTTGCTAGTTTGGTTTGTGACATTTCCTTGTCCGAGTCTTCTTCTCAGCTTTTCAATGGCCACTTTGTTGATGACTCTTTTCTCACTCTCCTAGAGGACGAGGAAAATATCACTAATGCCTTGCAATGCTTGGACACTTTTTGTTAAGCTTCTGGTTTGGCTATTCATTGACACAAGATGCTTTGTTTTAGGCAATCTTTTCTTTTGGCGCCGCCTTGGCTTGCTCAATTTGAGTGGAAATGGATTACTCATGAGGAGATATTCTGCTTTTTGGGCATCTCTTTTTCCTTTTAAGCTTCATCAGTGGAATTGTGGAATGTTGTGCTCATGAAAATTGAGACAAAGCTTGATTATTGGATTACTAAACCCCTTTCTCTTGTAGGGAAATTCTAGGTTTTCTCTAAGGTTCCAACGACTACTAATTTGTATTACTCTTCTTGTCAGGCTCCTTCCAAAGCCTACTATCTCAAGTGGGAGTGTTTGCTTAGTGACTTTCTTTGGGCTTCTAGGTTTGATCATCATGGTTTCCATAGGGTTGCTTGAAATTTTTGCTATCTCCTCAAAGAGTCTGGCAGCGTTGGCCTTCTTTCCACATAGAAGCAAGGGCTAGCTCTTTGTGCTAAGTAGATTATCAGTGCTCTTATCGTTGATGAAGCTTGGAAAGTATTGGTTCAACATTGTATCTCTTCTGGATTCCTTGTTAACAAGCCTACATGGAAGGGGATTCGTCTTTAGACCCTTCTCATCATGCGAGAAATTTTTCATATCCAGGTCTCCTTTGTTATCAAAAGCATTTGGAAGGCTTGGGATATTGTAAAGCCTTAGCTTTGTTGGGATGGTGATGGGTTTCGTGGTGAGCTTTCTTTGAATCAACAAAACCTTTAGTGGTCCCCGCTATTTTCCATTTAGGGTATTCCTTTGGCCAAGACTCAAGGCGCCAGTGCTCTACATTTTTTCAAATGTGGCATTAAGACTCCTAAGGATCTTTTTTCTAGGATCTCTATGAGTCTCAGATCTTGGGAGGATATGTAGGTCCAGTTCTGTCTGGCTCATCTAGATTGATAGACTTTTGATCTTCTCCTCTCCGCCCTTCTAGATCATTTGATTCACAAAGTGGGCATCTAGGCTATGCAATCTTGGTGGAAAGACTGGAAGTGGTATCTTGCCATGTCCTTCACCAGTTACAAGCCCAACTTATGATATCATTGGGTTTCTCCCAATCTTCCTATAGTGGATACTCTCAACCAATGCTGACATCTTTAGTCTTCTACTTATTATTGGAGGATGTGATTTGATACTATCTAGAGTGCTATCATTGAGCCAAAGATTGCCCATTTTGCCTATGCCTACTATTGGAAGGGCTTCTCCTTGGGCCGCAACTCTAACATATTGGTGCTCAAGATCCTTGCTATCCTTTTTGTGGGCATCAAGAGTCATTTTTGCATTTTTTTGGTTATGTAGGCATGCTCGACATTATTGGCATTGGATACATGGTTTTTCAAGCCCTTCAAGCTAGCACTATTTTCTTGGCACATGATTGTGCTCACTGATTCCCCTTGGATTCCTAGGAAATTTGCCTAGATTTGGCATACCTTTAGAATGGAGATTTTGTTTACTTTATGGAAGGATAGGAATGCTGTTCTTTTCACTCACAACTTTCTTGATATAAAGCATGCATTTTTAATAATGTCATGATGTAGATTCAAGTCCAAGCCAATAAGGTGGCTCTAGAGGTGGTCCACCTTCAAGATTTTCTCAATCATTGAGGTAACATGCCTTACACGGTTGCTAGAGTACCTCTTGACTCCTTGGTTGATCATACTCCACCTCGAAGCCGCCATTAGGGTCATAGTTCTTCTACTCGTCACTTGCATATGCCATGCTTACAGGCTTCCCACCACTGCTCTCCTAGTGGTGGCGATGATGGTTAGTGGTACCACTTAGCTTCTCCACCTCACCATGGCTCTAGTTGGTCCCTAGTTCTTGTGGCTCCCCCTCCTATTGATCCTTCTAGTTTTGGTGGCTCCAAATGGTCTTTGCCCTGCCTGAATTTGACTATTTCTCCACTGCAAGTGAAGGAGAAAGATAAAGAAAAAGTTGCTAGTAATGATGTTGCTGATGGTTGGACTATTCCTAGTTCACTTGCCAATCCCAGGGATTACTAGGGTTTTCATGATCGCGATGAATCACCTCCCTTGGCTAACATTGTTCTGGTGGCCTGAGCGAGTTGCTTATTTTATTATTATTTATGAATAGTTGTTGATTCTGACTTCAGCCGTGTGAACTCTCGCAGGGGTGATCTTGTATCCCCTGACCCCTTTTTTGTGAATTTGTGACTAGTATATTAATTTATTAATAGAAAGGGACAATTCATCAATTTTTAAGAAAAATATAATTTCTACTAATAATTATTTCATTTAAAAATGTCATTAAGGATTGTAGCTAAAAATAAATATTCAAGTTTAATGATTATGGGTTTACTAGCTATACAAATTATTGTTAAAAAATTGAGTAGCAAAATTAAGCTTAAGAAGCTCAAGAGGAAATGTCCTAAATATTTAAAGACACAAATTCAAAATATTGAACTCTTAATTGTTTATTTTTAGTATGATCTAGTTACAGTTAGGTAGATAGTTGATGGTAGTATTTAGATTAATAAAACATATAGTATTCATAAACATCATTATTCATGTAGTTTTTTTTTGGTTCTTGTGATCTTTTATTTTAGCCACATAGATAATTAGTAAATTACTTCTATGATCATTCTAACTTGCCTTATATATATATATATATATATATATATATATATATATATATACCTTTTTGGCAAAGAGCAAAGGACTAAGGAGTATCCATTCAATTTGTTTAGGGCGTGATCCTAGAAGTTTATCCCTTATTTCAATGTAGACTTAAAACTTTGAATGACTTGATCTCAAACATGCTCATTAAAAAGATACAACAAACCTAATGCTTGTGGCAATAAGGAACTTGAACATAAATTCTTTGTCCTTCTTATTTTTAATCAACTTGAATCTTGAATATGACATTCAAATAGTCGTGCATTAAAATAATTAATCAAATATTATTTGTATCATGTATGGGCCCTTCTTTACAATTCACAACCATATATTTTAATAAAGAATTTATTCATTTCATTTTTGAAATATTTTCAACTTAAAAATAATTATTAAAGTAAGTTAACCATAATTAGTAAAAAAATGTAATGATTAAAGAGTTATTATACAAAGATTTTAGATATTTTTTCTATTTGTATTTGTACATTAATATTATACATTATATGAAGTATACATGTACAAAAAAAGTTGATCAAAAAATTTAAAAACAATTAGAAAATTAAATAGATCAATTGTTAGATAGATAATACATAAATTTTTTACTACATATTGTCTATGAGTCTTTATATAAATTTATTTCGATAGGTGTTAATGATACCGCGAATATCATTAAGAGAAATGCTTATAAGTGTTTGAATTCTAACACTAACAAAGTTGTGGAAAGAGCAAATGTGAAAGTTGATGAATATGTAGAAAAGAATGAGGTAGAATAGAAAAAGGAACCTGAATATTACAACACATTTATATATGTTAATGAAGGTATGCCTTGCACATCATTGAGCCAAAGAACAAGGCTTCTAAGAAACAACTTGAACTATGAATGCCAAGGTACAATAGCAGGCTATCAAGCAACAAGTTGTAGGTGCTGAGTGCCACCAAAACGATGTCAAGATACAAGAAGAAGCTATCAAGCGCTAGGAAGCTAGTGCCAAGAAACTAGAAGCAAAAGGAGACATACATGAAGTATTACCTGAGGTAAATCTTTAAGATGAAAGTAAAGAAGAAGAAAGAAGAAAAGAGCCTACATTAGCAAAATATGTGAGAAGATATCACACTTGAGTAGATCATTGGAAACAAAGACTCTAGAGTTATGTCAAGGAAAAGATTAAGAAGTGACAAGTGTTTACTTTGTGAGTTTGAGCCTAAAATAGTGAAAGATGCTTCAGACAATGAATATTGGATTCAAGCAATGAATGAAGATATTGAACAAAGAGAGAAGAACAAAACCTAGTAACTAGTACCTAGACCAAAGGAAAAGAATGTATTTGAACTAAGTGGGTATTCAAGAACAAGTTGAATGAAAAAGGAGAAGTCACAAGGAACAAAAGTAGATTGGTATGAAAATGATATGCACAAGAAGACATTGACTATGGAGAAACATTTGCTGTAGTCGCAAGATTGGAAGAAGTTAGAACTCTACTTGCATATTTTGTATACAAAGGATTTAAAGTTTATTAAATGGATGTTTACATGGTGAAGATGTATGAGAAAGCTGAAGTGTCTTTGTCATTGTTGTCAAAGAGGGAGAGGATGTAAGTTACTAAATAGAGGGAGATGTCATACAATTATCATTAGAAAGAAAAATTAGTAGAGGTGTTGCCAACAATCAAGGAATGGAGGGAGCATATTGATTTCATGATCTTATATGATAGAGAAAGTCTATGTGTTGCAAATCTGAGCTGCTTGGATGAGAATAAGAGTGAAGTTCTAAAAGGAGAGATTGTTAGACACTAAGAAGTGAATTAGAATGAAGCTAAGGATATTAATGAAAATCTCATACTAAACACAGAGGGAGTTGCTCGGAGAAATTAATGCTTTGGATTGTATAGTAACTAGATGTGTTGCCATCAATGCCAAAGAGGGAGATTGTTGGAACTACAATTAGAACAATTGTTATGTTGTCATTGATATCAAACCTTATTGGTAAGACAATTGTTATCTGAGTGGAGTGTCATATCAAGATGATTGATGAAGAGGATTTGAGAAGAAGAGATAACGAAAGGACCTAGAGGAAAGGTTGAGTTATGAGAAACTAAAATGGTTACTTGGTCAGTTAGACCTTGACAAGATAATATGATTGTTTAATCATAACCCAAGTGGAGAAGACTAAATGCATTGAAGCCTAGAATAAATGAAGCCTAGAATAAATGATCAATAGAAGACTAAATGCATAGGCTTGATCTAGCAAAAGATTAAGCAACTAGAAGTATATGCTGAATGATGCTAGTCTTGACTGAGTGACAATATAAGACAAAAAGAATATAGTGTCAACCAAGCATTAATATCAATCATGTATATCAAAAAGTGTGTCAAGTAGAATAGTTAGTATTGGTTGATTAATTTAGTTATGACCGAGTGTTAGAACATAGTGTTGGACGAGTGACAATATTTTTTAGTTTGTGAGGATATATTGATTTCTAGCTGACACAATTGAACTCTTGGAATATTTAAAATGTGTTGAAGATAAGGATGGATGAACCAGAGCATTCAATTCAAGGGAAACCTTGTTTGAGCGTTTCTATGCATGGATTCAAAGAGAAGTTTGGAGAAGTATCTAGAAGGAGAAAAGAAGAATGAAATGATGGAAGGAATTAATGAATTTGATCAAATCCTAAGATCTATGATCACGTTTAAGCACCAAAAGATCAGAACTACCCATTTAAGGAGGCATTAGGGTGACCTAATCAAGGTTGAAAAGTAGATGTTTTGTTGATGCTATTGATTGGTGAACCTAAGTAGGAGGCCGAGAAGAGTTATGAAGAGGTGAAGTGTGATTGCTTGAAGGATTGCCAAGTTGATCAAAGATAGATGATAATGGAGGTTAGTTAGTGGATCAACTTATGAGCTACACTGTGATCTATATTTGCAAAGTGAGTTGTATTTATTCAGATGAACCTGTTGTTACTTTCTAACCACTGTATCAGTTTGAAATCATTTAATCAAGGTTAACCTAACAATCATTTGTAAATCCTTTAATCAAAGTGATATTAGATTATATTAAATTTATTAAAAAAAAAAATAACAATTTATATTGAATAAGATCGATACAAATATACTTAACTATAATGACAAGTACACACCACACTTGTTTTAGAAGGTAAGAGCCTCTGGCACAATAATAACTTGTGAGCTTTTCATATAGGAGGTCTTGGGTTGAGTCTACTTGAACTTAACACATTTAATAATGAATTTCAATAAATAAAATTTGAATTGGGAGTTTATTGTTTATGCTGATTGAAATCATTGAAGAACTGTTATTCTTGGATCTAGGATACAACCAAAAAAATGATGGTCAACCTATCCCTACATAAGATCATGTTTCAATAGTAGAATATGAGGAGATAGCCTCAAGTTTCATCCAAGTGTGAAAGATTTGACATAAATTTTGCATATCTTCTACAAGCCCTTATTGTAACAAATTCCTTGTCTAAAAGTATTAAGGGTTTCAAGAGGAAACTTATCACTAATCCTGCCCTCCACAAAGGTCTTCTCCTCCTGGTTTATGAGTTTTTGAAAACCCAAACTAGGGGAAAATCCCTTGGTGACCTGGGTAATGTTTCAGAGGATATTGCTAGTTTGGACTCTAGGGATGTTCAAGTTGTTAAAATTGAGGATGAGGAAAACTCCACCAAATCCATCTCTATTGCCCACAATCCCCTCTTTCCTAGCAGAAAGAGCCCTAGATGTCTTCCCCCCATTCCCCCCAAGCCAGAGCCTCGGGAGGAGAAAGAGGATAGTGAAGAAGAAGAGGAGAGTGACATTGACTCCTAGGATGAGGACAAGGAGAAGGGGAAGGACATAGTGAAGGATGAGGAGAAGGGGAGGGAAACAGATAAGGAGGAGATTGCCCTTGATGTTTCCCTAGGAAACCCCAGGAAAAGAAAAGCTGACCAGGCCTTGCTTTAGGAAGACCGACTTGTCCATTTCCCCACCTGAGGAGATGATTGAAATTATGGTGGAAAAAAGTCGGGAGGTGATAAGGAAGGACAGGAGGAGGGCATGGCGGAATTTTAACATGGATACTAGTAGGTTGGGTGTTGTCAGAGAGCCAATGAACATCTAGGTGATGGAGGACCTTGATGGCAGAACCCAACATGATGAGCTAATTGACCCTACTCTGTTGGTCATTTCTGACAAAGTGCGGGAAACCGGCTTCAGCCTCTTGAACGATGTAAAGAATAGCTTGATAGATAACTTCTTATCTATCAAATCGTTGTTTCAGGAAATTGAGGCTCTAAAGGAAAAGAAAAACCAGGATAGTAGCAAGAACATCTACAGTGTCTAGGAGAATACCGGAAAGAAGACTGATCAGGATGGTAGCTAGAAGTACTGCCACAACTAGGACTCTAGAGATGAATAGGAGGATAGACTTTCCCAGGTTGAATAGAAAGTCTAGAGGTTGGACTACATCCACCAGATTCTAACTAAACAATTTGTGGATACTCTGCATACTTTGAACGAGAACATAGTCAACTTGGGGGATACTCTAATGAGAGCTAGCCTCGGTGGGAGCATGGTGAAAATGACTAGTTTCGACATTGGCCAGGAAGATGTTGCTCTAAAAGCTACCAGGGACCAGGTGGACTAGGTGGACCAGGACGATGCGTAGAACAAGAACTAGGAAGGAGCGGATAATTAGAAGGATAACGAAGCTGTAGAAACTTTGGAGGACCTAGATAAGGAGAACCATTAGGTTGTTTCTCTTTTGGTTCTTCCTATAGGGTAGGTAGCTAGGTTTTTCCTCCTAGCCTTTGGCTTCTTGTAAATTTTGGCTTTTCGTAGCAGTTTCATGTTTGCTGGACTTTTTTAATCTTTATATTTAGATGCCGTAAAAAATTTGGGTTTTAGGATCCCTGTAAAACCCATTTTACTTAATAAAAAACAAATATTAGAATTTTGAGAAAAATATTTGATCAATGAAACAAAATATTTCAAAACCCTAGAGTTAAATCAATCAAGAAAATTAAAAAATCTTATTTAAAGTACAACTTATAGTTCACACAAATAGTTCTTAGAAAGCTAAGATAACAAAATTAGAATCCCATTGTCACTAATTTAAAATTATATTGAATTAGATACAAAATAAAATAAAAAAGTAAAAACTAATGTGAGGTTTGACACCAACTTAATTATAATTGAGGAAATAGCTAGAAAGAAACCGTTCAATATATGTTAGGTTTAAAAAATAGTCTAATGGATATATAGAGCTATAAGATATGATAATAAATAAACTTTATACAAATTGGATATAATTGGTTTTAACCAATTTTAGAAATAAAAGAGGAGAGGTAAAGTGTACCAATTTGAATGGGTTTGAAAAATATATCTAATATTGATTGTCAAAAATCAAATATATTTATAAATTAGTAATATTTATAAAAATATCATATCTTAAAGTTTCTAAATTCATATATTTTATAAAATAATATAAATTACAATATAATATTTTCAGTTGGTAAGACAAGTTTATACAATATGTTTTAAAAATATTACAGAAATAGTAAAAGCAAACCAAATTTGTAAAGATAAGAATGCAAATAAAACAAGAATCAAAATTGATATAAATGGAAATATTTTCCAATCAATACCGCATTCTTATAGTTGTTCTCCAAGATAAGTTTTAAAACCGGTAATATTGCAATTGTATAATTGTTTAATTTTTTTAAAAATCTAAATATTAAAAAGCTTCTAATAGAAGGCCTTTTATTTACCAAACAAACAATTTTGCAGGATCTAAACTTCCAACCCACAATGCAGACATTAGAATCAAAATTCAAGTCAGAATCAACAATTTCCATAAAATAATTGCTTAAAAAGACATTAGAGAATGTCAAAAACTAATTTCTTGTAAAGGTTTCAAAAACATTTAATTGAAATTGCAGCTTAGACTACTCACATTGGTCTTTTGTCGATATATAATCACTTTTCAATATCATTTGCTGGAATTCACTTTCATCACAATTACACTCATTTTTCAGATTGAAAAGTAGAAGAATAAATAAAATAAACAGAGTAAATCATCTTACTCAATTTCTCATCCGAAAAATGAATCCTCAATTACAAGTATATTAAAATATTACATTATAATAGTCATGGAAATTAGCTTCATAAGATTTGCAGTAGTTTGCCTTGCTGCAATTGATTTTCTCTGTATTTTCAAATTAAAAATGACAAATTAAAAATTCCATGACCAAAGATTACATTTAGCAAATGCACTGTTCTGTGAGGACTTAGATTGCACATGATGTTATGGTATAAGAGTTTGCATTATAATCCTTTTATTCTTTTTCTCCACAAAATTCAACTTTTTAAATTATTAAAAACAGTTCTAAATATTCATTCTTTATTATCAAATAACTGTGCAAACAATATCTAAGTTCACAATTTAAAAAGATATATACAAAGAGTTTCATAGAATTTATAGTTTTCCGGAATCAAAATATCTATTATGAAACTGTAGATCTCTTCACTAAAAAGATGCGACGGGAATAAGGAACACATGAGTGATTGGCATTAATCGAATCTATGCATCATCGCAACCGCACACTTTCTATATGTATTCCAGAAACCACAAAAAATTATAATTGAAGAATTATTATGATGAATGACGAAAATCAGATTGTTGTTTGTAGTTTTATCAATGTGAAATCTATAATAATCTCACACAGTCGAACTACAGAAACACCACTTTTAAATATTGACATTACAAGCTATCTCCACCGACAGATCGATGATTCTCAAATGTTGTAATTCAGTTTGATGAAAACAGTCGGAAAGAAACCGTTCTTTATTTATTAGTTTTAAATTTGAACACTGGAGATGAATTTTTTTTATTACAAATTATGAACTAACAGTTAGTAAAGTTTAAGCTTCCCTGAATTTAACAGGTTTTCTGGAGTTACACGTTATTCCAGAGTTTCACTAGTTTTAGGGGTGTATAATGAGAATGTAGTGTTGGGTGATGCGACGTGCTCCCCAGCCCACAGGTGGTTAATTATGTGGTGTTCCATGTTCACTAACAGTCATGGTTTTTGGTGCAACGGCAAATGGGCTCAACATGTAGAGCCTTTAGACTAAAATTCCTAAAACATTAAAAAAGCATTATATTGCAGATGGGGTTGTTGCAAATGTAGTTACAAACATGTATGTAACGCGTAGAAGAATATGCAAAGATTTGTTGAAAGGTCTTCGCAGTCTCCAAAAAACTACCACTCTTTTGGTAGGTTAATTATTATTTGAAACTACTACTCTTTTTGTAGGTTAATTATTATTTGGGCATCTGCAAGAATGAAAAGTTTGAGATAGTGTATAAGAATTAGTCAATATATTTACAAATGATTTGTAGGAAACATAGGTATAAATCTTTCTTTTTTTTCTTTTTGACAAAATGCATTTAAAACATAAGGTTGAAATGGTTTAAAGAATGACATACAACTATTTGGCAAAATGTAACACAGAGAGGCCATGCCAATTGCTTGATATTCACATGCAATCACAACTCTCCAAGTAGTTGATTCTAGGCAAGCTATGTTTACAACTTGGACAATCTAGTGATGAATGTGTTTTTATAATTTTATTACAAGATTCATAGGTGTCGCTTCGAATACAAATTGTTCTACTTTTGATAGATCAATGAAGCATCATCTAATGTCACAAAAGTCTGAATTCTTTTGCAAAATTTATTAGCAAATCAGAAGAGAAAACTTTCACATTCAAAATCAAAGCATATTCTAGAATACATGAAGATTAAATTGCAAAGGCTGCATAGAATAATTCATTTGAACTATATCATTATCCATAATTTTGTTCTTTATAATATGATACATTATCCCTCTTAAATCAACCTGTCTTGCCTGCACTTACCAAGAAGTATGTTGCCCTACAACTGATCTTGTTCAATAAGTGAAGAAGAATTCAAAGAAGCATTAACATCTAGAAATTGTACATAACACTCTAAGATGTAGATGTAGACCAGTCGTCATGGTTGCCTGAATTCACATTTCTGCAACGACCTGTATCCACAATTAAATGTGAGATGTCCATTGGTAGTTGAAAACCTCCTTCAATACCACTAAATGTACCTCTAATGTTTTCCAATCTCTCAACTATGTCTGTCATATTTGGCCGTTGTTGGGACAGTTCCCTTGTGCAAACTAATCCTACCTCTATAAAATGAGTCAGGCTTAACAAGACCATTGTTCTTCCAGAATCATCAACATTTCTCAAGATGGCCTTATCAACCAGTTTAGTAATATTATTTGGAAAATTCATCCCTACCCACCTCTGAAGATTGATTCCTTCGGCAAACATCTCATCCATAGGTTTCTTTCTTGTCAGCAGTTCTAAGAGTAGAATTCTATAGCTATATACATTTCCTTTGTACGAAGCAATTCCTCCCATTCCATATTCTAGAATTCAACATAATGATGATTAATTTTTATATAATGTATGAAATCAGACTAATAACAATGCGAAATCCATACCTGGTGGAATATAGCTGATAGAACCTTTTAGTAAATTGGTGAAAGTTAATGAATCCATAGAATTTCCAAATAATAATTTCGAAATACCAAAATCTGCTACATATGAAGTCATATCATCACCTAACAGTATATTACTAGGTTTCAGATCACAGTGAATCACTTGCATGGAACATTGGTGATGTAAATATGCCATTCCATGGGCTATTTCTATTGCTATCCTTAACCGGTAGGTCAAACTTAACATGCATTCATCTCCATCTCCTTCAGAAGGATATAGCAACTTCTCTAGACTTCCACTTGACATAAGAGGAAGAATCAAACTCTGATCTCTGGTTTAGAACAAGTTGATATGATCTTAATTATATTCCGATGCCTAACCCTTTTCAATATCTTGCACTCTCTACTGAAATTCTGATTTGCATTCTCCTCTTGCAGATTGAAAACTTTGACAGCAATATTTCTACCATTGCTCAGAACCGCTTTATAAATAGATCCAAAGCTACCAGCACCTATTAGATTTGCCTCACTAAAGCCACCAGTTGCAGCTATAATTTCATCATAAGAAATTGGTTGGGGCCACAATTTGAGAGGTCGAGGGATATTACTTTGCCTGAAGCCATAGGAAAATGCTAACAACAGAAATGAGAGGATGAGAACTGTAATGCCGACCACAAGAGGAATTATCGCCTTTTTGGAGACTGATGGCTATTTGTGCTCGGAATGAGAGCATGCTGGTAAGTTAATCCATTCCCCACAAAGGGCAAGGTTATTCATAAGTGATGAGACATCCATCAATCATGTAAACACTCCTCCTTGTGGGACTTCTCCAGTTAACCTGTTTGAAGACAGATTGAGACTCCGGAGCATTTTCATATCTGTGAAACTCCTTGGTATTGTACCTGTCAAATTATTGAAGCAAAGGTCCATCACTCGAAGATTTGCCAGTTTTACAAGAGATGCAGGAATTGGACTTGTAAATGTATTCCTAGACAGATTTAGATATTCCAATGCATTGCAGCTTGAGAGTGCACTTGGAATATCATGAGAAAACTTGTTCATGGAGACATCTATAGCTTGGACCATTACCATAGCGCTCATCTCTAAGACAGAGCCTTGTAACATATTTCTGGATACATTGAAATATAACTGGAGATTTACAAGACCAGCAACATCTGGAGGTATGTTGCCCGCTAGATTGTTGTAAGCCAAATCCAACAGCATCAGAGAACGCCATCTCCCTAAACTGGCAAGGACCTCTCCTGACAAATGCTTGTGATCGAGATATATGTAGAGTAGCTGTGAGAGATTACCGAGGCTTTCTGGAATTGGGCCTGACAGCTTGTTCTCACTCAGTGATAAAAAGCCAAGCCTTTTTACATCACCCAAATTGTTTGGGATCGTCCCATCTAAGTTATTTTTCTTCAGATTCAGTCTCTCAAGTTTGGGCAGCCTACTGAGTGTTGATGGTATGTTACCACTGAAAAGGCTCTCGCTTAAATCTAGCAATGTCAACTCTGTGAGATTGCTAATCTGCTCTGGAATAACTCCTTGGAATTCATTTGATCCTATTATAAACAGAGACAGACATTTGGAAAGCAGGCCTACTGAAGAGGGAATGACCCAGGTGAGATTATTCCAGGCCAAATCCAGGCTAACACAATCTGCAACCATGGTCTCTAACTTTGAGAGAAGAGAGAGCTGGGAAGGAATGGTGCCGGTCAGATTGTTATATGAGAGAGTAAGAGACAGCAAAGAGCGGCAGTCTCCTAACTCAGGCGGAATAGATCCTTCCAATTAATTTCGTGACAGTCGAAGTATTGTCAATCTGAAATGCCTTCCCAACTGAGGTGGGATTTGGCCTTGAAAGCTGTTATTCCTAAGAGCGAGTATTGAAAGGAAGGAGAGATTTCCGAGATAAGGAGAGATGGAACCGAGTAAAGCCATGGCTGTCAGATTCAGGGAAATCACTCGCTCTCTGCGAGAAGAACAGGTGACACCCGTCCAGTTACAGAAGGTGTGATTGCAGGGAGATCAATTGTCCAGGGATTTATATGGGTCAACCAATACGGCTTTCTTGAAAGCTAAAAGGGCATCTTGATCATCAGAATAAGAAGATGTATTGGCTGGTGCAGGAATGAGAAATAAAAGCAATAACGCTAGCACAGAAACCATTTTGGGATCAAAGTGGTTTGGATCAGAGGAAAATATAACCTATGTGGCAAGGGAAAAATTTCAAGTGACAGCGTCTAATTTATAATCAACGAAAGCATCTGCAGTGGATCTCCTACGTACCACCGCTTTCCTCACGTAAATTTGATACATTTTCGAATTTAATTTGATTAAATGAAAAAAAGGGTCAATCCACGTGATGAGAATTTTTTTTATAAATAAAAGAAAATTAATGTTTCACAAGTCAGCTCTACTTAAATACTCAAAACATTTATATGCCAATAGTATATGGAAAAATATATTCATTTAAAAAAAACACTATATGGAGAAATATATACATTTATCTTCACAACTTTTATTTATTGAGAAAATGTGTATAAAGAAAGATGTTATAACAAAATATTTTTAAAGCACTATACAAAGATTCATTATAGATAAATAAAGTAAAATATTTAAAAATACTAATTTGACTTTGATATAATTTTTATTATAATTTTAAAATAATATTACATATGCTTTAAGAAGCAACAAAAATGGGGTTGACCCATACAAAGTAAAACAGTGACTAAGAATTAGTCGGAAGTCATCACCATGCAACTACCCAACCCCCTTCTTAACAATCGAAAACCCCCATGATAAAGTATTTTAAAAATGACTATTAGTAAAAACCATAGGAATGTCAACTTTATCCATAAACTTGGCCAAAATATTCATAGTGGCTATTAAAATATCCAGTAAAATCTAACAGAGAGAGCCCTCAGGCCAACAAAAATTCTAATAAACATTCAACAAAAAAAAACTAAAAACACGTGAGTAGGTACAAACACTCCTTGCTCTAGTTCCTTGGATTCTTTGGAAGTAGTCGCAACCAACCATCATCTAAGAAGCCATACAGTGAGTGAGTCATCTCTATGTCCTTAGCATCATCAGTGCCTTCCTTTTTATTTTGCATGAGGTAGAGGGTGATGGTCGTCGAATGCATCACCCACACCAAGAAATTAGCAACCCTATCAGACTTATCTTCCAGCTTTGCATTCTTCTTGACCAAGTTAGCAATGGACTTTTCTAGTTTCTCAATCTCCAGGTTCCCTTGCTCATTTTCTATTTTTTCCATAGTAGCCCCCTCTAGCTAGATGTGATCTCCTGCCATTTGTGTAGACTTATGCCCATCCTCTCCCCAGTAACCTTTGCTTTAGTTTGATTGCCCAAGTTCCCGATTCTCACAAGTGAAGTAATCATACCTTGTTCACAAACATCCCCCCCCCTCCCTCTTAGAATCTAGGGCAATGGTCTTTATTTTGAAGGTGTCAAAAACCTTAGAGGGCAAAGGGTTATTTGGATCCTTGTCCATTAATTCCTCATCTTTACCTTCACTTTTTGTTTCATCCTCCTCCTACTCTCCATAGTTCGTTCTAGTGGCTTTTTGTTTGGATCTAGGGCTTGCCTTTCTCCCATGATTATTGGTTGAAGCATATTTATCTGGTTTTACTAGACTAGGGTTGGGCTAGGGATTTTTTTGTCTAAGTCTTTTTCTCGATCTATTGGTTCCCTTCTTAATGGTGGCACTAGTACTCTTGACATCAAGGACCTCAACTTTTCCATTTTTATCTTCCAAGAAGAGGCAATGGGATCCCTATCACTCTATGTTCAGGTGGAGGGGGAAGAAATTTGATTCATATCAGTGATTTTTAGAGGCAAAGGGCTCTAGCTTAGGATTTGGGGATGAAGGCCTTTATATAATTTAAAGAGGGAAAAAATCAAGGCTTGATGATACACATAATAACCTTTTCCCTCCTCTCTTTTTTTCCTAAATGTTCCACATACAATCTTCATGGAATGTAAAAGTAGATAGGGTAAAAGAATGCACTACTTATTCCTAAAATGGTTCGGGATGGGAAATTGGTAGTAGTAACACACCTTAACCATGCCTTCCATGGTTATGTATCGCATGATGACATAACAAACAATATCCTAGGGGTTTGGGAGATTTTTACGAGTGAATCTGCCATGGAAACAAACATGGGCTTCATTAGAATGGAAAATATTCCACATGTTGTAACGCCGGCCACCCTAGGTTATTTCCTCCAATTTTTTCCTTCCAACACCAAACTAGTATCGTTAGCAATTAGCTATTTAGTGAGCTCAAAGGAGGCCACATTAATGTTAACCCATCAATTCTTCCATGAGTCCACAAACTGTCAGGTCACCATGTCATCATGGCCTTCAGTACTCTCCATAAGTGGATTAAGCCCACCTTCCTTCAAATGCATCCACACCTCCTTGTCCTTTTGAACAACTTCAATTTTGGGCTGTTCGATCCTTGCATTAGCACCATCCATAACTTCCTACTCCCCAAGCTCAACAATCAAGTCATCCTCTCCCTCCTTTAGCTCAACTGCCATACCCTTCACCAACCTCACTAGTCTACCCAAAAAAAATAGAGCTAATCCTTCACACACTAGACAATGCAACTTGAAAAAGAAAAGCCAAAAATTTACACCAAACACTTGGTTTCACATAATTTAATTTAGAATAAATTTTATTCCCATGTTGCCAGATCACAATGCTTCCGTAATCCCCCCTTAAAAGAGGACCTCAAAATCTAGAAAGTAGCTTCCTTGGTTGGAGAAAAATATCATCCCAAATCTTCCATTGCTTATCAAGATTTCATTTCCCATCACAAGTTATAATTGAAAAATTAAAGGAAGAGAAGACTCGATAATAATTTATTGACATTAGCACTTTTGCTAGACAAACTTTGTTGGAATCATAAACATATGGTGACTTAAAGATTAAACCCCCACTCTAATAAACTAAGATTGATATTCAATAAAGATTCATCTTAAAGAATTTACATGAATGAGTGTCCCAACTATCTAACCTATCTATAAACTAGATATATGATTTAATGTAAACGGGTCCACTTCTTTGTAAACATCAACCTAAAATTCCTAGTTTTACATAAAATTTTT
This sequence comes from Cupressus sempervirens, assembly GCA_028749045.1. Lineage (NCBI taxonomy): Eukaryota > Viridiplantae > Streptophyta > Pinopsida > Cupressales > Cupressaceae > Cupressus > Cupressus sempervirens. The sequence continues at coordinate 426,097,132 of CM053786.1, forward strand.
CAATCTCCAACTTCATCAGCATTAACTTAACCTTCTTGGCCTAAGAAACTCATTGATTATCCAACTCAACCTTCTTGGCCTAAGAAACTCATTGATCATCTAACATTGAATGTATTAGTGCAAAATTTTCCAATATTAATTTTGAATAGAGACACACCTCATCATCTACAAGTATGCCACACAACCTTTTCAAGTATGTCACTCACCCATTTAATTGAGACAAACTCTACTATTGCCATTACTATTAAAAAACAAAATAACAAAACTATTAAATAAGACAAACTCGACAATCCATTAGTATCATGAACATGTTTGAGATTGAGATATACACAATTATCTAGAAACTAAAATATACATAATTATTTAGCAACTAAAATAACTACTATAGTAACTACCATGTAGATTCAGAAAAGCTCGATTAGTTGTGAATAAAACAACTTCTCCATACATCAAGGTAAACTCAATATCTAAAAATGTGTTCATTTTTTTTTTCTATAAAGAGAGATTCAAAGTATGCCAAGCTCCCTACTCGCTTGAGGGACACTAATAGCTTGTGATTAATATCCTTCTATTTTCTCCATCCTCTAATATGGCCTTTCTCTACATCCTACTTACTAAATGTTACAAATGAGTCTCTAAGGGCCTTGATATGTCATATGATCCAAAAAATATAATCAATATATTGGCCACAATTAAATATTTTAAAAAAGAATATCAAATTGCACATTAATAAAATAGTCTACATTGATATCTTGTTCAAATTCCTAATTAAAAACTAAAATAGACCAATTTTTGTGTTAATAATTTTTACGAAATAAAATGAATCTTCTTTCTTTGTTTTTCCATATTCTTTACTGTATGTAACTATGAGCATTCTCTCTTGCTACAAAATCAACATAAATATATGCATCATCAACATAGGATTGGTGAACATTTTTAAGGATAAATTTATTGACACAAAATAATAAACTAATATAAATATTGAATAAAGGATTCAGCCGACATTTTCATCCAAATGGTCCTAATGTTACTCATTGAAAATGATTCATTTAGAGGAGTATTTGATAAAAATATAAAATAAAATAATATAAGATATATTTTTTTTTGATGAATAGACCTTTTCTATTAAATTAAAACTTTAAAGATACACATTCAGAAAAAAGGGGCCGGGTGATACATGATCACCCCGCAAGTTCTAATGGCCCAAGGCCAGAGATCAACTATTCATCAAAAAACATATATAAACACAAACATAAAACTTTAGGCTACAAGGGTAGTGCAAAGGAGGGTCTTTCTCATCAAAACCCCATAAATTCTAGGGGTTAGTGGTTGGCTCAAGGGGAGTCCAACTATCAACAACAACAATATCTTTGTCTTTATCTTTATCTTCCTTAGTCCTGGGAGGAGAAATGGCTAAATCTAGCTTGGGGAATGCCCACTTTGGGTCATGGTGAGAAGTTGGCCAATTCACATCAATGGTAGCAAGGGGAGCCACCAGGGACCAACTTGAGCCTAACCTCTGAGGAGGCAAGGCCAAGCAACGATGACCACCAAAGCCACCATTGGGAGAGTAGTGATAAGGCTGCAACTTGGGGGCCTGCGAGCAATGAGCAGAATTGTTTTGGCCTCTCCAGCAATCACAAGGAGGAGTAGGATCACCAGATAAAGAATCCAAAGGTACTTGTGCAACTGTATAAGGGGCATTTCCTTAGTGAGAAAGTAGCTCCTGCAGGTGAGCCACTTCTATTGCGACTTTGTCAATTTGTACTTTGATCTGCATCAATACATGCTTTAGAGTACATTGCAACATAAATATCAAGAAAGTTGTGAGAGAATAAAATAACATTATGATCTTTCCAGATTGTGAACAATATCTCCATTCTAAGAGCATGCCAAATTTGGGCATATCTAAAAGGGAGTCTGTGAGAATCACCTAGAATTGCCATATGCTAAGTGAAGGCCTCTGGATGAAAAGGCCTAAAGAAATAAAAAATCTAGAGCCAATAATTCTAAGCTCTTCTGCAAAACCAAAAAATATGCAGAAAGCTTTCAATTTGGCCACAAAAAGGGCATCTAGGATCAGGAACCCCCAGATGTTAGAGCCAAGGACCCAAAGGCAAGCCCTAGAAGAGGAGACACCAGGTGAAATGAGTAATCTTTGGCTCAGTGATAGCATGCTAGACAATTGCAAATCTAAGACTCCAAGTCTTATGTGAAGAATGTAAATGAAAATGCTGATTGAGGGTATCAACCATTAGAAGATGGGGCACCAGCCACCAATATCCTAGCCTAGGCTTGTAACTGGTCATTGGAGTGGTAGGGCACCACTTCCAATCTTTCCACCAAGGGTGAGATGAGTGAATTCCAAGCTTGTGTAATAAATTGGGAGGAACCACATAAACTAGAAGATCAATTGTTTGTTGATCTGGACAGATAAGCCTATACTACACTTGCAAGTCCTCCCATGAGCAAAGGCTCATTGTAACCCTAGAGAATAAATCTTTGGGTGTTTTGATACCCCTACAAAATAAATGCAAAGCACTGGCTCCTTGAGTGACATAACAAAAGTTTCTATGCTTCATCTCCAATGAGAGCTTGTATGACCCATTTGGCATAGAGGGCTATCCCCTGTTTGCAAGTGAAAAGTATGCCAAGATCACCAAAATTCTTGGGTGAATAATAGAAGTCCCAGGCCACTCTGTGAAAGCCATGATGCACAACATCAGAGGCCTAGATAAAGTCCTTGAGAAGATGTTCAAGCTTAAGGTATGAGGCTTTAGAGGGAGCTCAACAAGAGGAATAATATACATGAGTAGCAGCAAGCGCTTTGGAGCATATTTGGAACTTCCCCGCAAGTGAAAGTAGCTTAGTGATCCAATATTCTAGCTTCTTCTCAATTCAAGAAAGCACAACATTCCACAACTCCATAGGAGATGCTTGAAAAGAAAAGGGAATACTCAAGAATTAAAAAGTTTCACCATGTTGAACCCATTTCCAGCCATACTACTACAACCAGTGAGGGTTTGGTAGAAAAGATGTCATGACGGTAGCAAAGGGTTCTATGCCATTGGATAGCTAACCTTGAAGCAAGACAAAAAGTATCTAAATACTACAAAGCATTGGCAATATTCTCCTCATCCTCAATCAACGTGAGGAAAGAATCATTATAAAAATGGCCATTAACTAGCTGGGTGGTTGACTCTAGTAAAGAAATGCCACACACTAGCCCTCGAGAGATGACATTGGCTAGAAAATAACCAAAGCCCTTGGCTGCCAAAACATAGAGAGAATGTGCAAGAGGAAAACCTTGACAGATAGATCTGAAAAACACAAAAGCTTCAAACTAGTGACCATTAATGGTGATGCAAGCATAAGCATCCCCAAATAGCATCTGTACTGGTTGACAAAATACTAGGCCAAAACCTAGAGCTTGAAGCATAGAAAGAATAAAGGGCCATTCAATACAATGATATGCTTTGACAAAATCAATCTTTAGGAAAAGGGCCTACTATTTGGATTGCCTAGCCTAGTCCATTTCTTCCCAGACAACAATGATGTTGTCCAAGATATAATGAGACTTGATGAAGCTAGTTTATTTAGGTCGAACAATCTGAGGGAGAAAATGTCAAATTTTAAGAGAGAGGGCTTTGGCAATGATCTTGTATGAGACATTCAACAAGGTGACGAGCCTCCAATTGAAAATCTCTTTAGGAACTATAGCTTTAGGTATGAATTTAATATTCCCTTTGTTGATAATGTTGCCTAATGATTGAGAATCGTAAACTTCAAGATAAACCTGAAGCAAATTAGGGCCAATGTCATCCCAAAGTGTCTTGTATAATTCACAAGGGAAGCCATCACATCCAGGGGCTTTGTCATCAACCATGGATAAGATAGCTTCCTTTAAGTTTGCAAGAGAAAGCTTTTTTTTATAAAAGGCATACTGCTCTTGTAATGCCCCGTCAAGGGATCCAAAGAATTAACCTAGTATTTCACTAAGTTTGGTAGCATTTAAAAAAAAAAAAAGAAGTAACTACCACATAAAACTTATGCACAATAACGGAAGCAATAGCAATGTCCATCTAAAGAGTAAACATAACATAGCATATACAACAAATTACATTCTTTAAGATCCCCTTAACGTGACTTACTTACATGAATCCATCTAGTACAACATCCACATGAAACAATATGATAAGTCCAATGTTCAATTATTACATATCCAACTGCTCATTCATCCACTGTACATGTCACAGGGTATGAAGGCTTAAAAGAATATACATATGTAGAATAAGGTACATCATCCTATTCTAATCCATGATACATCAAGTAAAGATAATAACATGATACTCATGATACATCATCATAAAAGCCATTTACATCTATCAGAAAGATCAAATAAATAAACTAAGTGCACGGTTCCTCCCAACCGTTAATAGCATCATTCGACCATCGTGGATCCTAGCCATCCCTCCGTGCGTAACATTCCAAGCACCGAAGAGATCATCGGTATTATCATAGTAGGAATGTCACTCCTAAACATCCTACTAACATAAAAAGTAAAGCATAAGATATCATCATCTAACATATGCTAATCATCAATGAAAGGATACATATCCACCATCACGAAGGATGCATTAACCACAAAGTCTCAATGAATCTCAAATGATAAGAGTGGAAAATACACTACCACCCGACCGCATGGTACCTAAGTGGTCCACTCCCACCGTGCTGAGGAGATAATCTCAAGTCCCAAAATAGGTTATCAAAACCACATAGCACACGACTCTAAAGTCCAAGAATCCTAAAAGTATACTAACTCAAAGGTTCCAATCACAAAACAGACATCTATTTCCCAGAGGCACACAATGACATGTAGTAACCTACTATGCAAGCGGGAAAGTGCCATCGCATTTGTCTCGCACAAGTTACCCTGGCAGTTAGCTAAACTCCACGGGTCCATACAGATCTCATGCGGCCACTAGTATCCTTTCATACTGACAAGGCATACTATGGAATGCAAGGTTGCAACGATGCATTCTCTCTACTCCCATCCTAGCCTATACAAGCACTCAAGGCATGGGCGAGAACCAAAACTCTTATCTTGTTAGGTTCATTCAGTTAGTATTAAGTGTGTGAATGTTATCACTTATTAACCAACTTACAATGAGTTACCCTGGCAGCCTCTTAGGGCCCCGGCCCCCATTGCAAGCCACTTCCCAACACTACATGCAGATATCCTACCCTAATGCTCATGGTATCATAAACATAAAGAAAGTCCACAAAATCACCATAGTAAGGATCAACAAATATCCATGATTAAAAATCATTAAATATGCATAAAAGCATCAAATCACCATGAGCAACATCCATAGAAAATCATGAACACAACAGCTCTCTATTGGAAATTGAAGTATCACTGATAATCAAAATATCCATTGGTTCTCAATAACCAAAATATATCTCAAAATCATACTGATCGAAGACTCCAAAATGGTTGAGTCAAAACATGTCACATCATGACATCATCAATAATAAATCCACATATTAGTCCCATCATGGCGACTAGAATACATCCAAGGATAACTGATCGATGACCAAAATAATGGTTAAGTCAAGGGTTCTCGACATAAGAAGCTTAACTATAGCAATCAATATTCACAACCAATTCATAGAGCATTCCATCACATAATCATGGTTGGGATTATAAAGATCGAGATTAAAACATCATCAAGACATCACATTCACATAACCCCCAAGCCTCTGGTAGACGTCCTATACCGGTCAACACTAGTCAACCCAAAACCCAAAATATTAGCATAATGAATACACAAAGTAAACACATGTTTTGGTTTTGCTAAGTTTTCAAATTTAAATTCATATGCAAAATCTCAGTTTTTGTATCCCAAGTTTAGAGAAAGAACATTTTCCTACGTTTTTCCATGTATTAATTTTTTTGGACGGATTAAAAATTCCCTCTAAACTTCAGTTTCCAATTATCACATTTAAAAGACGTTCCACTAACTTAACTTTCATATGCTTCATATATCTTATAATCTTAAACTATTAATTCATAATAGTTAAAACTATAAAATTACAAAACTATTCATCATTAAAAAGAGATGAATTTATAAATCTTTTATTAACAACTTTAAATCTTTTAATATATATATATTACATATATACATATATATATATATATATATATATATATATTTATATTTAAACACATACATACGTACATATATAATATAATATTTATTATTTTTTTTGCATTTTATAAAAACGGAACCGAATTTTATTAATTTCGATTCATAAAGGAAATCGATTATCAAAGTTTCCATAGAACAAAGCCGAATCGATTATGCCGTCGGCTGTCACTGTGGTGACTATTGCTGCGGGTACCCTGCTGTCGCAGTTACCCTGCGACCACTACAGTCGCGGGTACACTGTACAGCAGGTACCGCACGCTCCTTTAAAGCATGGGTACGGGGTGCGATTCCGCCCCCACCCAAGCATGCATTAATATATTTTAACATAAAATCGCAACGCGATTTCATAAGTTGCAGAATTCGTTTATTAAAACATTTCTGCCGTAGTAAGGTTGTGAATATATATAAATATATATTATATATATACATATGTATGTATATATATATATATATATATATATATATATATATATATATATATATATATATATATATATATATATATATATATATATATATATATATATATATATATATATATATATATATATATATACAGAATCACAGTATGTTTATAAAAATACAAGCTTTCATTTTCAGAACCTCTCTATGAAACTTGTTCTTTTAAAAATTCTCCGATGACTAATTCTAATGGGTTTGTCCATGAAATTGCAACCCTAATTCGTATTATTTTAGATCTAAACATATTGAAAATGCACAATGAAGACATATGGAAAATACGAAGAAGACAGGGGAAAGCAAGATGCAGAAGTATCATAATGAAATCACAAGAATCTACTCGGATTCTGATGCTACACTCGCTTATCCTCAGACAACCCGCAGAGCAAGCTCCCCTTCTTCAGAATTTTCCCGAATCCTCCAATGCCTCAACTATTCTCCACGCTATCCATACTATCCATGCTATGTCCCCGCTATATCCAAGCTATTAAGGAATGCCCGAATATAAAGAGCTTTCGGATAACCCTAGAATGCTTTTAGAATCAGCTAGAAGATATCGCCAACTAAGCATGGACCTATTTCCAACCTTTTTAGATAAGCCCTAGGGTTGTAGACACCATGTGCTTAATTGATGCACTAACCCCCGTGTTGTTGACATATGAAAAATAGGGAACTGCATTATTTCCCATGCAAACTTATAACTCCAATAACTTTTAAATTAATTTTCATTTAAATATTTATAACTCCCACTTTAATCTTCATAACTTTTATTATTAATATTTGTTTATTAATTAATTAATATTTTATAATTATTATTTATTTTAATTTCTAATTTTCTTTTAATTAATAATCAAAATATCAAAATCATGATATTTAATCTCTCAAATAATTAATTTGTTAATTAAATCTATTTATTAAAACTTAGTTAATAGAAAATTCACCATGGACCTTCATGATAAAATATGAAAACCCATCATAGAACAATTCATACTAAATCAGTCTAAAAGATTAAAAATTATAAAATATGTCATCCAACACATTCAGTGGGTACTCAACTCAAATACTTGTCCTAACCAACTAGGACAAATGGTTTTAGGGTTTGGGATTTGGACTTGAGAATTTATCTCCCCTCTCTTATCATTGAGATAGTATAATAGGGTACGCTCATCCTGGCAATTCAGGGAAGTTGATACCTAGTACCTGTAACTTGCAGAAAAGCCATGCATGTACGTACAAAATATATAGTGCTAAGCTAAATAGGCAATGGCAGGAAGTGGTGCATCGTGTAGATCCTGACTAAGCAGGTGACTACGACTCCCTTCCTTAACCACATCAGAAATGCCATACAATAAGAAAACACACACACCATACACATGCAAGTATGGGGTAAGTATCCATAATAAAGCACATAAGATAATCAACCATCTAACTAATCATCAGCAGTAACTGAAAACAATATAGTGATCATCATACATACATGAAATGTGAAGGCTAAATGATCTCATCACATGATAACTGAATCCATAATATAATATCTGATAGTGTCAAAACAATACCACTAATCCATCTACATAAACTAGTCCATCAAAGTCTGATAACAATAGAAATAATATGTCCAGAGAAGATGTGAACGAGGGTAGGCACTACATCCACCCCCCCTTGGGTTAGGCTTACTCCTGGAAGCCTACAAACAAATAGGGATATAACTCCCTCAATCTAGCTGCATCCTCCCAAGTAGCTGAAGAATCATCAGTAGGGTCCCATTGGACCCTTACTTGCTCGATGGTTCGACCCCTGAGGGTCAACCCCCGCTGCTCCAGAATACGAATCGGCTCCAAAGCCAGCTGCCCGTCCTCTACCTGCAACGCATTCCAATCAAGAACATTTACAATATCAGGAATGTATTGCCTAAGCACTGAAACATGGAAAACACCATGAAAGCTAGCTAGGCTGGGTGGTAGAGCAAGGCGGTAAGCAACCAGGCCAATCCTCTCCAAAATCTCGAATGGTCCTACAAAACGAGGTGCTAACTTAGAACCCTTCCCATATCGGATCGGACTCTTTCGCAGTCCCACTCTCAAGAAAACCTTATCTCCTACTGCAAACTGCTTATCAGACCTGTGAGCATCAACATACTTCTTCTGTCTATCCTGTGCCGTAGTTAAATGCTCGCGGATACACACTACCTGTTGCTCCATATCACGAAGCATCTCAGGACCCAATAGAATGCGATCCTCAAGGTTGTCCCAACTCAAGGGTGTACGACAAGGATGACCATATAATGCCTGAAAAGGTGCCATGCCAATAGAACTATGATATCCATTGTTGTAAGCAAACTCCACTAGATAGAGATAGTCCTCCCACTGTGTCTGGCTATCCATCACATACATCCGTAACATATCCTCCAAAACCTGATTCACTCTCTCTGTCTGACCATCAGTTTTTGGATGATATGTCGAGCTGAAGTTTAATTGCGTTCCAAGCTCATGCTACAACAATGTCTAGAATGCAGATGTGAATACAGGATCCCTGTCAGAAATGATCTTTCTAGGAATACCATGTAATCTCACAATGTCACGCATGAAGACATTAGCTACAGAAGCTGCTGTATAAGAAGACCTGATAGGTGAAAAATGTGCCACCTTAGTCAACCGATCAACCGTGACCATGATAGCATCATGACGACAAACTATCAAAGGTAATCCAACAATGAAATCCATGGAAATAATATCCCACTTCCAAGAAGGAATGAGATTTGGCTGCAAAAGTCCAGCCGGGTGCTGATGTTCTGCCTTGACTCTCTGACACTCAAGACACCTAGCCACAAAATCAGCAATATCTCGCTTCATTCCGGACCAAAAGAACAAATGTCTCAAATCAGCATGCATCTTTTTAACACCTGGGTGTGCTGAGTATGGTGTACGATGGGCTTCTGCTAGAATCCAGTTGCGAAGCTCATCCATTAAAGGCACATAAATCCTCCCCAAATGTCTCAAAAGACCATTCAATTCTTGAACATAGCCTGCAAACTTTCCATCCAAGGGTCTTCCTGAATCTATCTCTCTGCACACTTCCTGATACCATGAATCCGTGGGAAGTGCCTGAAGAATCCGACCCCTCAAATCAACACTAAGAGTCATAGATGATACCACATGTCTCCTGTGACTCAAAGCATCTGCCACCACATTCTCCTTACCTTGAATGTACTTAACCTCAAAATCGTACTCGCATAGAAACTCCATCCATCATCTCTGGGGAGCATTCAAATTAGGCTGACTAAAAATATACTGAAGACTGCGATGATCACTGTGTAGCTCAAATTTGTGTCCCAACAAGAAGTGTCTCCATCTTGTCAAAGCATGAACTACTGCCGCTAACTCAAGATCATGCGTAGGATAATTTAACTCATGATCCTTGAGCTTGCGTGATTCATACGCTATCACTCGACCATTCTGCATTAACACTACCCCAATACCTTCAAGAGAAGCATTTATACACACCATGAAATCTCCCTCTGGATCAGGTACTGCTAAAATGGGTGCACTTGTTAAAAGTTCCTTGAGCTTCTGAAATGCTTCCTCACATTTCTCTCTCCACACAAACTTCTTTCCTTTCCTCTAAAGAGAAGTGATAGGATGTGCTATCCTAGAGAAGTTCTGGACAAATCTATGATAATAACCAGCTAAAACCATGAAACTATGAATCTCTGACACGCTAGTCGGTGTTGGCCAATCTATTATCGCCTGAATCTTTGCAGGATCCACTGATATACCATCACCTGAGATAACATGCCCTAAATATTGAATCTCTGATTTGAAGAGTTCGCACTTGGTTGCATTACCATAAAGCTGGTTGTCTCTCAAACACTGCAATACCAATCGCAAGTGTTCCTCATGCTCCTTCTGATTCTTGGAATATATCAATATATCATCAAGAAACACAAGTACGAATCTGTCCAGATATGATCAAAAAACACCATTCATCAAACTCATGAATACTGATGGAGCGTTAGTCAACCCAAAAGGTACCACTGTGAACTCATAATGGCCATAGCGAGTTTGAAAAGCGGTCTTGTGAATGTCAGCCTCCTTAATGCGAAGTTGGTGGTATCCTGACTTAAGGTCAATCTTAGAGAAAACTGTAGCCCCCTTGATCTGATCGAATAGGTCATCAATCCTAGGCAAAGGATACCTGTTCTTAATAGTCACCTTGTTCAACTGTCTATAATCGATACAAAGGCGCAAAGAACCGTCTTTCTTCTTCACAAAGAGCACTGGAGCTCCCCATGGTGATACACTAGGTCAAATGCTCCCTTTGGCCAGAAGTTCCTCTAACTGAAGATGTAACTCTCCCAGTTCTTGTGTGGTCATGCGATAAGGAGCTTTAGAAATAGGTTCTGCTCTAGGAACTAGATCAATGCTAAAGTCGATATCCCTCTTTGGAGGCATGCCTGGAATCTCACTTGGAAAAACATTTGTGTACTCTTGCAAAATCGGGTGATCTAAAGTCTTCCTCATCAAGATCATTTACCATTACAGCAAATATTTGACATCCTTTACGGAAACTTCGCTTCATTTGCATAGCAAAAATCATCCACAGAGATATAGGCCTTGGTATCCCAACTATCCTTACATCATTCCCTTGGTCATCTTGGCACATAATTATCTTCTTCTTGCAATCTATACTGGCTTTATGAGTTCCAAGCCAATCCATGCCTAAAACCACATCATAGGAACCAAGGGGTATGACTCAAAGATCCACTACCGAAACAAAGCTTCCTAAGCTAAGCCCACACTTATGAACTACAGAATTCGTGGAGACCTTGATACCTGAGGCTAGTTCCACTTGCCAACCATGATCTTGCTTCACCACATCCAGCTTACACTTAGAAACTATAGATGGTGAAATAAATGAATCTGTAGCTCCTGAATCAAATAACACTGAAAGAGATATACCTCGAATAGCACTTGTGGTCTCAACCACTGTACCCTGATGATCCGCCTGACGGTGATCAACTGCTACAAACACTCTATGAGCTCTACCTGCATCACCTACTGTAGGCTTTGAGGTTGTAGGCCTAGGTCCAAAAAATTGAGGCACTCGTTGTGGACACTGAGCTGCATAATGACCAATCTGTCCACATGAAAAATATTCTGTATTCTTGCCAGACCCTCTACCCATAGGTGGTAAATTTGATTGCTATCGGCTGTTCCTGCTAACAAATGACTGACTACTCTGAGTTGGCTGATTGGGTTGATTTTGTTTATTGCGTTGAGCATTGCGATTGTTCTTAAAGTTAGAACCTTTTCCACCACCTTGAGCCTGAGTATTAAATCCCTTCTGTTGTTGCGTCTGCCGAGACTGCTGGTGAAACTATTTTCCCTTAGAAGAGAAAGGCTTCTTGTTTCCATCTGAATTAAAGTTGCTTTTAGATCCTGACGCTGCTGGCACTCCTACAAACCCACCTTGACCAAGGTTGACGCTTTGCTCAACAAGGATTACTCGATGTACCGCATCCTTGAGGGTTTTTGGCTCAAATACTTTGACATCCCCAATAATACGGTTGTTCAAACCCCTAATAAAATGTTTTGTCAACTGAGCTGAATTTTCTTTGAATCCTGAAAAAGACATAAGCTCATAAAACTTATGCTCATACTCGGTCACTAACATAGTGCACTGCTTGAGATTATGAAATTCATCTGCCCTTTGCTGTTTCCATTCCTCTGGTAGGAATCATTCTCGAAAACTCTCCAAAAATAGTTCCCAAGTGACACTGCTCATATCGATCCCTAGTTTCTTCTCCTCAATTGTCCACCAAGTGGCTCCAAAGTTCTCTAAATTGGTGATCACAAATCTAGCCTTAACATTGCTGTCAAAGTCTTGCATAGCGAAAATCCTGTCGAGAGAAATTAGCCACTGCTCGACCACATAACCAGACCCTTACCCATTGAAAGGATTAACCTTGGATCTTGAAAGATCCTTCATTTGAGTGGACACAATGGACCTCTGACGATCCTTTTGAGGGCTTCTAGATTTGGGTCTATGCTCTTGTTCTGTCTGATGCACTTTAGGCTGTTCTTGAACAGGAGGTAGACGTTCTAGAATAGTCTGCATCAACTGTCTCAGACCAACCTCTTCAGAATCAGCTTGGTCCTCTCTTTGGCTCTCTTCTTGCTGCCTATTAGAGTGCTCTTCCCTGCTCTCTATACGAACCGATCCCTCATGGGCAGACTCATGGGCGCTGACGGTTCTGCCATGACCACGGCCTCTTCCATGGCCCCTACCTCGGCCTCTAATGGAAGACCTAGTCCCAGATACCATCCTGCAACAGTACAGAGTACTATTACAATCAAGAGTCACATGTTACAATAGACTAAGTTCAGTTCTATGTTTAGGTCTAAGTAAATTTTTTGTTTTGACAACTAAGTGTTAAAGTATGAGAACCATACAAGTACAATTCAAGTTCTGTTTTCAGTTTACCTAGTTCAAGTTGAAGAGGTACACCTAATAGTTCAAGTGCTAGTTATTCCGAAATACCTAGAGTTCCCAATGTAGAAACTTGGGCTCTGATACCAAATGTAATGCCCCGTCAAGGGATCCAAAGAATTAACCTAGTATTTCACTAAGTTTGGTAGCATTTAAAAAAAAAAAAAAAAAGTAACTACCACATAAAACTTATGCACAATAACGGAAGCAATAGCAATGTCCATCTAAAGAGTAAACATAACATAACATATACAAGAGATTACATTCTTTAAGATCCCCTTAATGTGAATTACTTACATGAATCCATCTAGTACAACATCCACATGAAACAATATGATAAGTCCAATGTTCAATTATTACATATCCAACTGCTCATTCATCCACTATACATGTCATAGGGTATGAAGGCTTAAAAGAATATACATATGTAGAATAAGGTACATCATCCTATTCTAATCCATGATACATCAAGTAAAGATAATAACATGATACTCATGATACATCATCATAAAAGCCATTTACATCTATCAGAAAGATCAAATAAATAAACTAAGTGCACGGTTCCTCCCAACCATTAATAGCATCATTAGACCATCGTGGATCCTAGCCATCCCTCCGTGCGTAACATTCCAAGCACCGAAGAGATCATCGGTATTATCATAGTAGGAATGTCACTCCTAAACATCCTACTAACATAAAAAGTAAAGCATAAGATATCATCATCTAACATATGCTAATCATCAATGAAAGTATACATATCCACCATCACGAAGGACGCATTAACCACAAAGTCTCAATGAATCTCAAATGATAAGAGTGGAAAATACACTACCACCCGACCGTGTGGTACCTAAGTGGTCCACTCCCACCGTGCTGAGGAGATAATCTCAAGTCCCAAAATAGGTTATCAAAACCACATAGCACACGACTCTAAAGTCCAGGAATCCTAAAAGTATACTAACTCAAAGGTTCCAATCACAAAATAGACATCTACTTCCCAGAGGCACACAATGACATGTAGGAACCTACTATGCAAGCGGGAAAGTGTCATCGCATTTGTCTCGCACAAGTTACCCTGGCAGTTAGCTAAACTCTATGGGTCCATACAGATCTCATGCGGCCACTAGTATCCTTTCATACTGACAAGGCATACTATGGAATGCAAGGTCGCAACCATGCATTCTCTCTACTCCCATCCTAGCCTATACAAGCACTCAAGGCATGGGCGAGAACCAAAACTCTTATCTTGTTAGGTTCATTCAGTTAGTATTAAGTGTGTGAATGTTATCACTTATTAACCAACTTACAATGAGTTACCCTGGCAGCCTCTTAGGGCCCCGACCCCCATTGCAAGCCACTTCCCGACACTACATGCAGATATCCTACCCTAATGCTCATGTTATCATAAACATAAAGAAAGTCCACAAAATCACCATAGTAAGGATCAACAAATATCCATGATTAAAAATCATTAAATATGCATAAAAGCATCAAATCACCATGAGCAACATCCATAGAAAATCATGAACACAACAGCTCTCTATTGGCAACTGAAGTATCACTGATAATCAAAATATCCATTGGTTCTCAATAACCAAAATATATCTCAAAATCATACTGATCGAAGACTCCAAAATGGTTGAGTCAAAACATGTCACATCATGACATCATCAATAATAAATCCACATATTAGTCCCATCATGGCGACTAGAATACATCCAAGGATAACTGATCGATGACCAAAATAATGGTTAAGTCAAGGGTTCCCGACATAAGAAGCTTAACTATAGCAATCAGTATTCACAACCAATTCATAGAGCATTCCATCACATAATCATGGTTGGGATTATAAAGATCGAGATTAAAACATCATCAAGACATCACATTCACATAACCCCCAAGCCTCTGGTAGACGTCCTATACCGGTCAACACTAGTCAACCCAAAACCAAAACATTAGCATAATGAATACACAAAGTAAACACATGTTTTGGTTTTGCTAAGTTTTCAAATTTAAATTCATATGCAAAATCTCAATTTTTGTATCCCAAGTTTAGAGAAAGAACATTTTCCTACGTTTTTCCATGTATTAATTTTTTTGGACGGATTAAAAATTCCCTCTAAACTTCAGTTTCCAATTATCACATTTAAAAGACGTTCCACTAACTTAACTTTCATATGCTTCATATATCTTATAATCTTAAACTATTAATTCATAATAGTTAAAACTATAAAATTACAAAACTATTCATCATTAAAAAGAGATGAATTTATAAATCTTTTATTAACAACTTTAAATCTTTTAATATATATATATATATATATTACATATATACATATATATATATATATATTACATATATACATATATATATATATATATTACATATATACATATATATATATATATATTACATATATACATATATATATATATATATATATTTAAACATATACATACGTACATATATAATATAATATTTATTATTTTTTTTGCATTTTATAAAAAACGGAACTGAATTTTATTAATTTCGATTCATAAAGGAAATTGATTATCAAAGTTTCCATAGAACAAAGCCGAATCGATTATGCCGTCGACTGTCACTGTGGTGACTATAGCCGCGGGTACCCTGCTATCGCAGGTACCCTGCGACCACTACAGTCGTGGGTACACTGCACAGCAGGTACCGCGCGCTCCTTTAAAGCACGGGTACGGGGTGCGATTTCGCCCCCACCCAAGCATGCATTAATATATTTTAACATAAAATCGCAACGCGATTTCATAAGTTGCGGAATTCGTTTATTAAAACATTTCTGCCGCAGTAAGGTTGTGAATATATATATATATATATATATATATATTATATATACATATGTATGTATATATATATATATATATATATATATATATAATTAGGGGTTATGTATATATATATATATATATAAATATAATATACAGAATCACAGTATGTTTATAAAAATACAAGCTTTCATTTTCAGAACCTCTCTATGAAACTTGTTCTTTTAAAAATTCTTTGATGACTAATTCTAATGGGTTTGTCCATGAAATTGCAACCCTAATTCGTATTATTTCAGATCTAAACATATTGAAATGCACAATGAAGACATATGGAAAATACGAAGAAGACAGGGGAAAGCAAGATGCAGAAGTATCATAATGAAATCACAAGAATCTACCCGGATTCTGATGCTACACTCGCTTATCCTCAGACAACCCGCAGAGCAAGCTCCCCTTCTTCAGAATTTTCCCGAATCCTCCAATGCCTCAACTATTCTCTACGCTATATCCATACTATCCACGCTATGTCCCTGCTATATCCAAGCTATTAAGGAATGCCCGAATATAAAGAGCTTTCGGATAACCCTAGAATGCTTTTAGAATCAGTTGGAAGATATCGCCAACTAAGCATGGACCTATTTCCAACCTTTTTAGATAAGCCCTAGGGTTGTAGACACCATGTGCTTAATTGATGCACTAACCCCCGTGTTGTTGACACATGAAAAATAGGGAACTGCATTATTTCCCATGCAAACTTATAACTCCAATAACTTTTAAATTAATTTTCATTTAAATATTTATAACTCCCACTTTAATCTTCATAACTTTTATTTTAATTTTTATAACTTTTATTATTAATATTTGTCTATTAATTAATTAATATTTTATAATTATTATTTACTTTAATTTCCAATTTTCTTTAATTAATAATCAAAATATCAAAATCATGATATTTAATCTCTCAAATAATTAATTTGTTAATTAAATCTATTTATTAAAACTTAGTTAATAGAAAATTCACCATGGACCTTCATGATAAAATATGAAAACCCATCATAGAACAATTCATACCAAATCAGTCTAAAAGATTAAAAATTACAAAATATGTCATCCGACACATTCAATGGGTACTCAACTCAGATACTTGTCCTAACTCACTAGGACAAATGGTTTTAGGGTTTGGGATTTGGACTTGAGAATTTATCTCCCCTCTCTTATCATTGAGATAGTATAATAGGGTACGCTCATCCTGGCAATTCAGAGAAGTTGATACCCGGTACCTGCAACCTGCAGAAAATCCATGCATGTACGTACAAAATATATAGTGCTAAGCTAAACAGGCAATGATAGGAAGTGGTGCATCGTGTAGATCCCGACTAAGCAGGCGACTACGACTCCCTTCCTTAACCACATCAGAAACACCATACAATAAAAAACATGCACACCATACACATGCAAGTATGGGGTAAGTATCCATAATAAAGCACATAAGATAATCAACCATCTAACTAATCATCAGCAGTAACTGAAAACAATATAGTGGTCATCATACATACATGAAATGTGAAGTCTAAATGATCTCATCACATGATAACTAAATCCATAATATAATATCTGATAGTGTCAAAACAATACCACTAATCCATCTACATAAACTAGTCCATCAAAGTCTAATAACAATAGCAATAATATGTCCAGAGAAGATGTGAATGAGGGTAGGCACTACAGCTCTAGAGCAGGCCTACTAGGAGTAACATCAAGGTAGGTTTGCAATGCTTGATCAAGCGTAATAGAGGGCCTTTGAGTTGTAAAAACCTGCTCATAATGATGCACAAAATCTTGGAGAATATGAGGCAAGTCGGTGAAAACCTACTGATCTTCACGAATACACTTAATACCCATAGTAGAATGATGAGCCCTCAAAGCACTAAAAAATTCCTTTGAAGCTTGATTGCCGATCTCCAACCAATGGAGATGAGCTTTGATCTAAGCTCCCTTGACAACATAACTATCTACAACCTACTTTTGGTGGCAAAGGTTGGGGAGCTAAACCCAAAGATTCATATCAAACAGAATCATGGCAAGAGCCTCAAAGGTCGTACGCAAATTGAGAGTAGGGGTTTCATATGACTGCCTTTGATACATAGCTTGTTGTCTACCATAAATATGAAGAAATCTTGTAGTCCAAAGGATAGCGTCATTCCACCATTTAATCCATCCAAGGTGATTGTAGGGTCAAGGCTCAAGATTCTAGGCACCTAAGGTGTGAGAAACAGTGGGTAGATGGGACAACAAAGAAGTGTTAAGGTAAACTTGAGTTTTATTCAGGCGAGGCTGAGATGTCTGTTAGGTGATGGAAAAGAGGATGGGGGAGTGGTCTGAAAAGGTCAAATTAGGTAGAGGAATGACAGGAAAGGCATGCTTTTGAGAAAAAGAAAAAAATGATTGCATAGAAATCATAGCCCTATCAAGTCTTTTAAAAACTTTGTTAGATCCAGCTCAAAAATTAAACTATATTTTGCTGTTACTTAGAAAACACATAGGTACTCAATTAATGCTAACAAATGTTACATAACTTGGTAAACACTTAAACAACTCAACAAATTCTTATCATGAAAATATTAAGATATTATCTATGATTGATCTTACTTTAACTTAGTTGCATACACATAAAAGAAATAACATGAGCACAATTGATACCAAGATTTAACGTGGAAACCCAATTTCAATAGAACAACCAATTGCAACTAGAAATTAATTTTCACTCTTCTAAAGCAAGTCATGTTAGGAGCCAACCCTGTTAAAGGTTACAAAATACATTGTTAGGTTTTACCCTATTAGAAGATTTAATCACCCTGTTAGGAGTGGCCTTGTTAGAGGACTTTAGACAATTCAATCTAGAAATGCCACCTTGTTAGAGGATTTAGAAATAACTGTTAAGCCAACTCTGCTAAGAGGTTTAGATCACTGCTACAATGGTTAGAGAGTAACAATGAGATGACCTAATTTCTGATGCAACTGAATTACTGATTACAAATCTTAGTTCTTTCTTGTATGCTTGATCCTTCTTGATCAAATGTATCTTTGCAGCTTAACAAGGATATTGTGCCTATTGTTATAATTTGCTTCCTCTAAGCATCATCAAATCTTCAATTATGTTCCACACCTTCAATCCTTAGCTTGACCTTATATTTATATTTTACACATTGTCAAGTTGGCTTGAATACAACTAAGAATAATAAATATTCATCTTCTCAGATGGTTAGAAGCAACAAACAAATCAATTGAACTGAATATATCATTTAAAAGAAAATTCTTCATGAGCCAACCTTGCTTGGTAGATACTAACTCAAGGTGATTTTCTTATGTTAACCAAGTGAACTCGGTTAACATTGCATATTCACAAAGTTCCTTTGGTAACCAAGTGAGCTCAGTTAACACTAGTTCCATCCAATATTTTCTTCATTAATTGAGTGAGCTCATTTAACATTGAACTTCTATTATAAACTTTCCTTTATTTCCTGAGTGAACTCAGTGGACATTGTCTTTTGAATTAGACAAACTCTAGAATGCTCGATAAACATAGGAAACTGTCTTCAATGCCCAAGTGAGCTTGACATACATTGACTGGCAATGATATGACATTTTGTGTAACATCAAAGAAAATACACAATTAATTAATTGTTACCGATGCATTATTGGTCTTACCTCTTAAAAATTCAAACATCAAAGGATACAATGTACATCCTTTCACCTCCCAACTTTATAGAGCATTAATTGATTGCCAAGGTTTTCTTACCTTTTGGTGTTGTTAAAACGACTTACAATCTAGCCTAATATTTTATTACCTTTTGGTCTAAAGATTATCCTTACTTTTTAACATTATGAAATATTAAAAGGGTTACATTCACCTCTCACATGACTAAGAAATACTAGTGCTAGAGCAAAGATGCAAGAAACAAAAAAGGTTGTCATACATATAAGTGTAAGGATAGAAAATCAAATTACAAGAAGTAAATTCACACAATCATCAAACATCCTTGATCCTGTAATATCAATTGACTATTCATCAACTACTATTAACAAAGAATTCCCTCAGTTAGAAGAACAAATACTCGAGATGTCTTATCAATTCCCACCTAGGAGTGATGATTACCTTAATATGAAGATAGATGAGCTTCAACAAAACTCAAATTTAGTTGACATAATGGAGAAATTTATAGAAAGGCATAAAGAGTGGATACCTCTTATGGCTAGCACAATAGGGTGAAAAATTACCATTTGACTTCAATATATCCAATCTTAAGAAAGAGCAAGAAGACTCACCTTTGGATTTTGTTACCCATAAACTTCAATATTTTCAAGTAGAAATGGAAAGAATGAAATGAGGAATAGTCCAACCAATGGAGTTTAGTTTGGAGAAGGTGTGTCCTCTCCCCTTTGATAAAAGCATTATATTAACACCATTCCCTGAAAACATGTAAATTCTAAAGTACAAAAAGTACTTAGGTATATCTGACCCCCAAGATCATCTTCAACAATTCTATACTTTAAGTATGAAATTTGTACATGATACTACCTATCTTATGTAGTTATTTCCTAGATGCTTTGGAGGGCAAGCCATTGAAGGGTTTTCCAAGCTTTGGTCAAACATCCAATCATTCAATCATCTGGCTTTTGTGTTTATCATGAAATTTTCTTATGAGAAAGATAAATAAGTCACCATGATTGACCTATGTAATACCAAACAACTCTTAGGAGAATCCTTCACGCGTTTCCTCTGAAGATTGAGGAAGACATTAACCAAATAACATAGATAAATCCTAGAGAAAGAGAATATGCCTATCTTCATCAATAATCTCTCCAAATCCATGAATCATTGGTTACATTTCCAATATCTACAAGACTCCAAACTATTCTTGAGAATGCTACCAAGATATAACAGACCCTGATTAATAATAAAAGCCTAAAAAATATCAAAATACAGAAAGGGATTTTCTAAAAACTCCTCACATTCACATGACTCTACCAATTACTTGAATGACAAACTAGAACCCTTGTGGAGAAATAATAATAAAATCATGACAACCAATAGGGTTGTAGAGGAAAACAACATTAAACCATAGTTTTATCAACTTCCTGACCTACCATCATCCAACAACAGTAACACTAGAATTTATACCAGCCAAGTTGAGCCATGATAAGACAACACCCATCCATTCTATAAACAAATGATCTCACCTCTATCCACATTTGGTTCACCCAATCAAGTTTCTTATAATCAAGCTCCTCTAGCAAAGGGACATTGGCCCTCCTACCAGCCAAAAACATATACACCTATAGGTGAAACATATGCGAAGGCCTTGAAAACACTCATGGCTTATGAACTCATTATATTTCTAAAGGCTAGATCATATGAATGATGAGTCAAACCCTCATGGTGGAATGAAAAATAAAATTGTACATACCACAAAAATTGGGGACACCTTTCAAATGATTGCATGGCTCTAAAAGGGGTTATTAAAAAACTAATCAATAATGATATCAACAAAGTTAACCAATTTTTCAATTTTTTACTAATAAAGATTAGATGACTTTCAAAACCATCATCATGAGACATGGAAAAGGAAAATCTTCAAAAATAAATCAAATAAGATCACAAATGAAAAATTTAACTAAACCCACAACTATGACAACACGATCCAAATGTTATATGGATTTGATGACCAAGTCAATGTTATAGTTGTAAAAGAAAAACACAAGAAGGAATCCTTGAATGTCATTACTCAAGGTCAAGCCTCCCAAGTGGTATTGTCAGGAGCAATCACTAACCTAGATCAAGCCACCATAAGCTCCACCACTTCTAAGTATAGTTTAGTTAACCAACTATTCACAAATCCCATGCGTATCTCTATTTTTGAGTTATTATAGATATTTGTACAACACAAAGAGATCCTTACCAAAGTCATCATACCAAACAATCTTGATATAAATAGGTTGCATAACATGTTAAGAAATATTTTTGTACCCTACTGCATATCCTTCTTCCCACAAGATGATATGTCTTTTACCCATCCCCAAAAATTTTGTCTATGCATAGAGGTATTTGTGTACAAAAATAGGGTAAAAAGAGCATTGGTTGATGGTAATGTGGAGATAAATATTTGGACTTTAAATTTGGTGTGAGAATTGGGATATGTAGAGTATGCTATGGATCCCTTGAAACAAATTATCATCAAGGCATATGATGGCACAAAGAGATCCTCTAAGGGAATGATCATTTTACCAACAAGGGTGGGTGGAATTACCAAAGAAATAGTTTTCCAAGTTTTAGACATTAAATTGATATATAATTTATTTAGGTGGACCTTAGATTCATGATATGCAAGCTATTTCATCTACCTACAACTAGTGTCTAAAGTTTCCTCACATGGGGTAAGAGATAACCATAGGCGAGGACCACAACTACACAGAGTATTGTAACTCCCTTGTTCCTCATAACATGGAAAAAAATACCCACAGATAATAACAAAATAATAGGATCCCTTTCTCTAGAATTGTCAAGCTCAATAAACACACATAATCAACAACCAATAAAGGAACTAACTACTTTACTACAATGACTAAGTGAAAAGATAAAGTAGGTTAGTTTGATTCAAGAAGTAGACAATTCCTCTCCAAACCAGAGAAGAAACAATTACATTATGAAAAAAAGGATAGTTTGATAAAAGAATTTGAAAAGAAGTGAAAAATTTATTGTAAGGGTATAGGAGAATACTCAATCTCTCTCTATTGGATTTACCTACAACTTCAAAATCATGGGAAACAACCATCAAATACACATCATCAATAGTACAATGAATACTTTGTTAGAAAGAAAAGTTTTGTTTGAAACATAAGAGGAGTATTTGAGTGGGGAGGGGCATACTGTTATGACTAAGAAAATTCCAAATCTCTTAGATGTCAATACAAACTTGTTATTAACTCAAATATTTATACAACTCGGTTAGAACTAGAGATATTCACCGTAACTTGCTTAACATAGAAATCTTGAGATATTAATGTGTATTAACCTTTGGTAACTTATTTGCAGAAAAATAAAGTGATAAGAAAATAACATGAACATAAGAGACACCAAGATTTAACATGGAAGCCAAATTTGGGAAAATAACCAATTCAACTAGTTACAACTTTTCACTCTTCTAAAGTGAGCCTTGTTAGGAGCCAACCTTGTTAAAGGTTACAAAATACACTATTTGGTGTGACTATGTTAAAGGATTTGAATTAGCCTATTAGGAGTGGCCTTGTTAAAGGTCTTAAGATACTTCAATCTAGAAATGTCACCTTGTTAGAGGATTTACAAAATGACTGTTAAGTCAACCTTGTTAAGAGATTTCTTGATTGCTAAAATTGTTAGACAATAACAATGATTGACCTAATTGATGAAGCAACTAGTTTGTAGATTGAGATCACTATTCTTGTTTATCCTTTGTATTCTTCCTAATTAGAATATTATTTGCAACATGTTTGATGTTCTTCCCTTGATCAAATATCCTTCTTAGTTCGTATCATATCTTCTTCCACGACTTTCATATTTTAAACTATAACTTGAAATTTCATATATATGAAATCTAATGTCAAGTTAGCTTGAATACCTTTACAAATAAACAAATAACATCCACTAAGTTGTCTTGCATAAACAAAATAATAAATAAAAATGTTCTACTGTAGGTTGGCTCACACTTAAACTAGGTCACTTAGTTACCACTGAGATGTTCCTTGGTAACTTACCTAAATTGGTTTACACTAAACCCCTTTGGTAACCAACCTAACTTGGTTTACATAGGAATCCATTTGGTAATCAACCTAGCTTGATTTGTACTTGATCATTGAACTTGGCTTCTTTTAAACATTTTCTTGACTGATGGGTAGAAGCAAGGAGTTGGCTCTTAATTCTATGGAAGTCCGTAGATTAAGATCGCCCTCTTTTAGAAATAGGTATCCATTTAAAAAAATGGGTACCCATTTTAGGCTCAGGCACCTGATCCAAAATTTAAAAAATGGGCACCCATTTTAAAAAATTGGGTACCCATTTTTTTATTTTCAAAAAAATGGGTACCCATTTTCGAAAACATAAAAAAATTGTATTTTTTAGAAACGAGTACCCATTTTTGAAAAGTAAAAAATGGGTACCTATTTCTAAAAAATTAAAATTTTATTTTTTGGGGGGGATTTTATATGCTGATTTGACTTTTTCAAAATGGGTACCCATGTTTTGAATTTCAAATAATGAGTGCCCATTTCTTACAACATGGGGTGAGATTTTTATCTCCTACCTTAGATTTTGGTTCAGGATAGGCTTGGTGAGACCAAGCCTATGCCTTGACCTCTCAAGATTTGGTCAAGGCATTGAACTAACAAATTCATGTCTTGCCATAATTTTTAGAGGGTCTTCAGAATCAATTTTTTTTATGAAACAAAAACCCATTAGAGCTCTCATTGTCTTGATTTTGAGGAATATAAATTTTATAGTGCTATTTACTATTTTTGCATTATTTTTTAATGAAAGGTGGTACCTAAATTTAAAATAGTGAAATTCACTAAAACTTTAATAACTTTTTTATTTTATAATTTTACTTAAATTAATTTATATGACATCAATCTGTTGGAATATTCAAATATGGAAAGAGTACTTATGAGGGGGGCGGGGGGGCGGTGTGGGGGGGGAGTGAATCATAAGTATCACACTTTGGTCAATAAAACTTCTAACTTAAAGTAAATTGCATGCATGTAAATACATCAAATAAACATGTAACAAAACTCATGCATCAATCACTCATAACACTGGAATTTGGTAACCCAGAAACCCTCCAGGATTAAGAAGGTAAAACTAGGGTGGGGATGATACCCACAAAAATTACTGCAACAATATTGTTCAACCACTTCTGATGGTTTGCCCTGTTAAAGGCTTTACACTGTATCAATAGTGACCTAGTTAGAGGATTTTCGAACACTTACATGAAGTGTCACCCAGTTAAAGGATTTTAATCACCTAATCAAAAGGTTCTTATAAAATAGCTGTAAAGCTAACCTATCACCATAGGATTTTCATTCTAATACAATTGCTAGAGAGTATTAGATACAATAAACCTGACAGATTACAATCCTTGATTGCTGAATACAGGCTCCTTTTCGGCCTTCTCCTAATCTTGATCCTTTGCGATCTGATAACTCTTGCTTCTAAAAATAGGTTTTCTTATGCACCCTTGTATCTCCTTCCATATATATATATACAATGAAATTTCGTCTTCCTTATAAAGACTTAAGAGACTTAGGGTTTGATTTGGATCTACGATCCATATTGATTCTCAATTTCCCACTCAATACTTATCTTTTACTGATTGGTTGCATGCCTTTATGATTTTTCTTATTGGCTGCATGCGAATTGCATGGGAAAAATAAAATAAAAGATTCGATTTTATCTTTAAGTCCTTCAAAGTTTACCTTCTATCGGCTACAAAAACTGTTTGCATCATAGTTTGTGCAATTTCAAACTTTTATGCTGATCTACTGAGTTACTCGGCTCCTGAAGTATTTATGATACTTGTCACATGCTGTTTCCTGGATAGCTCGACACATGAACAAAACTATATTACTCGATACATGTTGTACTCAGCACTTGTTTGACACTTGTTATTACTCGGCACCTATTGCACTCGACACTTGTTATTACTCAGCACCTATTACACTCGACACTTATTATTACTCGGCACCTATTGCACTCGGCACTTGTTATTACTCGGCACCTTATCTTACTTGGTACTTAATCTTGATCTTGGTTAAGTGTATTGACACTCAGTTGTCAAATTTATTCTTTAAGCTAACAATCTCCCCCTTTGACATGAGTGGGAAAAAAACTTAATTAAGATCCATGTGACTCAGTAATTTGTCCTACATTCAAAATTTGCTCCCAAAATTTTGCTATCTCAAAATTTTCTATCTCCCCCTCAAAATTTGCTATCTTATCTCCTTTTATCATGAATCTCCCCCTTTTTGACACTTATGTCAAGGGTCTTTACAATGAAATGCCATACTTAGCCAAAAATGTGCTATTTACTTCAAGGAGTACCTTCAGAGCTGCATCCCAATTTGTTAAGGCAACATCCAATGTCTTATGCTGGATGGCAATCTCTGCTGCTAGGTGTACAAGTCCATCAGATGAAGAAAGGTTGGGGTCTTTCCTAAGGAATGTCTCTGCATTTATTTGCTCCTTGTGAAGTAATTCCAAATGAAGAGTGATTGATGATTGCATTTGTATCAATTTGGCTTTTGTGGTTGCCTCCTCTGCTGCTAAGACAACTAACTCTCTTTGTGTCTGAAGCAATTGGACAAAATGCTTCTCACTCTGAGCTGGATCTGTGGGGAGTTGCATGCTAGAAATTTTCAAATTGTTTTCCAAGCTCAGTATTTTCTGGCTAGTGTCCTGTGTGAATGTGGAAAAATTACACAACTTGTTGTACAGGGAAAAGATGTTTCCTAGTACAATTTTAACTATTATAACTTTCTTTGCCAGTTCTTCTTGTGATAGTGCTATATCACCGGATATTCTACTATTTACTTTTCCTTGGAACTTCTTTTCTGACCATTCAAGTAATCTGGCATTTGTTTCCTAGTCTTCATTAGTCACCTGGTCAACTATATTAGATAGTTGTTCCATAATTGGTCTTGACTCATCTGGAGTTTGTAAGCAAAAAGCTTCTGTAAATATGTCTTTAATTTCATTCAAGGTAAGCTTATGCTTGTATTCCTTTCTCAGTGCTTCTTGTCTCCTTCTTTTGTCCAATGCACTCTGAATTTCATTAATCTTCTCTTCAGTAAGAGTGCTAGATTCATAATATGGAATCTTTATTTCTTCATCAAGCTCAGGAACTCCATAATGAAGTCTCCTGACTGCCTTTGATGAGCTCGAGCCTGGTGTTCTAATTTTTAGCTGTAATCCATCTGTGCTCGGCTGCTGAAGAGTTTGTGTTGGAGTACCAAATTTTGGTAAAGCAACTAGTATTTGTATTGCAGTCTCCTTTTTCTTTGTCTCATCTTTTTCTTCAGCTTGTATATCCCTTTTATGAATGCTAGGTGGGGTTGAACTTGTTGGTTGTTCAGATGTTTCTTTTATTTCCCCTGCTGTTGTACTCGGCATTTGGAGTGTATGAGTGACTATACTTGGTGGAGGTGGTGGTGGAAGGAATAGAATACCAGTAGTTTGTATGGTCAAAGGTGACACTTGTGCTTTTACCTTGACTATCTTTGTTTTAGCTTCTAGATTCTGTAATTCATCAACACTGACCAATACAGGATCTGAACTTAATTTGGCTACTAGTGACGATTGGTCAAGGATTTCCAAATCCTCTGCAGTTAATGGATTGATGTTTAGATTTGAAGTGTCTGTAACATCCTTTATTTTTATGAAATCTGCAGGTGTGATGGTGGCATGAGGAGGACTAGGAGGAGATACCTGTATGTCTTGCATACTTTGATCTTGTGGCTCAACTGTATCTTTCTCTTCCTCTTTCTCCTCATAATGTGCCTCTTCTTCCTTTTCTTCTTTACTCTCCTCCTCCACTAATTTCTTCTCTTTGGTTTCTGACACTTTCCTTTCCTTTGTCTTGGCACTTGCCTCTTCCTTGTATTCTTCATTATATACATCTTCTATTTTCTTGTAAACAATTTTCCACAATCTTGTGGATTTAGTCACTACCTCTTCAATTTTATTCTGCAATATACTAAATGCTCTATACTTGGGAGTGAATATGTTATTATGCCTTTTTACTGCATTTATTATTCGATCATTAGTCAAATTAGGCAACAATCTAGCTAATGTTGACTCCCTTATTTCTTTTTCCATTTGTAAACAAAAATGCCATTTATCCTCTACAATTTTATACAATTCTCTTGGCATAGATTCATCTAATTCTAGAGGTGTGTGCTTATATTCAGCCATCATAGCATACACAGATTCCTCTAATTTATTTTGCTCTTCTTTGGTGAGCTTAGAAAAATTTAGGTTCTTAAAATCTTTTAAATCATTATTCCTAATTTTTGAACATAATTTATCAATAGTAGTCTGGGGTTTGTGTCTTACCACTTGAAATTGACTATTGTCTTCTGACTCTATTTTCTCCTCATCCGTTTCAGGCTGGGGAATAAATTTCCTTTTCTTTGACTCAGCAGCAGTCTTCTTTGAGTCTTTCTTCTTTCGTTTTGCCTCCTCTTGGGCTTTTTGTGCTGTAGCCCTTGTGGTAGGTCTCTTTGGTGCAGAGGCAACTACTTTCCTCTTCTTGGATTTAGGAGCAGAAGGAGTTGTGGTCTTTTTCTTTACTGGTGCTTCCTTGGCTTCTTCTACCTCAGCACTTTCCTCTTTATCTTCTCCTAACTCTTGAGTCTGACCTTGAAGTTTATCTTCTTCTTCTTCAATGTTTTCAACCTCTTCTTCTACTATTCCTTCTTCTTCTTTCGTGCCAAATTTCCTTTTGATTTGTCTCATCATTTTCTCTTTCTTCTTTACTACTGAAGCAGTCTTCAAATATGTTATCACCTTTGATTTGACAACATCATAAGTTCCAAATTTTTTTGCATTTTTATCTGCTTCTTCTGCAAGTAAGGCTGTTATTGCTGCAGAGGCTTGATCAACATCAAGTTCATAACCTAGTGGCCTAAGCCATCTTACTCTAGGTATAACTGCTTGTATGTAGGTATAATTCTATATCTACAAGAAAACAAATATCTTTTTCATATTTCTCAGTCAATGAGACTGGAATTCTCATTCTTTGTTTCATGGAATTTTTGAAGTCCTCAAAATAAGTAGTCATTTGGGCATCAAAATTTTCACCCATCTGTTCAATGTATCCATTAATTTGTTCAACAATTGTTTTATCTGGATTCCACTTCACTTTACCCTTAGAAGGAAATTCTTTCATCAGATAGAAAAACATACACATCAAAACTGATCCAAATTTGCATTGAGCTCCCTTACTCTTCATTATAGCTCCCAAATTTTCATTAATCTGTTGAAACATGAGCTCTGCCAAATCATAAGTATGATCCCTTTTGATTATCTTGTATGCAACATCAACTGCTATACAAGGTACACTGTTCAACCTGCTTGATCGATATAATTTATGTGAAATGATTCTCACAGCAAAATCTAGTAGGGGATCTATGACTGTGTCGATAGTCATTCCTCTATTGTTCCATTTGGCACCTTTATTTTTCTCTATAACTTCCCTTTTGTCACTTCGCAGGGTCTTTGACCGATCTAGGGTTGGAATACCAGTAACCCTATGAACAATTTTTTTGGTGAATTTTACTAATCCTGACTCTAACCAAAAAGCTCCATCATGTATTCGGCTCAAAACTATCCATACCCATTCAATTTTGAAAACAGTCAGAAATGCTAGGGTTTTGGTCAATCCTTTTCTTTCAATTATTGAAAACTCATTTTTCAGTACTTTGTCTTCACATAGTTTATCATATGCATTATGAATTTTTAAGTCTCCTATGGCACCAATTTTGCAATTATAGCATCTGCGAACATCTTGGACCATAACAACTTTATCCGAAATAACTGATAATGCACCTACAGGATCATTCTTGTACGCTACTTCTGGAATGGGCTTAAATTTAGGTTGTTTAACTTCGTTGCTGACCAACTGAACTTCATGACTCTCTATACCCTTAGTGATTCCTGACCCAGATGCCATTGTTTTCCAAACTAGGGTTTATAATTTAAACAAGTTTATAAGTCCTATGTAGCTCGACACTTAAGTAAAATACCTTAAATCGATGAAACTTGTCTTGAATCGCTATCGAAATCTTCACGAAAGGCTTTTGAGCTAATCTCGATCTTCTCCATTTGTTTTTGCTTTGCTTCTCGTTCGAATGGTGGGAAAATGATCAAAAATTAGATTTATGTACCCTTTAGAATAGAGTAATAAATGCTTAGTACGCTGCCAACTATCTACTCGGTATTAAAGAAATTTTGACCTAATTTGGCTTCCATTATGTTTGACTTTACTCGGCTCCTATTAATATTTCATAGCTCGGCATTAGTTATTAGCTCGGTCGCACATCTGTTTTGACTCGGCATCCAAAGGTAGTTCGACATCAACAATTTTTTTATAACATTTTGTTTCATGTAGATTTATACTTTGCTTAGCCTTTTTGTCTTGGGGCTGATGTATGATATAGCTTTGTATATCAGTCATGTGTACTTCTTGTGCTTAGTTTGATGAAGTATGATCACTTAACCCATTGGGTGAAGTGATCCCTCCACTTGATGTGTTGCACTCTTCCTTCTTTTTCCAAGTCTTATTTATTTGCCCTCTTATCTTTTCAACATCAATCTTTTGTTTTCTTTTGTTATCTTCAGTCTTGGGTGCCTTTGATCTTGTAGGACAGTTTCTGCTGATATGACTAGTTTTCAAGCAACTAAAACATGTGGTTTGACTCAACCATCTTTTGTAGTTCCCTCTAAAATGTTTTCTTATGCAGTTTTGTGGGATATGTCCATATTCTTGACAATAGTGACAGCTGTACCTGGTGTTGTAATCCCAAAATTCATGGTTTGATGTCTTTG
Organism: Cupressus sempervirens; assembly: GCA_028749045.1. Taxonomy (NCBI): domain Eukaryota; kingdom Viridiplantae; phylum Streptophyta; class Pinopsida; order Cupressales; family Cupressaceae; genus Cupressus; species Cupressus sempervirens. The sequence continues at coordinate 426,127,720 of CM053786.1, forward strand.
CTAGTTGATTTATTGTCCACATAGACTTTGATCTACATTCAAAAGCTCTATGTCCATACTTTTTGCAATTATAAAAATGTCCATCAAATCTTTGAGTCCTTGTGACATTGGATCTGCAATTTTGTGTCATATGTCCTTGCATGTTGCACTTATGACAGAAACTTTTGGGTATGTTTTATTGATTAAATCTCCTACTCTTGCACACATTAGCTATATGTCCCTTCTTATTATAGAAATGACAAGTGGGTTTTGAATTCTTACCTTTATCACTTCTTTGTTCAACACCCTTTGATGATTCTCCAACTTTAGTGCTATTGTATCCTAGTCCTGATGTATCATGGGCAGATTTTGGTGATTTCAGCAACTGTTCAAAATACTTGATTGCTTCACTTGATTTGTTGAGATTCTCTGCTACCTCTTTTTCTCTATTCAATTCATTTTGCATTTTCTCATTTTGCATCTTCAAGGTAGAGATCTCAATATCATTTACATTGAGTTCATGATGAAGGTTCATCATTTGGGCAAGTGTATCCATCTGCATGTTTGAAATCCTTGTCAATTCAGTACATTTTTCTTCAAGTCTGTTTGCAAGATTCCTCTTGTAATTTTCCATCATGACCTTATCATCAACTGCACTTTTCTTTTGTTCAGTAATTTCATATATCATTATAGCCTGTGATTCATGTTCCATCTTGAGAATTCTTATCTCATCTGCTTGAATTTTATTTTTCTCCATCAGTTCTGCTATTGCTGCATCAAACTCTTTAGTGTCTCCACTGGAAAATATGTTGGTGGTATCAATCTCCTTGTAGTGTATATCATTTTCAGCTATGGCTAGATCCTTTCTCTTTTTTAATGAGTTTCTCAATTTTTTTTTGAATTCCTCCAAGCTATGCAGAGCAAGTTGTACATCTATCACCTGATTTTCAATTATCTTTCCAAGTTTGAAAGCTTCCATCTTTAGATCTTTTCCTCCAAGCTGTTAGGCTTTTCCTTGTGAGAACCTGGCTAGCTCTGATACCAATTGTTGGAATATTCAAATATGGAAAGAGTACTTATGAGAGGGGGGGGGGGGGGGGGGGGGGGGGGGGTGAATCATAAGTATCACACTTTGGTCAATAAAACTTCTAACTTAAAGTAAATTGCATGCATGTAAATACATCAAATAAACATGTAACAAAACTCATGCATCAATCACTCATAACATTGGAATTTGGTAACCCAGAAACCCTCCAAGAATAAGAAGGTAAAACTGGGGTGGGGATGATACCCACAAAAATTATTGCAGCAATATTGTTTAACCACTTCTGATGGTTTGCCCTGTTAAAGGCTTTACACTGTATCAATAGTGACTTGGTTAGAGGATTTTCAAACACTTAACATGAAGTGTCACCCGATTAAAGGATTTTAATCACCTAATCAAAAGGTTCTTATAAAATAACTGTAAAGCTAACCTATCACCATAGGATTTTCATTCTAATACAATTGCTAGAGAGTATTAGATACAATAAACCTGATAGATTACAATCCTTGATTACTGAATACAGGCTCCTTTTCGGCCTTCTCCTGATCTTGATCCTTTGCGATCTGATAACTCTTGCTTCTGAAAATAGGTTTGCTTATGCACCCTTGTATGTCCTTCCATATATATATATACAATTAAATTTTGTCTTCCTTATAAAGACTTAAAAGACTTAGGGTTTGATTTGGATCTACAATCCATATTGATTCTCAATTTCTTGCTCAATACTTATCTTTTACTGATTGGTTGCATGACTTTATGATTTTTCTTATTGGCTACATGCGAATTGCATGGGAAAAATAAAATAAAAGATTCAATTTTATCTTTAAGTCCTTCGAAGTTTACCTTCTGTCGGCTGCAAAAACTGTTTGCATCATAGTTTGTGCAATTTCAAACTTTTATGCTGATCTACTGAGTTACTCGGCTCCTGAAGTATTTCTGATACTCGTCACATGCTATTTCCTGGATAGCTCGGCACATGAACAAATCTATATTACTCGATACATGTACTCAACACTTGTTCGACACTTGTTATTATTCGACACTTGTTGCACTTGGCACTTGTTATTACTCGACACTTGTTGCACTCGGCACTTGTTATTACTCGGCACCTGTTGCACTCGACACTTGTTATTACTCGACACCTTATCTTACTCGGCACTTACTCTTGATCTTGGTTAAGTGTATTAACACTCAGTTGTCAAATTTATTCTTTAAGCTAACACAATCTACATACAATTCTTTTGAGGTTAAAAAAAAGAATTTTTGAAAAAAGTGAAATTTTGATCAAATTATGGTGTTCGTACATGAGAGGTTTTAAAATTTACCTTTATAGCCAATTAATAATTAATAGTAAAAAAATTATTCAATTAAAAATTAAGAAAAAATATTGTCATAAATCTTAGGTGTATTAGGTAACTCCCTTTAAAAGGATTTACGAAAATTCATTTATTTGTGTCAAATTATGGTGTCTGTACATGAGTGTGGTATGGTCCTGAAATAGGCATTTTGAAAAAGTGGTTTTTAAAGATCCATATCAAAAATAAAATCTATCATATGGGTATAGAAATAAATTACATATTCAAAAACTAGATTCTAAACACTAAAATTTTTATTTTAGACATTTTTTTTATATTCAATCTCTAAATGCCTCAAATTTTGACATCAATTGACAAGAAATTTCAAAAATAGAAAAAACACTTCCACTTTTTGCTCAAAAGCGAGATCCAACTTCTTACACTTACCCTAATACTAGAGTCTCCTGAGCTAAGTTCCAGCTAGAAGGGCTTGGTTAGAGTATAAAATTTGTGTAACATCAATGACAATATACAATTGAATAATTGTTATGAAAAATATTCATCTTTGGAATTGATGGAAACACAACATGTCTTCAACCATGAGAAATCCCTCTAAGATTCTCCCTCTACCATCTTATCTTCAAACTCCATTAGATCAAGTTCTCCCTCTTGTAGATATACAGATCACTTCCTCTGATTCTTCTTTGATTTCAATCTCTTCTTTAATCAATATATTATTGTATACAATATAAGACTATATACAATAAATTTATAATGTCCTTGATGTATTGATTAATATGCAATGAGCTTTGGCTTCTTTACATCAACTTGATATATTTTGAATGTAGTTTGGTTGATGCATTAGTAATCTATACTCTAGTGAGCATCAGATATGGGAATGACCCCTAGCTTTCCTTTTGGATACAAAAATTCATCCTTAGGTAATGGTTTGGTAAATATGTGAGCAACATGCTCCTTTGTGTTCACATATTCCAACCTTACCTCTTTCTCTTGAACTAATTATCTTAAAAAATTATACTTGATTGCAATGTGCTTTAGCTTGGTGTGCATCACTAGATTTTTGGATATATTGATTGTACTTGTGTTATCATAATAGATAACCACTACATACTTGATTTCTTCCTTCATTCCCAACAATAGTTTCTTGATTCACATTATGTTGGAACAACTGACAACTATAGGAATATATTTTGCTTCTGTTGTAGACTGAGAGATGCAATTCTACTTTTTTCTTGTCCAAGATACCAACCTCTTTCCAAGGATGAATTCTTCTTCATTGGCGCTCTTCCTATCATTAATGCTTCCAACTCAATCAACATCAATAAAGGATTTCAACTCAAAGTTTCCTCCTTTCTTGTACCATAGACCATAATCTTGAGTTCCTTTTAGATGTCTCATACTACTTTTGATTTCCATCATATGATTTTCTCTAGGATTTGCAAAAAATCTTGCAACTATACCAACTACTAATACAATATTAGGTATTGTGTGAACAAGATATTCATGTTTCATAATCATAGATCTATTGGTCTTTTGATTTACTTCCTTTGAATCATCATCCTCGAGTAGTTTATGTCCAATAGACATCAGAGTTCCAACTAGTTTGGAATCTTCCATTCCAAAGGTCTTCAAAGATCCTTGATATATTTTGACTAAGTAATGTAAATTCCATCCTTCATTTGATGAACTTGTAAGCCAACAAATAATTTTATCTCTCCAAACATCAACTTTTCAAACTCTTTCCTCATTTCTTCAAAGAATGATTTTCATAAGTCATCATGACTTGTGAATAGGATATCATCCACAAATATTTCTACTAACAAAATCTTGTTCTATGGTCCCTCTTTGATATATAGATTACTATTATCATTTGTTCTTTAAAAACCAATCTTTACCAAATATCCATGTAGTCTCTCATGCCATGCTCTAAGAGCTTTCTTCAGACCATATAAAGGGTTTTGTAACTTGGAGACCATGTCTCTTTTCTTTTGATCAATGAAACCTTCATGCTAATCAATGTAAAATTCATCTTCTAAAATTCCATTCAAGAAAGTTGATTTTACATCCATTTGATATACTTTGAATTTTTTAAATGTAGCGTATGCCAACAGTGTCCTAACCACTTCAAGTTTACCAAAACGAGAAAATGTTTCTCCATAGTCTATACCTTCTTCTTGAGCATATCCTTTGCACTCTAGCCTTTCCTTATTCCTTGACACTTCACCATTTTCACTCAATTTGTTTCTAAATACCCACTTTTTACCAATTACATTGTTTTCCTTGGGTCTAGGAACAAGAGTCCAGGTATTGTTCCTTTCAATTTTTTCAATTTCTTCATTCATTGCCTCAATCCAACTTTCATTATTTCATGCATCTCTAGCAGTTCTAGGTTCACATTCACTAAGAAAACATGTACCTTTTAGTTTGTTCCTTGTCATTGTGCCTCCTGTCTAATCTCCAATAATTTTCTTAGGTGCATGATGCCTTCTAACATATCTAGCAAGTATAGGTTCCTTCTTTCTAGATTTTGGACTTTTTTCACTTGGTTCACCATGCTCAAAGGTTCTATGAACTTCTAAACTCTCCTCTATCTAAGACTTCATTCCCACAGACTATGACTTAGGTTCCTCTTTTTGGGACTCAATTTAAATTGCCTCCAACTAGAGTTACACTAGCTATAACTCAGGTTGTACTGGCTGCAACTTGGGTTGAACTACAAATTTAGGTGACTTGGATGGTGTTACCTACTTTTTCCCAATGACATTTTCTTGTACCTTTGGTAAAGTATCATGCTCAAAGTAAATAAAACTTCTATACTCTTTAGGTTCCTTATTTCTTTGTTCTTGACTCTTTTATGCAAACTCATCAATTCTTACATGTATACTTTCTATAACCTTGTGAGTAAAAAGATACAAATATTTATATTCTTTGCTTTTGTTGGAGTAGCCTAAGAATATGTATTCATTAATTTTTGTATCAAACTTTCATTTCCTTAATTCTTTCAAGATATAAAATATTCTTCCAAAAACTTTGAAATAACATACATTATGTTTATAGCTATAACATAATTCGTAGGGTGTCTAATCTGTACCTTTCTTTAGTTGAACTCAATTTAGGGTATGAACTGATGTGTTGATTGCTACCTTCCATTATTTGGTTGCAACATTTTTCTCTATCATCAGTGTTCTTGCACAATCCATTATGGATCTATTTCTTCTTTCTTCTATGTCATTCTCCTGAGATGTACTAGGTGTAGATATCTATCTTTTGATTCCTCTTTCATTGTAAAATACATTGAATTCATTAGAGATGAATTATCCTCTACTATCTAACCTTAGACATTTTAATTTCTTTCCTAGTTCTTTTTCAACTCTATCTTGATACCACTTGTACTTTTGAAAGGCTTCAAATTTGTCTTTTAAGTGCATTACTATCATCATCCTAGAACAATCATCAATAAACAAAATGAAAAATTTGTCTCCAGTGTAACTCTCTATACCTATTGGTCCATAAAGATCTTTCCACTCTGACATCATTCCAAGACTTCTTCAGTATTGAAGTTCTTAATTTTGAAGCTAGTTTTACCCATATTTCCAATTTGACATTGTTTGCATATGGCTCTTTCAAGTTTCTTTAGATTTGGAATAACTCTTACTCTTATGTTCTTACTTATAGTAACTAGATTATCAAAGTTTACACTACATATCCTTTTATTCCATAACCAACTTTCCTCTACTTGTGCCAAAAGACATGAATTTTTAGTGAGATCTTGATATAATAGATTACCTTTTGTCTAATTGCCAGTTCTAACTAGGTTTCCTTTACTATCAAGAAGCCTGGCCTTCCCATTTATGAATTCTACCTTGTATCCAATGTTGTTTAGCTATGCCACACTTAGAAGATTGTGTCTTAGTCATTCAACCCAACAAGCATTATCACTCTTGAGTTCATCAGTTAATGCAATGCATCCTTTTCCCTTCACATCACATGGTTCATTGTTTCCAAATTTATAACTTCCACCATCATATTGCTCCAAGTGTTCAAACTTAGTTTTATCATGAGTCATGTGATGAGAACAACTACTATCTATTATCTATGTGTCATTTTTGATAACATTAGAAATAAGTGTCATCTTTTCATTATCCTCATCATCTAATTCATCTTTAACAAAAATATACACCATTTCATCTTCATCATCACTGTCAAAATATTTAGCAATATAATAAGATTTCTTACCTTTGTCTTTGTAGTCTTTGTAGTTCTTGAAATCTTTATTGCCTTTGAACTTTCTGTCATCTTTTTTTTTTTTTCTGTTTGGACACCTTGTAGCAATATGACCAACTTCTTCACAAGAGAAACAAATTAATAAAATTTTTCCTTTATACTTATCTTTTCCTTTTGATAACCTTCTTGCAAGTAGGGCTTCAATATCTCTAAGGTCATCATCAGATTCTTCTTCTTCTTCTTCTTCACTATTAGACTATTTTCCTCTTAATATGTTGCTAACTACTATCGCATCCTTTATTGTTCCTCCTATAGCTTTGATTGCACTCACACTTGCTTTGATTTATTTCATTGTATTTAACACTGCTTTCATCTTCTCACATCTACATCTAATCAAATTAGCCTCACATACTCTCTACTTTGGCTCTTCTCACATTTTCATCTCCTCCATAGATCTTTTGCAACTTGTTCCACATTTCATGAGCATTAGGACAATTTCTGACTTCATCAAATTTAGAATAATTAAGAGTAGAAGCAATGCCAATCATCATTATGTTGTGATTTTTTTTATCCACCATTTGATCCATAGTCAAATGATTAGGAGGTGCCACATACTAGTTTTCTAGGAATTTTAGGCATGTATCTCCAGTGGTTCCCAAATGCAGCTTCATGAGTTCCTTCCATGCTTTGAAGTTATCTTTGTTTAATTTAGCAATCGCTCTTCTATAAGACATCTTGATCTTTAGCTCAGGTTCTTGAGGCCTTTTCAGTAAGAACCAACAACTTTGATACCAATTATTAGAAATGAAAGAGGAGTAACTGAGAGGGGAGGCATGAATTAGTTACCAATAAAACAATTCTAAATCTCTTAGATGTCAATACAAACTTCTTGTTAACTCAAATCTTTTCACACCTTGGTTAGAACTAGATATTCACTATAGCTTGGTCAACAAAGAAATCTTGAGATATTAATGTGTATTAACCTTTAGTAACTTAGTTTCATAAATATAAATAAACAATAAAATAACATGAACACAAGAGACACCAAGATTTAATTTGAAAACATAATTTGGGAAAACCACCAATGCAACTAGTTACAAATTTTTACTCTTATAAAGTGAGCCCTATTAGGATCCAACCCTATTAAAGGTTAGAAAACACACTGTTAGGTGTGACCTTGTTAAAGGATTTGAATCACCCTATTAGGAGTAGCCTTGTTAGGTGTCTTAAGGCACTTCAATATTGAAATGTCATCTTGTTAGAGACTTCACAAAATAACTATTAAGTCAACTCTATTAAGAGATTTCTTCAATGCTACAATTGTTAGAAAGTAAAAATGATTCACCTGATTGATGAAGTAATTGGTTTCCATATCCAAATCATTGTTTTGGTTCATCCTCTGGATCCTTCTTGATCAAAATATTCTTTGTTGCTCATTGGATGTTCTCCCCTTAATAAGATATCCTTCTTAATTCACATCTTATATTCCTCTAGAACTTTCATATTTCAAACCACAACTTGACCTTTCATATATATGAAATCCAATATCAAGTCAGCTTGTATACCCTTAAAAATAAAAATATAACATCCATTAAGTCATCTTGCATAAACCAAATAATAAACAAAACTATTCTACTATAGGTCAGCTAACACTAAAATTGGGTCACTTAGTTACCGTTGAGTTGTAACCTGACTCAACTTACATTGAACCTCTTTGGTAACTGAACTGACTCGATTTACACAAGAGTCCCTTTGGTAAATAACCTAGCTCATATTGCACTTGATCACTAAACTTGGCTTCTTCTAAACTTTTCTCAGCTGGTACTAGAGTCTTCATAGCTTAGTTCCAACTGCCAGTGTTGGGTTAGAGTATAACATTTGTGTAACATCAATGACAATATACAATTGAAAAATTTCTATGAACAAGTTCATCACAAGATAAAGCTATAAAAGAATCCAAAATATAGCTATCTCCTCATATATCTTTGGAAAAGGTTTTGAACTAATGGAAAATATGGGGTACTCTAGAATAGGACCCTTGGGGAGAGGCATAGGCATAGTTGAGCCTTTTGGAGCTTCTTTCCAATCTAACAAGCTCAAAAAAAGTGTAGGCTATATGGAGCAATAATTTTATACCTGTCAAAATTTGCTTCATCATCGCAACATTGGGATAACACCCTTCATAGATGTCAAAGTTCATCTTTAGCTAACTCAATTTGGGTTCCCAAAACTCAATAGGACACGAGTCCTTCATAGCCTGAGCTTGACACTATTGATGCCTCTTTCATGAACATCTAGATCACAAGGAAGTCTTTGCCAAATGGTGATAGTGCCTTTCCATCACTAAGTAGTGATAACAATGATTCAACCAAATAGGAATCAGATGTCTTGTTTGTAAGTTCACTTAACCAAGACAAAGAATGTGACTTCATACATCTCCCAACTTCAATAAAGAATAGTAAAGAAGAAAAAAAATTTGGCATAGGCTTTAGTATATTGTTATCCCATATTTAAATCAAGAAAATGGGCCTATTTTCTCATTACAAAATGATAATATGGAGGAAGCAAATTTTATCTTTCCCTTTCAAGAGCTTTCTTAGACTTCTTCCCAAAAGAAGTAGAAGAAGAAGAAGATGAAGAAATGATAGATGACTCATATGATCTTACTAGAAATTTATAACACATAGAAAAAGTGTATGACATTGGCCTAACTAATATAATTTTTGTGCAATCTAATGAAGTTATGTCTTTGAACACTACAGAACTCAGTTATCCTTTTAAACCATTATCCTTTCTCTACCCTGAATTTATCAACTGGGACTTATCCGACACAACTATTGTGCCCATCTTTGAAACTAATCAAGAAATCCCCATTTACCTCAATGTGGATGAACCATTTATGAAGCCTAAGCCATTAGCAATTTGATGGATAAAGGATGTATTAGTTGTCCTAGTCATAAAATAATAATGGAAAACTCTACTAATGAAAGTCACCTTGTGTTTGGACTAGAGGCAAAAATAATAAATAAAAGAAATGATGCTTCTAATGGTGAAAAACCAACTATGGAACCTAATTATGGGAAAATTGATGCAATTTCAAACCATTCTACAGAAAGATCTTCAATTTTGATAGGGCCAAAAGAAAGGGTCAACATTGTCACAATAGAATATACCATAATGATTCATCTAGCAGTGTCCTTGAGAACTATCGAATGAGAGGCCTTGATCCAATTCATTAAGGAAAGGAAGGTTAACTTTTCCTAGGAATATGTTGACATGTCAAGTTTAGACTAAAAGTTGACCTTAAATCATCTCAACATTGCACTTGAAGAAAAACTCATCAAGTAGAAACTAAGGAAAATGCATCCTCACATCCACTTGTCAGTGAAAGCAGAGTTATAGAAAATCCTCCAATGTGGCTTCATAATACCTTTAGCATACATTTCATGGATCCCAAACATTGTGCCTAATTTAAAGAAGGATGGTAGCATACATATCTGCATTGATTTCTATGATGTCAGTAAGGCATGAGAAAAATACGACTTCCCTCTACCAAGCATCGATGTCATTGTCAATCTCATAGTAGGAGACTCCATGTTCTCACTGATGGATAGGTTTTTAGGGTATAATCATATCCAAATAACACCACAAAATCAAGAGAAGATAAACTTTCCTTGTGATTAGGGAACATTCTACTGGAATGTTATGCACTTTGGATTGGAAAATGTGGGAGCCACCTATTAGAGATCCATGATGACCATCTTCCACAACATGCTTCATCCCTTCATGGAAGACTATGTCAATGATATCTTGGCTAATTCACATACATGATATAAACATCTTCCTATACTAGACAAGATCTTTACTCAAATTGAAGCCTTAAAGTTCAACTTAACCCAACCAAGTGTGTCTTTGGTATTCAATCAGGAAAACGACTAGGCTATATTGCTTTTGCAAAGGGGATAGAGGTGGATCCTAAAAAGGTGCAAGAAATTTTAGATATGAAAGCCCCTCAAAATATAAATAAGCTATGGTCACTAGAAGGAAGATTATAGTCAGTAAGACATTTTATCTCCCAACTAGCTTAAAAGTGTAGCCCCTTCAACCACCTCTTACACAAAGATGTTGTTTTGAAATGGAACAACAAGTGTGAAGCTACCTTCAACTTGCTTAAAAAATATTTGATGAATTCTCCCATTCTAATGTTGCTTGTTACACACAAGCCAATTGTAATGCATGTTTGAATAATTGAGAGATCACTAGTTGAAATATAAGCCCAAGAAAATCATAGGGGGAAAGAGATGGTCATTTACTGTACATTAGTCAGACTCTAGTGAGTTATGAACTCAACTGCACATTTATAGAGAAAGCTTGCCTTATAGTTTTTGCTTCCCAAAAGCTATGTCATTATTTATTGACACACAAAGTGAAGCTCATAGTAAAGATCTAATCTTTAAAATATCTCCTCAACAAAATATATTTGAATGGAAGACCTGCCAAGTGGGTCATAATATTGAAGGAATTTGACATAGAGTACTTTGACTATAAAGCAATTAAAGGACAAGCCATAGTAGACTAATTGGAAGATTCACCACTAGAGGATTCCAATACTATTGTTTCTAATTTTTTAGATGCACACATACTCCATATTGAACCAATTACATGGAAACTATACTTTAACATTTCTTATACTTGCCATGGATCAAGTGTGAGCATTTTGTTCATCACACCTCAAGGTTTTTCCATTCCAAAGTCATATAAGCTCCTATTCCCTTGTGCTAACAATATGGAAAAATATGAAGATGTAGTCCTTGGCATTAAGACAACTATTGAATTGAAATTAACAATAGTAGATTTCTACAAGGACTCCTAGTTAATCATCAATCAAGGGAATGATATATATCAGACTAAGGATGACACATTTATGCATTATAAGTGATTGATTAATGCACTAAAAGCATGCTTTGTCCATATCACCTTTGAACAGATCTCCAATGATAAAAATAGATTTATCAGACTAAGGATGACACATTTATGCATTATAAGTGATTGATTAATGCACTAAAAGCATGCTTTGTCCATATCACCTTTGAACAGATCTCCAATGATAAAAATAGATTTGTCAATGCTATGGCTACTTTAGATTTTTTTTTCCAATCACTAAATAAACACAAATGGTAAGAATTATTGGTGGAAGAGATGGTTGAACCTACATTTTCCAAGTCTAAATCCCACATCATCTACCTCCTAGAAAAGAAAGAATCACCCTAATATGGTACCATCTATAACTACCTCAAAGATAGCCTCCTACCCTCCAACCAATCTTAAAACTGCAAACAAAAATTCATAAGACAAACTTCATGTTGCACATTGGTGGCTAAAATGGTTAGCATGAATGTTGATGGTATTCCTTTAGGGGAGTATCCTAAGCATTTCTAGAACACTTAGGGATATTTTTAGCATGATTGACATGTTTGTTTCATGACCAGATTTGTTATTGATGTCAAAATTTTTATCATTTCTGTGAAGACTAGAAGAGTATCAAATAGAGAATGAGGTTGTATAGATTGTGTGTTGATGATCAAATGAAGTGTAGTTAATGACATGTTCTACACCATGTCCTATTGAAGTGGTTAAGTGGGCATATAGAGATTGGAAGACATGTAGAATATATGTTTCATTTACACAAAATAGTTTATAGACATAGTACTTGACAAGTAGTTTATGATGTTTGGATTACAAATCCTAATAGATATAGATTTGTAGTGTGCATAGTAAGGCAATAATAATAGACAACTAGATGATGATGTTAGCGAGTGTGCAAGTTCTATAGTCATATGTGTGAAAAATTGTAAAGAACATGAGCCAACAATGTTTTATAATTGTTAAATATTTAATTATCTTAAAGAGGTCCTATTAAGATTAATTGGGAAAGCCTCAAGGCCGGCTCAAGGAATTGTTATAAGGACATGATATAAAGGAAGAATATTTTCCCTATTTGGCAATATGTGTGAAGTGTGATTGTACAAATAATAGAATAATATATGTTAAATGAGAGTAAGTGATCTAAGGGATTATTGGATGTGAAGTTGGTGATCTGGTATCAAGAGTAGAAGAGTAAGTTTGGTTGTTAGCATAGAGGAAGTACAAATATAGTTCATTTCTATTATTCTGGAAGGGATAATACAAAGATCAATTGGATAGTGAGTTCAATGATCTTACCCCTAAAATGCTTTGGACAATGGGTCCATCTACCTTCTACAACTCCTAACAAGGTTGACACAACTCCTAATAGGGATTAATATGTAATGAATATATTTTATTGACTTCTAATAGGGTCCATCCTCTAACTAGGAATATTTATATTAGTACATCTTTTTATGGGTACCATACCCACAAGGGTTGTCCCTCTGATCAAGGTTTTACTTGTTATAAATGTAAGAAGAGTAACTAAGAGGGGAGGGGTGAATAAATTATGACAAAAACAAATCCAAGTGCCTTAGATGTCATAATTTTTTTTATATCTTAAACTAAATACTTGCACTCCTTGATTAGAACTGGATATTCACTCTAACTCGGTTAACAAAGCAATATTAAGATATTAATGTGTAGTATCCTTTAGTAACTTATTTGTAGAAACATAAAGCATTAAGAAAATAACATGAACACATGAGACACCAAGATTTGACATGGAAACCCAATTTGGGAAAATCCACCAATGCAACTAGTTACAAATTTTTACTCTTCTAAAGTGAGCCCTATTAGGAGCCAACATTATTAAAGGTTACAAAATGCACGGTTAAGTGTGACCCTATTAGAGGATTTGAATCACCCTATTAGGATTGGCCTTGTTAGAGGTCTTTATACACTTCAATCAAAAAATGTTACCTTGTAAGAGGAATTACAAAATGACTTTGAAGTCAACTCTACTAAGAGATTTCTTTATTGCTAAAATGGTTAGAAAGCAATAGTACTTTGACCTGATTGATGAAGCAAATGACTTTTCCAATTCATATCATTGTTCTTGATTAACCCCTGGATCCTTCTTGCAGATGTTTCCTTGTAGCTTAACCTTTAGACTTTTTATTTGCCTTGTCTTCACTCACATATCCATCTATTTTATTTCCACTACACACACACTTTTATCTCCACAACTTTACCTTTCTTATATATCATAAGCTATTAAAATTAGTCTTGTAAACCCTTTCAAAACAATAGTAAACATTCATTTCATCATCTTGTGTTAACCAAATAATTAACAAAATTAATTTTTTGTCAGTTAGTTAACACTAGACTAAACAATTAGTAAATACATAACTTTTTTGATTTACCAACTTGACTTGGTTTACACTTTTTTTCTTCATTGACTGATCTAACTCAGTTTAAATTGTAATCTTCTTGGTTGATACTAGAAAGTTCCATAGTGTCTGAATGAGGTCAGTTAACACTAGTTGTGCTCAGTTAGAGTGTGATATTTGTGTAACATCAATGACAATATACAATTGAATAATTGTTTTAAATAATCTCCCTCTTTGGCATTGATGGAAAAATATGAACATTATTAAGTAAATAAAGATTTAGAGAATATATCTTTAGTTTTATTATGATTCATCATCCATGACAACTCCCTCCAAGATTCTTCCTCTGATGAGTTATCTTCAGACTCTGTTTGAATCAACTCTCCCTCTTTCTCTTGCATAAATATCTTTCTCTAATTCTTTTCTTTGACATGACATCAATCTCTCCCTTTTTGACATAAAATACCAAAGACTTTATTTAATGTATTTTTCAATGTATCTTATGTACTGATTCATATGCAATGTCCTCTAAAATCTTGCATCAACTTGATAAATCTTCAATACAAATTGGTTGATGCATCACTGATCTATACTCTAGTGAGCATCATATAAGGGAGTGACTCCTAGCTAACTTTGTAGATAAAAAAATGCATCCTTAGGTAATGGCTTGGTGAATATATCATCTATCTACTCCTTAGTGTTCACATATTCCTATCTCACCTCTTTGTCTTGAACCAATTCCCATAGGAAATGATATTCGATTGCGATGTATTTTGTCTTAGAGTGCATCACTAGATTTTTGAATATATTGATTGCACTTGTGTTATCACATTAGCTAGCTACTGGTAATTCCTTGATTTCTTCCTTCATTTCTCACATCAACTACTTGATCCATATTATGTTAGAGAAATTAACTACTGCAGCAACATATTCCACTTCTACTGTGGATTGAGAAATACAATTATGCTTCTTACTTGTCCAAGACACTAGCCTCTTTCCAATAAAGAATGCTCCTCCACTAGTACTTTTTCTATCATCAATGCTTCTTGTCCAATCCGCATCACTGAAGGCCCTTAATTCAATGTTTCCTTCTTTCCTATACCATAACCCATAGTCCTCAGTTCCTTAAATTAGATATCTCAAGATTCTTTTGACTGCCATCATGTAATTTTTTAAAGGATTAGTAGAGAATCTTGCAACTATGCCAATTACCAACACAATATCAGGTCTTGTGTAACCCATACATTGAAGTTTCCCAATCATTGATCTATAAGAAGTTTGGTTTACCTCTTTTATATCATCATCCTTTTAGAGCTTATGTCTAGTAGATATAGGTGTACCAACTAGTTTGGAATATTCCATTCCAAACATGTTCAATGTTTCCTTGATGTAGTTTGATTGAGTGATAAATATACCATCCTTCATTTGATTAACTTGAAGACCCAAAAAGAATTTGATTTCACCAAGAATAGGCATTTCAAATTCATTCCTCATTTCTTTAGATGATTATTTGAATAAATTATCATGTCCTATGAATAAGATATCATCGACAAATATTTTTGTAAGAAATGTCATGTCTCGAGGTCCTTCCTTGATATACAAATTGCTATTGTCATTTTTCTTTTCAAAACCAATTTTTACTAGGTATCCATGAAGTCTTTCATACCATGCTCTAGGATCTTTCTTTAAACCATATAGGGCTTTGTGAAGTTTACATACCATGTCTCTTTTGCTTGGATCTATGAAACCTTCACGATAATCAATGTATACTTCTTCCTCCAAGACCCTATTCAAGTCTTGCAAAAGGGGAAAATGTTTCCCCATAATCAATACCTTCTTCTTGAGCATAATGTTTGCAGACAAGTGTTGCCTTATTTCTTGTTACTTCACCTTTTTCATTCATTTTATTTCTTAATATCCATTTTTTACTAAATAAATTTTTGTCCTTGGGTTTAGGAACAAGAGACCAAGTTTTATTCTTTTATATTTTCTCAATCTCTCCATTCAATTCTTCTATCCAATTTTCATCTTCTAAGGCATCTTTTATAGACCTAGATTCAAATTCACTAAGTAAACATGTACCTTTAAGTTTTTTCCTTGTTAATATGTGATCTATTTCTTCTCCAATTATTTGGTTAGGTTTGTGATGACTTTTGACATATCTTGCAAGCCTTGGACCTTTCTTTCTTTGCCTAGAACTTGGTTCACTTAGTTCTATAAGGTTTTTCTCTTTTTTTCTCAGGCTCCTCTTGCTTATTTTACTATAGCTTGGGTGGTACTTCCACAAACTCGAGTTTCACTTCCTTGGGTTGTAATTCAGGTTGAACTATCTATGACTCAGGCTAAACTGGAAGTAAATTGCTAGGTGTACTTGGTTTTTGATTGGCTTCAACCTTTTATGGTAAAGTTTCAATTTCTTCATAGTATACAAACCTTCTATAGTCCTCATCCTCTTTTTTATTCCATTCTTTACTTCTTTGATCAAACTCATCAATTTTCACATGTGCACTTTCTATGACTTTGTGAGAAGAAATATTTGGACAATAGTATGC
This sequence comes from Cupressus sempervirens, assembly GCA_028749045.1. Lineage (NCBI taxonomy): Eukaryota > Viridiplantae > Streptophyta > Pinopsida > Cupressales > Cupressaceae > Cupressus > Cupressus sempervirens. The sequence continues at coordinate 426,144,134 of CM053786.1, forward strand.
CTTTCTTTTATTTGAGTACCCTATGAATATTCCTTCATCACTATTTGGATCAAGATTTCCTTTTCTTAAATCTTTTAAGATATATCATTTTCTTCCAAATACGAAACATTAGGCTTATATCCAAACCATAATTCATAAGTTTTTTAGTTTATACCTTTTTTCATTTGAACTTGGTTCTATGTGTGAAATATAGTGCAAATTGCTTCTCTCTAGTACTTTTGTTCAACATTATTTTCTAATAATAATGTTCTTATACATTCCATGGTGGATATGTTCCTTCTATCTTCTATTCCATTCTATTCTAGAGTTCTAAGTGTTGATACTATTCTAGAATTCTAAGTGTTGATACCTGTCTTTTGATTCCTCTTTCATTGCAGAACTCATTGAATTCATTTAAGATGAATTCTCCTCCTTTGTTTGATCTCATACATTTCAAAATTTTCCCTATTTCTTTCTCAACTCTAGCCAAATACCATTTGAAATTTTGAAAAGAATTAGACTTATCTTTTACAAAATTTACATTCATTATTCTAGAGCAACCATCAATAAATAAAATGAAATATACATCTCGAGAGTAGCTCTCTACACCAATTGGCCCACAAAGATATGTGTCATAGGTTTTACTTTTGAATCTTCTTTTACTGATTTTCCCAATTTGATATTTTTTGCACAATCCTATCCTGGGTTTCTTTACATGAGGTATGCCTCTTACCCTATTATTATTGCTTATGTTGAGCATATTATCAAAGTTAACATGACACATTATTTTTTTCCATAGTCATCTTTCTCCAACTTGAGCTAGTAAATATGAGCTTTCATTTAGATCTAGATAAAAAAAATTATGTTTAGTTGATTGCTAGTACCAACTAGTTCTCCTTTTCCATCCAATAGTTTGTCTTTCCCTTTCATGAATTCAACTTTGTATCCTATATTATTCAGCTGAACTACACCGAGTATATTATGTCTTAATCCTTCAACCCAATAGGAATTCTCACATTTTATTATATCATTCAATGCAATGATACATTTTCTTTTTACATAACATGGCTCACTATTCCCAATTCTAACACTTCCACCATCATAATTTTCTAAATGTTCAATATTTTTTTATCACCAATCATGTGATGTGAACAACCACTATCTATGATCCATTTATAATTTTTTCTAACATGAGAGATTGGTGTCATCTTTTCAATTTCCTCATCATCAAATTCATCTTTTACATCAATATAAACTACTTCATCTTCATCATCAGACCACTATCATAATATTTTGCAATGTAACACAATTTCTTACCTTTTCCTTTGAAGTCTTTGCAGCTTTTGAAGTCTTTCTTTCCTTTGAATTTTCTAAACTTATTTTCTTCTTTATCTTCCTTGTTGGACATTTAGCTACAATGTGGCCAACTTCCTCACATGATAAAAAAATCAACGAAATCTTTCCTCTAATATGTCCTTTTCCCTTTTCTACCCTTTTGGCTAGGAGAGCCTCAATAACTTCAAGGTCTTCATTTGAATACTCTTCATCTTCACTGTCAACTTTTTTCCCTTTTGAGTTTCCTCCTTTTATACCAAGGGTTAGTTTAGCTTTGAATATAGATTCAAGATTGTTACAAGAAGGAGCATAATTATCAAAATTGTCCAACTAAAAAGAAGTCAATCTTCCCACAAGAGTATCTAGGGTTAGATCATGTGCATGATTGCATCTCTTGAATAGTTGAGACTCTAATTGCATAAATAGGAAGAATATTTCGTAGTACCTTTTTGATTATTGTTTCATCATCAATTGTTCCACCTGAAGCTTTGATTACACTAACACTTTCTTTGACCCTTTCAATGTATTGAGTGATGTTCTCACCTTCTTTCATTTTCAATTGATCAAACTTTTCTCTTAATCTTTCTTCCTTAGATTCTTGCACATTTTTGTCACCTCCAAAGATTTTCTTCAGTTTTTCCCACATGTCAAATGAAGTAGGACAATCCTTGACTTCATCAAATTCAAAATAGTTCAAAGAGGATTTGATATTAATCATCATAATTGTGCTACTTTGCTTCTTTGATTTTCTCCAAAGATATAGGCTTGGGTGGTGCCACATATTTTTGCTCCAAATAGAATACACCAACATCATTGATGCTTGATATATTAATATTCATCAACTCTTGCCATGCTAAATTTTTTTTTTCTGTTAAGTTTAGGAATATCCCTTCTAGAAGACATCCTAATCTTTAGCTTAGGTCCTTAAAACCTTTTTCCTACAAGCACCAATGCATTGATACCAGTTATTGGAAATGTAAGATGACTAAATAAGAGGGGAGGGGTGAATCAATTATCACAAAAGAAAATCCAATTCCCTTGATGTCAACACAAACTTTTACTTCTTAAATGAAACACTTGTACTACACGGTTAGAACTATATGTTCACTGTAAGGCGGTTGACAAAGAAATATTAAGATATTAAGGTGTATTATCCTTTAGTAACTTATTTGTACAAATATAAAGCATTAATAAAATAACATGAACACATGAGACACCAATATTTGACATGAAAACCCAATTTGGGAAAAAAAACCAATGCAAATTTTCACTCTTCTAAAGTGAGCCTTGTTAGGAGCTAACACTATTAAAGGTTACAAAACACATAGTTAAGTGTGGCCCTATTATGAGTGGCCTTGTTAGAGGTCTTTAGAAACTTTAATAAAAAAATGCTACCTTGTTAGAGGATTTACAAAATGACTATTAAGTCAACTATGTTAAGAGATTTCTTTATTGCTACAATGGTTAGAAAGAAACAATACTTTGACCTGATTGATAAATCAACTAACTTTGCAAATTCAAATTTCTATTTAGGCTTAACCTCTAGATCCTTCCTGATCATATGTTTGATTTCATCTTAACCTTCACACTTTCTTCTCTAACTTTTCTTTGTTTTCATATCCATCTCTTTAATTTCCACTACACACACACTTTTATCCCCACAGCTTGACCTTTCTTATATATCATACACTAGGAAAAGTCAGCTTGTAAATCCTTTCAAAACATCAATAAAATTCCATCTAGTCCACTTTTATTTACCAAATCATTAACAAAAGTAATCTGTTGTTAGTCGGCTAACACTAGACTCAACACTCAATTAATACAAAACTTTCTTAATTGACTAACTTGACTCGGTTTACACTAACTTTCTTCATTGACCAACCTAACCTAGTTTAAATTGTAATTTATGTGGTTGATATTGGAAACTTCCATAGTGCCCAAATGAGCTTGGTTAATACTAGTTGTGCTCAGTTAGAGTGTGATATTTGTGTAACATCAATGAGAATATACAATTCAATAATTGTTTTCAATATTCTCTAGTTAACATATATATTGTTATTGTGTATGAGTATATTATAAGGGTTACTTATTATATTATTCAAATGCTTAAAGGTTAATAAGGTTGATAAATTTTTTAATGTATGTGGTTGACTATTTTACCCCACCCCTCACACACACCCCCCCCCCCCCCCCCCCCTCTCAGTTATCTTGGTAAAATTTATTTTCTAACAATTGGCATCAGAGCATCAAGTCCTTGAAGAGAAAGCTTAACAACTTTGGGAGATTAATGGTGAGTCACTTTAGAAAAAAAAAACCTAAATTTGATGGAGCTATCTAGTTGGTTGATATTGGAAACTTCCATAGTGCCTAACTAAGCTCGGTTAATACTAGTTATGCTCAGTTAGAGTGTGATATTTGTGTAACATCAATGACAATATACAATTCAATAATTATTTTCAATATTCCCTAGTTAACATATATGTTGCTATTGTGTATGAGCATATTATAATGGTTAATTATTATATTGTTCACATGCTCAAAGGTTAATAAGGTTGATAAATGTTTTAATATAGGTGGTTGACTATTTTACCCCTGCCCCCCACCCCCCCTCCTCTTAGTTATCTTGGTAAAATTTATTTTCTAACAACTGGCATCAGAGCATCAGGTCCTTAAAGAGAAAGCTTAACAACTTTGGGAGATTAATGGTGAGTCATTTCAGAAAAGAGAAACCTAAATTTGATGAAGCTATCTATTTGGTTGATATTGGAAACTTCCATAGTGCCCAATTGAGCTTAGGTAGTACTAGTTGTGCTCAATTAAAGTGTGATATTTGTGTAACATCAATGACAATATACAATTCAATAATTTTTTTCAATATTCCCTAGTTAACATATATGTTGTTATTATGTATGAGTATATTATAATGGTTACTTATTATATTGTTCACATGCTTAAAGGTTAATAAGGTTGATAAATATTTTAATACAAGTGGTTGACTATTTTACCCCTGCCCTCCACCCCCCCTCCTCTCAGTTATCTTGGTGAAATCTATTTTCTAACAATTGGCATCAGAGCATCAGGTCCTTGAAGAGAAAGCTTAACAACTTTGGGAGATTAATGGCGAGTCACTTCAGAAAAGAGAAGCCTAAATTTGATGGAGCTATCTATGACAACTAGAAGGAGAAGATGAAGACTCAATTGCTATGTATGGGTCTAAAATATTGTCTTATATTCATATTGCTACATTTCACAAAAAACTAAATTTTACTAAATTTTCTTAGCTTATATTGTCAATTGGTGCACATAGCCTCTTAGAACATACAATCTATTCCCAAACTGAACACAATCTTTTGATTCATTCGGCTTTCTCGCTTAGCTTTTTTTACCAACCCTACCCCTTTTGTTCATATGCAAGGGTAGCTATCAACCCTAATCTATCTGATAGCTATGAGTGTCTAGCTCAAAGTGCATGACAAAGAATGACAAAGTGAAATTATGGAAGAAAAATGGCTTGAGGAATACAATAAAGCTGAAAGAGATCTATTTATGTGCAATATGAAAACCAAAGAAGAATTATTTCCATCTCTTCCTGAAAAAGATAATAGTCAAGTAAAATCACTAGAGATGCATTATAGAATTTGGATATCTTTAGAATCTACTTTTGAAGGGGATAAACATGCAAAAATAGTAAGATTATAGAATTGGATATGTTTGTTTCAAGATGCCAAAATGATGGAAGATGAATTTGTGAGAGGCTATGTTGGTAGAACATATAAGATTGTCATAGGAATTAAGTCTTCTAAAGGATATAAAGAGAAAGATGAGATTATGTGGAAGATTCTGAAAAATTTAACACTAGCATTCAAATAAGTAGCACAAATGGTTGAACTTTTGATACCTTACACTAAGAAGTTAACCGGGGAAACTTTTCTTGGAAGATTGGAAGCAACAAAATCAAGTTTGAGGAGATCTAGAGAATTGACCAGAATATAATTTTTTTTTAGTGCATTGAGTGTTCATCTTTGTTTTGATAGAAGAAAAGGATATGGTATGCACATTGAAGAATTTTTTCCATGGTCTAAAGCAAGCACCTAGAACCTGGTATGCAAGATTGGATAAACATTTGACAAAACTTGGATTCACTAAAGTTACAATAGATAGTAATTTATATTTGAAAGAAATTAAGAATGGATTATTGATCATCATGATATTTTTTTATGACATAATCTTTGGAGGTAATGATGAAGAAAGTGATAAGTTTTCTAATGAAATAAAGAATGAATTTGAGATGAGTATGATTGGTGAGATGAAGTTTTTCTTCGGTTTACAGATTGTGGAAAACATAGATGCTATTTTCATATCACAAGATAAGTACTTGAAATATTTCTTGAAAAAAATATCTTGGAAATTTGTAAGCCCATTGTAAAACCTATGATAACTAGTCACATGTTATCTAGAAAAGATGAGACACCTATAGTTAAACAGAAGTATTATAGACCTATGATTGGAGGTTTGTAATATCTGTCACACCAGACTAGATATAGAAAATGAAATTGGCATCTAGTAGCAAGATTTAAATCTAATCCTAAGGAATCTCATTATGTAGCAATAAAGAGGATATTTAGATATCTAAAGGGTACACCTAATTTTTTATTATGGTATGATAGATCAAGTGATTTTACTTTATGTGCTTATATTGATGTAGATTGGGTAGGTAGTATGGATGATAGAAAGAGCACTAGCGGTGGATCATTTTTTCTTGAAGAAAGATTGGTTTCTTGGCTAAGAAAGAAACAATATTGTATTTCACAAAGTACAACTTAAGTAGAATATGTAGTAGTAGAAAATTATTTTAATTAGATCATGTGGATGAAGGAGATGCTATAGGATATTGGGATAGATTTTCTATAACCTAGTATCATATATTGTGATAAAACAAGTAAAGTGAGTATGTCTAAGAATCTTGTGTTGAATTATAAGATTAAGCATATATTTATTAAGTATCATGATTTTAGAGAGAAAGTTTCTAAGAATATTGGAGTATGTAGGTACTAAAGAGAAGATTACATATATCTTTACAGAGTCTTTTTCTAAAGATACATTTGAGTACTTGTGATTTATTTTTGGGGTTATGCCCTTGTCTACTTCTTAGTAGATTGTGCAAAGATTGCATTAGTCTAGTGATAAATAAAAATATTGTTTGATTGGACTGAATGTTGATGCTTCCTTTATGGGGGAGTATCTAAGATGAGTAGAGTCATCAAGGACTCTTAGTAGCTAGTTTACAACAATGTCTTTAGACACTTGAGATGGTTAAGGATTTGGAGTAGAAGACTAACATAATTAATCCTTTTTCATTGATATCAATGTGGGAGATATTGGATGAAAAAAATCTCCTATGAATGGGGGAAGAGAAGTATCATGAACGGAGGAGAAGATATTGCATACATCTCCTATGTTAATTATAAATACAGGAGATATTGCATAGAAGACTGGGAGTTTTTCCTGAGAGTCAGAATGTGTATAATTGATGTTGATCCTAAAGAAGACATGCAGATAGAGTAGTGTTCCAAAGGATATCATATTTGATTGATGAAGAGGATTTGAAAAGAAGAGGACAACAACAACAATGCCATAACTTAATTTGGTATTTTGGGAGCTTAGATGCTTTTCATCTATACTTCCATTAATGCCCAAGGGGGAGAATTTTAGTATGAATTTTGATGGCTTTCCTTTAGGGGAGTATCCTAAGCATTGCTAGAACACTTCCAGAGATTGTTAGCTTGATTGACATGTTATGTTAAGGATTTTATTTGCCATTGATGTCAACATCATATTATTTCTATGAAGACTCATAGAGTAGAATATAGAGAATTAGGTCGTAAAGAATATGTATTAATGATTAGATGAAGAATAATTAAGGATTTTTTCTACACTATATCTTAATGAAGGGGTTAAGTGTGCATACATAGAGTTGAAGGCATGCAAAAGATATATTTGACATACAGAGAATAGTTTACAGACATATTACCTAAGAAGAAGTTTTTGATGTTTTAATTCTATCTTGTAATAGAGATAGAATTGTAGTATACATAGTTAGATAGTAATAGTAGAAAATGTGATAATGATGTCAGAAAGTGTACAAAGTTTGAGGTCATAGTTGTGAAAAGTTGTAAATATTGTGAGCTAATAGTGTTGTGTAATTCTAAAATAATTAATAATCTTAAAGAGGTCCTATTATAATTAATTGTGAAAGCCTCAAGGCCAAATCAAGGAATTTTTGTGAGGACATGGTATAAATAAAGGATATTTTCCTAGTTTGGAAATATATGCGAAGTGTGATTGTGTGAACTAGAGAAAAATATTTGGTAAATGAGAGTAAGAAATCCAAGGGATCATTGGATGTGAAGTTGTTGATCTAGTATCAAGATCAAAAGAGGAAGTCTGGTTGATAGGACAAAGGAAGTACAAGTACAATTCATTTCTATTATTCTACCAGGAATAATATGTAGATCAGGTAGTGAGTGAGTTCATTTTTCTTACCCTTGAAGCTATTTGGATAATGGGTCCATCCACCTTCTACAACTCCTAACATGGTTGGAATCTACTAACATAGATTCAAAGTCTCCTAAAAGGGACAAATATGTACTAAATATATTTCATTGACTACTAATAGGGTCCATTCTGTATCCAAGAATATTTATATTAGTACATATCTCTTTGGGTAGCATCCCCACTAAGGTTTTCCCTATAATCAATGGTTTTTGCAATTAACATATTTGGTGTTATTATGTATGTGTATCTTGTTATGGTTGTTGATTATATTATTCACATTCTTAAAGGTTAATAAGGTTGATAAGTGTTTTAATAGTTGGATAACTAATTCACCCCCACCCCCCTCTTAGTTATATTGGTAGACTTTACCTTCTAAGATAAACTTGGTATGATAAGGGTCTTGACAGTACTATTTTAAGGTGTCTAATGAATGATGAATCTAAAAATTCTCTATGAGAGGTTCTAGAGGGAATTTGTTGCTCTAATTCTAGTGGTTTTTCCTATACAAAAACCACAATTGGAATGGGCTATTTTTGGTCCACCATGGAAAGAGATTACATTGACTATGTCAAAATCTATAAGAAGTTTCAAATCCATGGTAATCTAATTCATGTGCCCAAATATGAACTTTATCCATTAACAACATTGTGGCCTTTTAATCACTAGTGTTTTGATTTGATTAGAATGATACATCAACATTACTCTAGTGGTCATAAATGAATCATCACAGTGACATAACACTTCACCAAATGTGTAGAGGCAATGCCATTTACAAATGCCACTAGAAAACAAATTTCTTTATTCATCCTTAACCATAATTTTTCAATTTGGTGTATGTCATGCCATCTTGATAAATAATACCATGTACTTAAAATATCAGATTCTTGATGAGTTATGTGAAAAAATTCATTTCATTCACCATTCACCATTTACCATCAATATATTATCCTCAAGGATAAGGTCAAGAAAAACATATGAACAAGAATATCATGAACATCCTCAAGAGAACTATTAACAAATCTAGCCTAGATTGGCACATCTAGTTGAATCTCACACTTTGGGCATATAGAAAATGTTTTATAACACCTACAAGGGAAACCCCATTCTCTTTGGTCTATGGTAGTGAAACTATTTTACCACTAAAAGTTGAGATCCCATCTTTGATAGTCACACTACATGATGTCATGATAGATGAAGCCTAGACAGTAGCTCAATTAGAGAAACCAAAACTAGCTATCAAGACACTATAACAAAATGATCAAGACATATGTCTTCCGAGTAGGTGATCTTGTTCTTTGAGATAGCCCAATTAAAAGGCACACTAGGAAAAGAAGGGAAAGTTGGAAGCCAACTGGATTCATTTTTACATCATCATAAGTCATTCAGGACCAACACTAACAAACATGTTGACTATGATGGGTAAGAGATAGAAGAGCCCTTCAATAAGATTCACCTCAAAAGATTTAATATATAGAGTCTTAAGTGACAACCACATATCATGAAAAATAGTCATAAAATATCCCAAAAATAAATGATATTTTAGTAGAAAAGGAGACCTTTGGGCTTTCAACATTCCTTCAACAAGACAATTCCTTCAATGTGAAAAATGAAACAAAAAGGGGTTGTAGTAAATGGTTCATTTTGTGTCTCTCACACTAATATTGCTTCTTTGTGGCCCCTCCATTTCTTGCTTCTCATTTAAGTCCTACCAAGATTAATTAATACAAGATAGGACCAAGAGAACCATGGGAAGTTTTTTAGAGTTGCATCATTTTGAGCCATTTGGGATAAAAAATATATTTTTTATCTTGGTTGATAGACCCATTGGTTGGTCTTTTCACCTTTATCAGTAGGATACTTGACCTAGAGTTGATTGTGTACATAATTAATTGAGAAATAATGGTGGGTATAAGTTCTACATTGGGAGCTAGTGGTTGGTTGGTGTTGGATAAAAAAGAAGAGATGAAATATCATAAAAAGGGAGAATTGTGGCTCAAAGAAAATATGGAATTAGATTATATTTTAAGATACCATAGACATGAATTGTAGTAACAATAGTCCACATCTCAACTTGTCAAACATATCAAGGCTCCTCTATGTCTTACATTTATCAAAATTGGTGTACATCCCATTAAAAAGTTCCCTTTTCACTCCAAAAGGTCTACGTGGTCCCAAAAATGCCTTTTTACTCTTCAACACATCAATGTGGTCTTAAAAATGCCTTTTACTATTCAAAAAATCCATGTGGTCACAAAAATTCCTTTTATTCTATGGGCCATGTCAGTGACATGTTGTAGCCCACTATTTTAAGGCATTTTCTCACCCTTACTATTCAAAAAATCCATGTGGTCCCAAAAATGCCTTTCTACTATTAAAAAAACCATGTGGTCCCAAAAAAAATCCTTCTTGTAATCCTATGAATCCTTTTTATCACCCCCAAAACTCCAATATTTTGCTACCAATCTAATTCAATTCAAAGATAAGAGATATACATAGGAGAATAGCATATAGGCCACTAGCTCTGTACGAGCTTGGTTCCACAATTCTCATCAATACAAAACAACAACAAAAAAATATAAAACAATATAATCCATAATAGAAAACAAAACAAAATTATTGATAACTACGCAAAAAAATTTAAAAATGCCCCATTCATTTACATAAGTTATTTTATATTTCAATCTGATGATCCATTGATTTCATGTGCAATTGATGTCTATCTATAAATATCGGTCATTCAAGATAGGTTTGGAAACCTCAACTAGTTTTATATAAAATAAATGGTGAGGCCCTACATTGAATATATTTCAAAATTTTCTAGTGAAGGAGATGCCTTTCAACATCTAATTCTACCCACAATGTTCTTGATCCACTTGACACATCTCAACAATCCTTATCATAATATCCCTCATCAAATATGTTTCTAGCATCCCTCTAAAACTCAAGATTAAGAAGAAATGTCGTTATGTCTTGAAACATGTTTCTAGTCTTGGGAAAATTTGGCACAACATAGATAATGGTAAGGAGATGCCTAATGAACTATCACCCTTTTCCGTTCTACTAATGTAAATCAAGATGGGTTTCAAGACTTATTCACGTATGAAAGGCCTTGAGACCCAAAGAAACCACCTTTTAAGCCTTCACCATACTTCCAGTATTTGGCAAATTAGGAACCTCATGGTTTTCTTCAAAGATACATCGCAATCTTTCACTGCCATCCAAATAGGCTGCAATTTTATTTATGCAACAAAAATGCTGCTAGTAATCTACAAGATTCGAGTAATTCATGATCGTAGGAAGAAAACCAAGAGGAAAAAGACCATGAGAGTCAAACCCTTGACCCTTGGATCTAGTCAGGCCTCAGAATAAGTAAGTGTTAGTCTACAAGGCTAGATTAATTTCTGATGGCAAGAGATGGGCCTTAAAATTCTTTTTTAGGTCCACATCACCTTTTTAGGCCCAAGGTTCCTTTTTTAGGCCCTCAACTACTTTTTTCAAGGCCCAATTGGCTTTTTAAAGGCCCAATCACCTTTTTAAAGCCCAAGGTGTCTTTTTCAGGCTCTGAACTACCTTTTTTAAGGCCCAATCACATTTTCTAGGCTAGATTATCCATTTCAAGAACTGATTGCATTTTTTAGATCCAATCACCTTTTTTAGGCCCAAGTAGCTTTTTCATGGCCAAATCATCTTTCCTAACCCTTTCACATATTTGTTGGCCTTCTAGCACCTTTTTCATGGCCCATTTGCCTATTTAGGCCCTCAATCACCTTCTTAGGCTTATACACAACTTTTCAAAGACAAAATTACTTTTTTGACCAGCCATGATATGTTTGTCTCTAGCCACACCTAGAGAACACACACTATCTACCATACTCATAAGGGGAGGACTATTCATCTTGATTTTGGTTCTAACTTGTTTGCGGAGGCTATAAATATAAATAAAATTTCTCAATCAAGAAATAACTAGTACAGTTAAGCTCCAATCAACCATATTAGGTACTAGACTAAAATCTCCTCCATGCTCCACTTGCAATTCATGAGTTAGCACCTCCTACTTTTTCAGCTTTGTTCAGACAATGTCTTAGTCCAACAAAAACTCATCACCAAATCTTCCCTGCCATAATTCCTAAATGTTGCACAAGTTTGCACACATCTTTCATTCAAAACTTGGACATATTTTAGTGCTAGCACATTTACTCAATAAACTATAAAAAATAATCATAAAATCTCATCAAAATATCTGAAAAAATCATAAACTCTCACATAAAAAATAAGAAAATAAGAAAATAAAAAATCTTAAAATAAAAAAGCTACACAAAGTTTAACCAATATTTTAATCTGAATGTTGTACATAAATGCACAAGGCATACAAGATTCAAGTTTTTTCAATATGGACCTTTTTTTATCAAGATCATAGATCCATGGTGCATTTACAATGATACACAAAATTTGTATGATTCTCATTATGGCCTTCCTCTTGGAGGTGTCATAATTGAATTCTTGATAGGAGGCATTTCCCCCAGCACTATCCTAGAAGATACACAAAATTTGTACAATGCTCCCAATGTAGATCCTTTCCTCACCTAGACAACTTCCATTGGTATAAAAACTTACCACTACACAACTATCCATTCAAAAACTGGGTAAATTTCTTATTCACAAATGGTCTCCCTTTTTGCTAATCTATCAAGATCAATTGATAATATAGAGCCATGTATTACACCACTTCTTGATGAGCTTTGGCAGTCCTTTATATATCCACAAACACATTGTTCACCAATTTTTTTAATACTTGGTATAGTAATTTCCTACTAGATCACATCATTCCCCTATTGCATCTATTCTACTACCATCTTCTAGTTCTCTACATCAGCCCTAGCTTCACTACATTATTATTGATACCACCTTAGCTTCCCATAACTCACTACCAATTGCTCTTGAATATGCATAGACACCATGTTAGCTTTTGATACCATATCCTTAAATGACTTTGACTACACTTGCAGTAGCACCATCTCATTCTATGTTCTCTCCAAACCCAATTTATTTTTCTTTAATGCATCTTATTGTCCTTGTGCCTAAGCTCTCTTGATCCAAATCCTAGTCTCATTTCCTTCTACCTATGATCTTTCCACCTGCACCACAACTTTTAAAACTTGCACTTGAGCCTATTACTCATTTAACACTACTTCTAGGTGCCTTGCTTCTATCCAAGTTCCATCCTCATACACTTGTTGCATCAAACCCAATATGAATTCTTGTTCCACATTCTCCTCTCAAATTCTCTATGTTACAAGTTTTTTTCCCAATTCCTCCACTTCATGCCCTAGTTGAGCCGCAACTTTACACCTAGTCTCTAGCTCTAGCCAACCTAATGATCCCCTCTCCTTACTCATTGACCCTTGTATAGGCCTCCTAATGATAGCTAATTAGATTGTACTAGTCACCTCTCTTCTATTGACATCATCAGTCTTCTTTCAAATATTTTCTCTAGCTTTTCTAGGAGATTCCATCTTCCCTCCACCTGTGGATGGCTCTTGGGCAATGTTTGTTGTCCCTTAGTTGACTTTCCTTTGCTTGAGTCATGGAATCAACTCCCATATCCTCCTACAATGTGAGTAGTGTTGTACTCCATGATAATATTAACAAACCTAACAAGGGAGGTTTTTCCTATTAGAAATAATAATCCACCAAGATAATAGAGAGGGGGGGGGGGGGGGGGGGGAGGTGGGTGAATTAGTTATCCAACAATTAAAACATTTATCTTATTTAAAAAAACTTAACCATTCAACCAAAGTAAACAACAACCATAATAAGATGCACATAAACAATTAGACTAGATATGTTAACTAGGGGAACCCTTGATCAAAGGAAAAACCTTGGTGGGAATGATGCCCACAAGATGATGTACTCATATAAATATTCCTTGTTAGAGGATGGACCTTGTTGGGAGTCTATTACAACATTCAATACATGTGAGTCACTATTAGGAGACTTTGAAACCTTATTAGGAGATTCCAACTATGTTAGGAGTTATGCCGACCTTGTTAGGAATTGTAGTATAATGTATGCAAGAAGAGCCCACTACCCAAACATGCAATTTCAACTACAAGAAGAGTTCACTGCTCAAACATGTAATTTATGATTATGTTCTTTTTTACTTTGTTAAATCAGCCAAACAAAACACTGTTAGACCTTGTAGACTAGGTCATGAACCTCAGATCCAAATATCAAACTTCAGATCACACAATAAATCCTCAACAATAAAGTTTCCTTCACTTCTAGTCTACTCTACTCAACTTCACATTCTGCTCTTTTTACTATTTTCAATCACTTCTTCATGTCATGCTTGATAAAGGAAAATGTCCTTCCTTTATACCAAATCCACAAAACAATTCCCTGAGTTGGCTATTAAACCTTCTCAATTAATTTTATAGGACCACGTTAAGAACATGTTACACTTAGTGATAACATTAATCTTCCAACTTGCAACTTGAGTAACTTTATGTATATGCAATATTATGAAAATCAATCTTAACCACATCATCAACTTCGATTCTCAGAATAACAATTATGCTGAGATATAACAAGTTCACCAGAACATGCCTCTATAAACTCTATTTTAGAACAAACATCAGCAAAACTTACATATCTTCTTCTAGACTTAATATTTCTTCACCCAACATTAACTACATATACTAGATACTTAGAAGTATCTTCCATAACCTTTGACAGTTAGAATACTCAACTAGTCATCCATACCAACTTGATCTTTCTGTTGTTCTTCTATTAGATACCATAGAAAATTGCTATGTTGGCATTAATGACAAACTCAATCATGAATGTAACATATCATCATAGTATAATACTCCCCCATAGGAATATCATCAACATTCATGCTTCCAACAATCCCCCCCTTTGGCATTGATGACAACATAGATGAAAGACATCTAGTTCCAAGAATACCAACAAAATACTATTCATTGTTCTTTCAAATCCTCTTCATCAATAATTCTTCCCATTGATATACCTTAATTTTCTTTTTGTCAAACTGTCACTCCATGCTATAGTTCTTCTTTCTTGTCTTTTCTTTCTCCCCATGATATTCTTCCTCATGATCCTCTCATGATGTTTTATGATCTTTTTCATGCTAATCTTCTCCCCCATTGACATTAATGTCAAAGGTTTCAGCATCCATCAAAACTCTGCAACAACTGATTCTTACTAGCTCAAGTGTTTGAAGACACTATTCAAAAACAACATCTAACAAGAGTTGTAAATGACTCTATCAATCACAGACACTCCCCCATAAATGAAGCATCATAATGTAGTCTAGATAATCAATGGTGCTCTATTACACTAGGCTAATGCACTCTTGTATCATCTACTCTAATGTACACAGCGGCATAATCCATAGTCTACCTTGCAAATACTCAAAAGTCTCTTTGGGAAGAGGCTTAGTGAATATATCTACAATCTTCTCTTTAGTGCTTAGATACTCCAATCTAATTTCTTTTTTTTGTAAATTTATCTCTCAACATGTGATACTTAATAGAAATGTGCTTAGTCCTCAAATGCAACACTAGATTCTTAGACATATTTACTATGCTTGTGTTGTTACAATGTATGACAACAAGTTCACTAATTTTTACCCTTATATCCTTCAACATATGCTTCATACAAATAACTTGATTGCAATTGTTTTCTAGTACAACATATTCTACTTCCATTATACTTTTTGATATACAATCCTACTTCTTGCTTAGCCAAGAAACCAATCTTCCTCCAAGAAAGAAGGCTCCACCACTAGTGCTCTTTCTATCATACATACTGCCTACCCAATCAACATCAATATAAGCACATAAAGTAAAATCATTATATTTGTCATACCATAATCAAAACTTTGATGTTCCTTTCAGATATCTAAATATCCTTTTGACTGCTAGATAATGTGCTTCTCTAGGATCAACTTGAAATCTTGCAACAATTCCAACTGCATTTTCTATATCTGGCCTTGTGTGAGTGAGATATTGCAATCCTCCAATCATAGATCTATACTTCTTCTACTCAATAGTAGGTGTCTCATCCTTTGTAGATAGTTTGTATCCATTTACCATAGGTGTTCCAATAGGTTTACATGTTTCAAAACCAAACCTTTTTAGTAAATCCTTCAAATATTTAGTCTAAGAAATAAATATTCCTTCTTTATTCTGTACAATCTATAATCCTAGAAAATATTTCATTTCTCCTATCATACTCATTTCAAATTCTTTCTTCACCTCTTTACAAAACTCGTCACTTTCATCATCATTTCCTCCAAATATGATATCATCAATAAATATTATCAAAATCATCAAACCATTATCAATTTCTTTCCAATAGAGATTACTATTTGCCATACCTTTGCTATTTCCAAGCTTTGTCAAATGCTTGTCCAATCTTGCATACTAGGTTTTGGGTGCTTGCTTCAAGCCATATAGTGCTTTCTTTAGTTTTCATACTATGTCCTTGTCATGCCCAAAAATAATAGGGCAAAAACACACAAATTTTCTTTTCTTTTAGAGTTAATTAATCTACTATGTTAATACAAGTTTGACTAGAGACACACATAAGTTACATTAGGTTCTTAAGAGTTCCATATTTCATTCCGTGTCTCAGTCTATCTACTAATTGAACAAGTTACATCTCTAGAATGTTCATTTAATTACCATGATACTTGCTTCTAATGTTTAAAAGTATTTCTTAAGCTAATTGAAGTCATTAAATATTGACCATCAAAATATTTAAACATTTATTCCATAGGTTAATTCAATGTTATAATGTTCATCTGATTTAGTCTTAACCAAATAGACTAAGGTTCTTAGTTACATATAAAACTTCATCAAAACTATAAATCATAGAAATTAGATTTACAAGGTTATTTAAACAAAATTCAAATATTAAAACTAAAATTCAAACATTAAAAAATAATTATATCCCCCTTTTAAAATTATGCTTTTACCTATATTCTTCTTTCCAAGTTAAAAGACAACATATCTAATTGTTAATTTTAAGAAAAAAAATTAATTTTAATTGCAAATCTAACATTTTAATTTCCTAAACTAGACAATTGATTACTTTAAATAAAGTAATCCTTTACAATTTAATTAAATAGAGTTGAATAACTAAACAAACTAATAATACTTAAATCTACAATCCTAGCTTATAAAATAAACATATCTAACATTAATATAATATATACAAATAAAAACATTCCCTAAAACAAAATTAATTCAAAACACCATTAATTTAAACTATAATTACTTGAAACTATGACTAATTAAATTACACCTAAACTGATTTATCTAACTTCCTAGAACTTCTAACTTAACATTACCAACTATACCAACCTATCTATATCCTACACAAACTAACCAACACACACTACCTTCTAACCAAACCTCTTTACCTTCTAACATACTAATTTCATACAAACTATCCCACTTGGCAAGTGGCTACCCATAACATGGCACTTCGCAAAGGTCCTCTCATGCTGACCAAGGCTCTTATTTATATGGAGTATATGAGAACCAAGAGGAAGAAGCGAGTTTAAGAAAAAGATAACATTTAATTGTCTTGACTTTATTGGACAGTCTTGTCTCTACACTTAAGGTTCTATTGGATGAGAAGGTGGGAGTGCAAACCAAGGAGATGTTAGCCCAACTCACCAACATCCCTCTCCTTATGATGTCCTCATACCCTCTGCTCTGACCCCCTAAGATCACATGTGGATCTTGGAGGAGGTTCTAACCAATAAGAAAAGGTGGTTAAAGTCAAACATTTATTATGTTCACACTTGGTCACAAAAGCTTGCACCTAGGATGGTGGGGTGGAGTTAATTTAAAGTTTAGTTGTTGGAATTTTGGATAGGATAGAGTAGATAGACATTTCCTGTTTTTAATTATCTATTATTTAAAAAAAAAATCCTCTCTCTCTCTCTCTCTCTCTCTCTCTCTCTCTCTCTCTCTCTCTCTCTCTCTCTCTCTCTCTCTCTCTCTCTCTCTCTCTCTCTCTCTCTCTCTCTCTCTTATGAATTTAAATAGATAAGACAAAAAATCTTAAAACATATTCTCTGTTCAAAGAGGATTAAAAAAATTTCCATACAAAGGGTAGAGAGATTTTTGCTTTAGGAATGAGAAATTTTCTCAAGTATCCTTTTTTTTTTTTCTCACAAGTGTTAAATTTCCAAATTTATTTATATGGCCGAAGGGATAAAAAAAATTCTCTAGGTTGAATTGTAGTATAGAGTTTGATGTTATGTTTATACATTAACATAGGAATATTTCTCTTTTCAACAATTATGAAAAATACAAACCGATACACCAATCATGTAACTTGAATTTCCTTTAATCCATGTTCGAGATCAAATTGAAAAACTTAAGTAACATCATTGTAACTAATTATCATTAATAATACGAATACAAATTTGAATTATAAGAATGTCATAGGGAAGAAAAAAACATAAATTTTTCTAACACATGTGGGCTAGCGGCTAGCCACTTCTTATTTATTTCATTCAAACATCTAATTCAAGGACTCCCTCGAGAAAGAACAAGGGAAGAAAACCCGAGATCATAATCATTCTAGAAATAAGGTTAAAAATAATTTTTTTATAATAGGATCATTATCTCGAGGAGAAGTCTCCCATACATTTGAATTGAAACAACAACTCTGAATTCATGCCTTGCTCCATATCAAGGTAGCTACTACAAAATCTATAAATTACATCAAGGTAATAAAAAAGAAACCAAAAACTGACCGAGAGACAAATAGATTTAACAAAAAGACACACACAACCAAATAATCCCATCCCAAGTTTACATAATAGGTTCATTATCAAACTAGACTAGGGAGAAGGTGGATTTTTCTAGGGTAGGGGAAGTTGATCGTAACACCATAACAGATGCCCATTCTGAGGCTATAATCACAAGAACTTCCGTTCTTTCACTTCTCAATTTCCAAAACACAAACATGGTTTTTACTGACAAGTAGGGGCCCATATCACCCTACTCTCTCCCTCTCCTTATCATGAGGAGAGAGTCTATACTACTTAGAGTCCAACTAAATCCCTCCTTCTATACATGGCCACTTCTGCCCTATTCAAGGGTGAGTAATGCCAACACAAACCTTACAATTTCTCTCATAAATCAAAATACAAAACAAAAAAAGAAAAAATTTAAGAAAACCCATCACAATCTCATCCCTTACATGTTTCATAATACATACGAAGATACAAATATGTAGATAGCTTACTTAAGAAATGAAAACACAACATGAAGACACGAACTTGAAGGATTCCTACCTTCACAAATGGTTATGAAAAATTGAAATTTTGAGAAGAGCTATCCCTTCTTCCCCCTTCAATCCTAACTTTACTCTTTCTAAAAGTAGAGATTGGGTGAATACTCTTCAACCCTCAAATTTGCAACTAAATAGGCTCTTAACTCAACCACCTAAACATTGTAATAACTCTATACTTGGCCAAGGGCTTCTAGTGTCTTCAAAATTAATCCTATCGTTAAGGAAAATTTTTTGGTGGAGTGTATAATTGTCAAACTCATGGTGAAGTTCTAATTTTTGCACTAAAGTAAAAATGGGATATTTGGATAGTCACAAAAAATTAACAAAAGGGTCTAGGAGGGTGGAAAATGCCTCCAACCCATACAAATACCCCCTAAGCACTTATTTTTCATTAATTTTTGCCCCCTAGGACTATTTTAGGACCTATTAATTTTCTTAGAATACTTGAACTTTCTAAAAACTCCAAGAATAAAAATTACCACTTAACTCTAATTAGGGTAATTAATCCTGATTACCAACTAATTAGTATTTGTTTACTAACCTAGTCCATCTTAGATTATTAGGTTATTTGGCTAGCCCTAATTATCATGCTAATATACATATACAAATTATGAGAGTCAAGTGAAACTCTAAAATCACTATTACAAAACATTAAATACTTTATGATTACATAATAATTCACACACATTTAATTTATGATATAAATAAAATACAAAACAACGGGGTCTGCATCTTTCAATAAGCTCAACACTAGTTTTCAAAAAATTTACATAGGGTCAATTTCTAATTCTCTTTTACATTTCTTGGCTAATAATCTTGCACATTGAATTCACACATCAGTAGTTCAAGAAAAATCACATGCATATATTTAAAACTCATCTGGATAATCACATAAATCAAAACATCAATCTTTCATATAAATAATTGTCATCTCATTTTTTCTCATAAACTTAACCATTAAAATTTGCAAAATTTAGGTATTAGTCATATTCCTAATCTTGCATTAATTTACTATACCGCATCATCAATATGCATGTTTGTAAAACATTAAATAACATGATTAACCATCTTAAACTAAAATATCGCATAACATAAAATACCATAATAATGTCCAGTCTATCTGACAATGTCTTGACATATTGAGTCATAATGTATCAAAATAACAATGTATAGGTATACCTTGATGGGTTGGGGCGAGGCCTCATAATCCTTGTCATCTGTTAAAGGAAAACCTTCAGGATGCTCAATGTACAATTCTTCTTCAAGTTCACCATTTAGAAATGTTGACTTGACATCCATATGATATACTATAAATTTCTTTTGTGATGCATAGGCTAAGAATAATCTTACTACTTCTACTCTATCCACAAGAGCATAGTTATCATCATAGACTATTCCTTCTTGTTGTGAGTAACCTTTAAATAATAATATTTCCTTGTTCCTTACAACTTCACCTTGCTCATTCATCTTGTTCCTAAATACCTATTTAGTTCTTATCACATTCTTGTTTGTTGGTTTGGGGACCAATTCCCATGTCTCATTCTTTGCTATCTGATCCAATTCCTCTTTCGTAGCTTGTTTCCAATAATCATCTTTACATGCTTCATCTACATTCTTAGGTTCAATTTGGGATATCAAACATAGTTCTTCATTGACTCTACTTCTTGTCATCACACCTTTATCTTTTTGTTTGATGATTTGGTCAGATGGGTGATTCTTTATCATATTCTTTCCTAAAGTAGGAGTTTTTATCTCGACTCTTGGCTCTACTAAAGGTTCTGAGCTTTGTTCCTGCCTTAACTCTCCTTCATTCTGTAATTCATTGTTAGTCTCAAGAAATACCTCATCATTATTTGGTTTAATAATAACATCATCATCTGAATTGTAATCAATTATTCTCTTTTGTATCTTGAATTTCTCATCAATTCTCACATTTGCACTTTCCATAAAGGCATGTTTGGTTTGTGGATATCAACAGGAATTAGAATTGCGAATTCTAAAAAAATTGTAATCCACTGTTTGGGTCGACGAAATGAGAATTGGAATACGATAAAATTAGAATTCTATATCCTCATTTATCCCCCAATTTGAGGATTTGGTCTTCCTTCCAAATAGTTGGTATTGCTCAAATACCCGTTTTAATTCCAATTTTGGGAAAAACGAGCATTGCAAATTAATACAAAAGAAACTTTTTTTAAAGTTTGGTAGACCTAATTTTTTTTGGCGCTAAAACTTTTTGTCTACCAGATTATATTTGTTTGCACTCCATTTTATCTCTACAAATGTTTTCCTCCATTTTCTCTGGTTTCTCACATTGTTATTTGCAGATCTATTTTTTCTTTGCCAAACGTTCTGCTCTCCATTTTCTCTGGTTTCTCAACATCTCTACAAAGGTATGGTTACATTTTGCTCTCCATTTTTCTAGGGTTTAATAGATTTTTCTTTGAATACAAGGCCCTTCTTTTTTTGTTCATTATGGTGTTGCTATTTTTACTTGTGAGGAGCTGCGCAAAGGCATATGCACTACTTACCTAGTCCATTATTTCTTCTTTGGTTGACCAAACTCCTATAGAATGGTTGTAATTTTGTGTTGAATGTAGATTCACCAATTTTTTATGGCTTCTTTCTTGCGCTAACCCTACCTTTGTGCATTTCACTAAGGTTTTTGTTGCAAGTTTGAACCCTAGCTATTGCAGTGGCCATTTGCTTCACTAACAGGGTAGTTTGTAGATTGTTTTCCTCTAATTTTTTTTGTTTTCTTTTGGTTTAACTCATCTACCATTGTGATTTTTGGCGTGGCCATGCCTCATATTCAATTCCAGAAATGTGCAACCAAATGGTGAAAATGTGTATTCTCATAATGAATTCTTGGTGAACCAAACGGTCCCAAATCAAATCCTCAAAACAGTAATCTAGATTTCAAGTTCCAGAATCCCAAATCAAGGTTTTTGAATTCCAATTCTTGAATCATATTGTAGCAAAAAAATGGACCCTAAAAGTCTTACTTCTCAAATTATAGTATCTATAAGGCTTGCTTTTCAATGAATAACCAAGAAACATACCTTCATCACTTCTATCATTAAACTTACTAATATCATCATCTCTTTTGATATAACACTTACTACAAAAAAATATGAAATACTTAATTGTAGGTGAGTGACCAAACCATAGTTTATAATGGGTTTTGTTTGTGTCTTTCCTGATCTACACTCTATTCATAGTGTAGATTGTTGTATTCATAGGTTCTCTCCAAAACATCTAGGATACATCATTCACAACTAACATAGCTCTTGTTGCTTCTATAACTAACATGTTCCTTCTCTCTATAATGTCATTCTCTTCAGGGTTTCTTAGAGATGATAACTATATTTTGATTCTATTTTCTTCACAAAACATTTTAAACTCATTTGAAGTAAATTATCCTCCTCTATCTGATCTTAAACATTTAATCTTCATACTAGATTCATTCTCAAATCATTTCTTGAATATCTTGAACTTATCAAATGCCTCATCTTTCTCTTTAAGAAATGCAACCCACATCATTCTAGAAAAGTCATCAACTAGGATCATAAAAATACCTTTCACCATAGAATCCTTATGTCTTTGTAGGACCATTGAGATCAATGTGTACAATCTCCAATTTTGCTGTAGTAGTAAAATTATTACTAGGAAAAGAAGTTCTATTATGCTTTGACAAAACACACTCCTTGCAAATTGTGTTTGTAGGTTTTACAATCTTAGGAAAATCTTTAACTAAGAATGTACTACTAGTCATCACAATACTCTCAAATTTTATATGACAAAATCTCTCATGCCATAGCCAACTATCATCTACCTTTACAACCAAACATGTCATTTTAGTAGGATTCAACTAAAATACATTACCTCTAGATCTGGTTCCTACTCCAATTACCTTTCCATCTTTGTCTTTGATCATGCATGTCTTCTCTATGAAATGCAACTGATAAACTTTGTCCACTAGTTGTTCAACACTCAAAAGATTTTGCTTCAAATAATCAACAAAATATACATCCCCATTGTTAGTTTTACCATCAAGAGTTATAGATACAATACCTTTAACTTGGCATGCTACATTATTTCCAACTTTGACAATGCCTCTATCCTAACTTTTTAAGTCAATAATTTTTTTCACATCACTAGTCATATGAAGTAAACGACCACTGTTAGCTATCAAATTAGATTTATTTTCAACCTATGACATGAAATCTACTTTCTCTGGACTTTCTTCTTTAATTGCCACAAATCCAATTTCATCATCACTAGCACTTACTACTTGTTCATCAGAATCATTTTCTTTATTTGCATACAAACACTCTCTATCTTTTCTAGGTTTGTAATTTCCTTTATGTTTTTATCTCTCTTTTAGGATATTTATGTGCTTAATGACCATTTTCATCACAAGTCCAACATTTAAAGATTTTCTTATCTCTTTTTTCTCTTCTTTCTATAAGGGCTACTCCTTCAATCTTTCTTTCCTCCTTGTATCTGCTACTACTAGAAAAATCTCCTCTAGTACTTGTGCTCCTTGATAAACTAGGTCAAATATTCAAGGCACTAAAAGTTGTCTTTGCTCTAGTCAATTATCTAGACTATCTAATCTTATTCTCAACTACTTCAAGTCTTCCAAGCAATGTTTCCTTAGTGAAATATTTGGTACAAGATATTAACAACTATATCATTTGAACTGTTGACTTAAATGATGGTGTTAGAGTCTTCAATATCTTCCATATAAACTCATCATCTTTTTTGGTTCCTCCTTGATATTTAATTCTTGTAGTAATTTCTAATATTCTACCTACATATGTTCTTACAGATTCATCTTCCATCATTTTAGCTTCCTAAAATGCACAAATCCAATTCTGTAGCCTTAATTTCTTAGAATGCTCATCACCTTCAAAATTAGTTTCTAAATATTTGCAAATCAAATGTGATGTAACAAGTGACTTTACCTATTTATATTCAATTTCAGGAAGTGCAGTCAATAGTGCTTCTCTAGCTCTCATGTCACACATAAAAATATCTTTTTCTTCCTCGGTACAGGTTTCCAAATCTTTTTCAGCAATGATTGTCTTTGATGTTTTTGTTAAGATCCAATATCTCAAACACATACATAGTAGACATGTCTTCATCTTTTCCTAAAAATGCTCACCATGGATCTCCCAAAGTTGTTAAAGTTTTTCTTCAAGGACTTGATGCTCTGACACCAATTGTTAGAAACAATAGCCCACCAAGATAAATGAGAGTAGGGTAAACTTTAAGAAAGCTACCTCCAAAAAAAGATATAAAATATTGGCAAATCTTTCATTATTTTGAAAAAACAAAAATATTTCTATTGGAAAATCTCTCAATTTTTTATTCAAAATATGATTAATATTGGCGACTATTTTTGAATCATAATTATTTTTTATAAAATATTGACGAATCTTAATAATAATAAGAAGTTCATTAATCACCATGGAATATTGCAAGTCAAAATTGAACATTTTTTAACTTCATGGAATATTATGAGGATCGTTACATATACATTAAATCAATAGTGAAAACTAAATATTGGTGATATATTCCTAAAGTAACTAATAATTATCATAGTTATTGGTTAGTTCAATTTAATTTCTCTAATAATATATTATATTTAGGTGGCTCAAATCTAATCATGTAACAAATGTTGTGGCGAACACTTGAGTTTAAATTTTTTAATAAAATAAATTATTGAGCAATTTTAAATATTCTAGAACTAAATTTTATAAAACTTTGGAGATTTAGTTTGTATCAAATCTTAAATTATTAGCCAAATTACTAGCCGAAAAATTCTAAAATTAGCCAATTTGTGAATATTAGCCACTGAAAAATACCTTGACTAGAGGGGGTGGGTGAATCACTTATCCAAAAATTAAAACATTTTTCTTTTTTAAAAGGAACTTAACCATTCAACCAAAGTAAACAAAAACCATAATAAGATGCATATAGACAATTACACCATATATGTTAACTATGGAAATCCTTGATCAGAAGGAAAAACCCAGTGGGAATGATGCCCATAAGATGATGTACTAATATAAATATTCCTTGTTAGAGGATGGACCCTTTTAGGAGTCTATTGTACAACATTAAGTACATATGAGTCCCTATTAGGATACTTTGAATCCCTATTAGGAGATTCCAACCCTGCTAGGAGTTGTACCAACCTTGTTAAGAGTTTTAGTACAATGTATGCGAAAAGAGCCTATTGCCCAAACATGCAATTTCAACTACAAGAAGAGCTCACTACTCAAAAATACAATTTACTATTATGTTCTTCTTTCCTTTGTTCTATCAGCTGAACCAAACATTGCTAGACCCTTTAGAATAGGTCACAAACCTTAGAACCAAATATCAAACCTTGAATCACACAATAAAACCTTAGGAATGAAGTTTCTTTCTCTTCTTCTCTGCTCTACTCAACTTTGCATTCTGCTCTTTTTACTACTTACAATCACTTCTTCATGTCATGCTTGATAAAGGAAAATGTCCTTCCTTTATACTAAATCCATAAAATAATTCCTTGAGTTAGCTGTTACACCTTCTCAATTAATTATTATAGTAACACATTACGAACACGTTACACTTAGTGATAATATTAATCTTTTGCCTTGCAAATTGAATAAATTTCTATACACGTAATATTATGACAAGTGAGCTTAACCACATCATCATCAAAATGTCTTCTACACATCCTCAACCTTGATTCTTAGAATAACAATTCTACTAAGAGATATAATAAGTTTACTAGGACATGCCTCTATAAACTCAGTCTCAAAACAAACATAACCAAAACTTACATAACTTCTTCCAAACATAACATTTCTTCACCCAGTGTTAACTGCATATACTAGATACTCAAAAGTATATCTAATAACCTTGAATAGTTAGAATACTCAACTAGCCATCCATACTGACTTGATCTTTGTGCTATTCTTCTATCATATACCACATAAAACTACTATGTTGACATCAATGAAAAACTTAGGCATGAATGTAACATATCATCATAGTACAATACTCCCCCATAGGAAGATCATCAACATTCATGCTTCCAACATTTTCACCCTACCTTCTGAGCCCCCAGGATGCTCATGTGAAACCTCCATCTAACTTGACCTGACATGGTGTCTGGAACTTAGGCTAATTAACTAGCTCACTCTATGTATGACATAAAAAAATTTCCCTTCTCCCTTGCCTCACCCATCCTCCATGACTCACATCCCCCATCTTCACTTCTTGTTGTGATTGGTCTGAGGAGCCCACTATGATCAAAGTCCTCCACTCACTCTGCCTCTTCACATCTTTGATCTAGAATAACTATGATGCTTCCACTTTAGTGTTATTTATTTCCCATAATCATACTCATTTATTTATGGCCAAACCTCAATGGGCATTGTGCATTTTTCTATGTCTTGCCACACATTCACTCTATGTGACTAGTTGCACCAAATTAGAGTATGACAACCACTTAACTCTGACATTACTATGCCATAGTACACCTAATCACCCGCCAACCAAACTACACATTGACCAAGGCACTTTTCTCTCTAAATGAACTATGACATCATTCTCCACAACTCTATAAACACTATTTTGATACACATGCCCATATATGTCACCCTCAAAAATACACATTTGCATCAAACAATGACCCTATTCTACAACCTTGATAAAAACTTTACACTATTGAACTCAATGGCTATTTACATTAATCACACAACAACTTTAATCTATATAGATGAAAAAATTCACACCTTCACACATGAGTACTAGCACAGTGATCCATGAATATTGGATTTTTCACTATCGTGTGTTTCTACTAACTCAATGATGTAGTTGACTAGAGGAGTTGGGATGAAATGATGACATTTTATTTTATTTCTACTTACAATGTTTTGATCAACTTATTCTTCAATTTCATGTCATGATGGTGTCCATTTATAAGTGCCTCCTCTTGACTCAAAGGCCATGTGTACCTTGATCAGTTTTACATGAAATCTGTGGTGAGGTTTCTTATCTAAAAATTGCCTATTTGTGTGTGTACCATAATTCTCTCTATGATTTAGTGAGACAATTTTCTATTTGATGGCTACCATACTTTCCATGTACAATATTTTTTTTAATGATGAAAATGATAAAGTATTCATATTTCAATGGTTGAACTAGTGGTCATTGTACTATATCCTTTTTTCAGTGCTCAATGATAATATTTAATATGCATCTCTTTACAAAACACTATAGTTAGTTTCATTAATGTAGATTGCATTTAATGTTGGGTCACTCAAACTCATGCAAAGGTTGGTGCAAAATGGGGGATATCATTCAAAATTTTCCAAAGGATTGGCACTCAAAATTGAGAGAGGGAAGCAAATAAAAGACAATAAAAAACAAAAACAAAATTTAAAAAAAAAAAAATTCACACATAAAAACACCATCACAATTAATTTCTTTGATCAATTATTATGGAATTTCTTCTTCAGTGACATTTATGTTGCATTATTTGAAATTCATCAACCTATTATATCACATTATTCATTGTTTAAATTGCATATAGTTATTTCATGAACTATTTTGTGGCCATTGAATCTCAAAAGTTTGGGTTACACTTTCATCTCATTATAATCATTTTCATTATTCATTTACATCACCATTCATGTTATCATTTATAAAATTCATTTACAATTTCAATATCATCTTTCATTACACATCCTAATATTTAGTTTCACTTAATTAACCCATTATATCATGCATTATTCATTGTTTATATTGCATATAGTTATTTCATGAACTATTTTGTGGCCTTTGAATCTCAAAATTTTGGATTGCACTTTTGTCTCATTAAAATAATTTTCCTTGTTCATTTAATCACCATTCATGTTAGAATTTATACAATTTCATTATCATATTTCCTTACTCATCATCACATTTGCTTGCACTTCATTAACCCATTATATCACATTATTCATTTTTTAGATTGTGTATTGTTATTTCCTGTACTATTTTGTGGCCTTTGAATCTCAAAATTTTGTATTGCACTTTCATTTGATTAAAATAATTTTCATTATTCATATACATGACTATTCATGTTATCATTTATATAAGTCACTTACAATTTAATTGACATGTTTTGTTACACATCATTATATTTAGTTGTATCTTCATCAATTATTAATCTCATTTCCATCACATCTATAACATATAACATTAGGAATTTCTACTCCACACATCAAAATTATATGTAGAAAATTAATGTACTACATCATCACAAACATGTAGATATACACATTACATCATGCATAGAAACAAGTTTTAAAAATAACATTAACATATTGACATATAACATCAATCATATAACTGCATACTAAACATAAAACATGTAAATTCCATGGTACAATGACGACGAACATAAAAATTTGAATGCTCATAAATAGTCTACTAAATGGTCCATGCAAGTACATCAATGATACATATGATAATCAAACTAATGCAAAAACATGATACATCTCACCATAGTCCTCTGTAATTCTAACCAAAGCTCATCATTGACTCTCATCACTTAGGACACTTACCTCATCTATCTGAGTCTGATCTAGAGGTGCCTGATCACTAGGGGCACCCATCCCATCTCTCTATGTCTGACCTAATAGACCCTTATCACTAGGGATACCCACTCCATGTACTTGGTATAGGTGGATTTTCCTAACTTGTGTTAGCTCCATATATCCCTAACAGAGGACGCAAAGGTCTCGGTGCCATCATCACAATATATGCTTTCATTAGACTTGTTAACTATGAGACCTAATAATCAATCCATGACATATGTGTCTCTGATGAATCCATTTGAGATACCAACTTAAATCTCTCTCTCTCTCTCTCTATGATTGAGGTTTTTACACTAGAGATGGTTGTACCTATGGCCTCTATTGTCGGATATGTTCTTGAATCAATGGCTCCTCTACACATTATCTCTACCTCCTTTGATGTCCTACTACACCTCTATCAAAATAATTTATCCTCTTTCTAGGGCACACATCACTATTCCTCCTTCAAATACTACTACCTACCAATGCCCTACTTGAGTGCAGACCTTTTCATACTCCCATCATCTATCCTCAACTACATCTCCTAGTCTCTAAACTAGAATATATCTCTACACTAGAACCATCGACATGGCTTTCTGCTATGGCATCCTCATGGCTTTGCCATTACCTTGGGCTGACCTTTTCCTCTTGGCACTCTACCTCTAACTCCCCCCTCCCTTGACCACCCCAACCATTGTCATCCTCACCTCCATTGGAATTCTCCTCAATGGACATAATTGGCTCTTTTGTATCTGTATATCTCAGGAAACGATGCTCTAAGTGACATAGTCTATGGTATCGATATAATCTGCATAAAGGCTTCCTAGTAGACCTCTAATATGGGGCCCATAATAATCTCTACATATACATTATCATAATGTGCTAATGCAAGTGGCATCCCCTATCAGAAAAAAAAACTACCTAACTACGCTCATGAAAAAGATCTCTCTATCACTATAGAAATCTGGCCAATTAGGTAAATATCGAGGACCAAAGAAATATACCATCTCATCGTCATCCTCCTCACATGGCTCTGTATACCTATAGGGTCTCAACAAAACCTCATCTATGTCATCTAACATGTTCCTCCAGTACTTTTTCTTTCCCTAATGAGGCTAGACAATGATGCTTGAGTACATATATATAGGACATGTCTTATGGTTGTTATCTAACACATATTGACCATGTGACGGGAAGATGATCCCATGTCCAAATTTGTAATATCACCACACCAAATGATAGCAATGAGGCTCAAGAGTGCACCACCTAATGTAAATCATGATTCAAATGTGTTATAATACAACTCTCCCATGCAAATCTTTGTGGCTGGTTAATCATACCTTGAATAATGCAACCCATTCAAACCAAACATCCATGCCCTCACTTAGACATAAGGAGGAATCCTCCTATTAACCCTCATATGAATACACATACTGTATCATACTAAAGCATCCAAAATATTGGGATGCTATCATCCCAAATGTCATCATTTGCAAAGAAGTCTATGAATGTTGTTCCATCATTTGTCTGATCATAATATACCAGATCCCGTACCATAGGGATCCTGAGAATCCTATCTACATCCTTTTGTGTAATTGTCATCTCCCCAAGTGGTAAATGGAAGGTGTTGTGGTTAGAGGGCCACCACTTTACCACAACTATCGATAATCCTTGGTTCACCTAGAACTATGGCATCTAAAGAAAATATGATAATTCACATTTATCTATAACATGGCAATCCTTAACTAATAATCTATTGATAGAATCCAACAGCAAAAGATACAACACACACACCATGCGATTTCACCCACACACCTATTTACAAAAGCATCAAATAATTACATTAGGCCACCTTTAAAATATATTGTCCTACATCAATCTAGATCAAAAACATCTAGCTACCAATCTAATGGTTCGATCAGGAACTAGTTATTTGTTTGTCTCTACATCTTGAGTCAGACAAAATGTTTTTAACACCTTTGTATCTTGAGGCGGGAACATTGTACCTATCTAGCCTATTGGATTTCTCCTAAATATCACTTTATGATTCCACACATATGTTGTTTGGGTTTTGTGTGGACACATTATCACTTGGTCATCTATGCTTTAACCATCCATTTAGTATTAATTTCTAAATCCACCTACACAAGATTGCCTATAATTTTTCATATCCAACCATCATTGTTCAGGATGATCTATTATTGAAAAAATTCTACATTCTCTAAGAGCCCTTTGACAATTACATCAGACATCAAAAGTTATATTTTGTTATTTAAATGGGCTATTTTAAAGAACAATTGTCTTATAAGCTTTGTAAGCACTATTGTAATTGTTAAATGCTCCACTACATAGTATGGGCATGCCATAAATTATGAAAGCACCAAAACTTTAATAAGAAGCATTATTAAAGATAAAAGTGCTTTGCTAGCTATAAAATGCACTACATCCTAGTAATATTACACATTTTTTCCACAACGAACTTGTAAAAAAGGGCAAAAAAATATATGCACTTCTATATCCTACATATGAGCTATCATAATATGTAAATGCACTTTAACATTGGAATGCACTAAACTTATCAACGTATGCATCAAAACATGTTTTGATATGCTATTAGTGCATCAAAAAAGGTTCTAAACTACCCTATAGATGCATTATTTTAAGCTACAAATGTGCTATTACATTTGAAATGAACTACAAGAAACAACAAATGTACTACATCATGAAAAAATAACATTCACTACTTAAAACTGCACAAAATTTGGAAAATTCTAGAGAAAATAATTTTTTTTTTGAAATGATTGAGGTTTTTGATGATTTACAAGAGCACCATGGTTAGTTAGCCACTAATATCTCTAATCCCTCTCAAATCTATGCTCTTGCAAGGGGACCACCATCTTCACTAGACCATATCTCCTAGTAAGTAAAAGTGCAAGGGGTATATGAAAATGAATGGGTTAAAAGGTCTTTTTGACCCGTTTATACCTAGTTAGGGGCATTTTATTACCAGTTTAAACCCCTTTCATCCTTTTACATGCTCGTCAATGCCCCCCCCCCCCCCCCCCTTTTTTTTTCAAAATGGGTATTTTTCCGTTGCATTTCCTATCATGTATCCTATCCAACACTTTACAACCACCTCATTTCTACTTTTTCATCATATTTTTTTTCAAAAATAAAATTGGAATATCTTGAACATCAATAATTCCAATTTCATTTCTAAGGGGGAAGCATATCCATATCAACAACAACATTTTCAAATATCCAAAATATTCTACCCCATCCTTGAACATCAACGAATAAATCAAACAGGGGCATTCAAGCATAATTTTTAATAATAAGTACCATATTTTTATAACACATAAAATCATCAACAATTAAGCACCCTATCCTTTTCAAGACATCAAATCATGAACAATCAAGCACTATTTCAACATAATATTAGTAAATTATGGACAATTATTTATTCAAATATCAAAGTTGGTATAAAAATTAAAAGAATCAAGACATTCTTTTAGCTAATATGATTCACATATTAGCTCAAAGAGGCGCATTTGTAGACACCCTAAAATTGGAAAGTATTTGGAAATGTGTTTTTCATCAAATCAACAAACATTAAGGACAAAATCAGAGAAAATGAGGAAAAATAATAGGCATCTGGATTAATCAAAACATCAAGTTATTTACATAGATAATTTAATCAATTAATTGCCTAATTTCTTGATCATTTTACAATTCAAATTCAAAAATAATTTCAAAGAGGAAAACTAATTCAAAGAGGAAAATAAAATAAAAAATAAAAAAGAGGAAAGGACAAATGGAAAAGAAATGCAAATTTAAATAAACAAAAACAAGTGCCATATAATGTCTTAGTACTTGTCATTAGTATTGGTATAAATTTAGTTTTCATTTAATAAATTTATTATAGTATATAGAATATTTAAATTAATAAAAATATTATATAGTATTTTTATAATTATAATAATATATAATAATATTTATTTATAGATTCTACAAAATAAGTATATATAATATTTTTAATTGAATAAAAAATTTAATTGTAAAATATAATATTAAAATTATAGTATTAAAAATCTTAAAAAGTGTAAAATTTTCATGTTCTAAAATGTGAGTTAAAATGATATAAATCACATTATTTAAAATATAACTCTTAAAAACTCTCATGTTTTAGAATCCATGAAATCCAACCCATATAAGAGTTAAAATGATTCATCCAATCAAATCATAGAATTTTATTTTATACAAATTATTAAGTTAAAATATTTTATCTAACTATGCACAATGCAATAATTTTATAATAAAATTTAAAAATGATAAATTTAAACTATTTGAAAGAGAAAACATTTAAAATCACAAGTTAACAAATGAAATGCAAAATGTATCACAATAATACTTAGCCTATGACAAGTACTAATAAAGTCATTATCCTCTCAAAAGAGAAAATCCATCTTTTTGGGATTTAAAATGAAATGAAAAGCCCCTTTTATCCTGAAAATTTAAGTCTTTTGGACATTTTCTTTTGGGCTTTTATGAGATATTTCCAATTTACGATTACCCCTAGTAAAAAAGTAAACCCTACATCTTTATCCTAATGCCTTCTAAAATCATTTAAATAAAAGGCAAAATCAAGAGCATACTTACTATACACATTCTGAAGCTAAGGGCTATCAAGTTATTATCATCATTATTATAGAGGATGATAGGCATTATTTAGCATTATTTAGCATCACATTAGAGTACTTTCATATGTTTATCTTGCTAGATCCATCATTCATATAGATCTCATATAGCTTGTTTCAATCTCAATCATATCTTTTGTTGATCTTTAAGCCTGTGTTGTCTATTAGTATCTAAACACTTAGTCATTTACTAGGAAAAGATACACGGTCATCACTACAATTGAGTCATCCAATAAAGGTTGAGTATTCAAAGCTCATACTGGGCATGATAGTGATTGCCGAGTATTCAGTTGAGACTAAGCACATGTACACACTAAGAAATATAGTTGGAACTGAGCACATCGACAAGTTAATGATTGTTGAGTAAGCAATTATATAGTTTAGCCAAGTAACAATATCAATTAGTCATTATGATTGAGCATCAAAATATTCAAGTGCCAAGTTGTTTAGTTTTGTCATATGATTTTGTAATGGCACAAACACATATGTAAACCATTTTTGTTGACTTTAACATGTCATTTAATATTTGTAGAGCTAGCTAAGGAGATGATCATTCATCATTATGGAAGGTAAGGGTCCTAAGTTATGCAATTCAATCAATCAAAAAATTAGATAGAAATAGAAAGTGATGATGGATTGTATACTATCGAAGATCTAGAACTTTCACAAAATGTCTATTTAAGGAGGATTCTAACCCTAGAATCACAATGGATTAGTGTAAGAATCATGGTTGAAGGAATGAATGAATGAAGGAGTGAGTACACATATGTGAAGAGAAAGACTTATTCTAGAACAAAATTAGAATGAGAAAAATCAGAGAAATCAGTTAGATTTCATTAAGTCGATGTAAATCTCTTAAATGAGTGGTCTTAACAAATCTATGCGAACCTCCTAATAGCTTGTCCTTACATCATTATAAGTTTAAAATCCTTTAATGAGGTAAGACCTAATAGTTTCTCAAGAATTTAATAGGGCATATCCCTCACAAGGTAGACCACATCCTTATGACCAAACATTGTAACCCCAATAGGTTAACTTTATTGCTGCAACAATAAAGATTTGTGGGTTTCATTCCCACCCTAGTTTTAACTGCACGTTGAAGTGTTTCTGGGCTACCTTGAATCATTTTGTTATGAGTTTAAGTTTTCATGAATGATTATGTTATAGCTTTACTATTTTATGTTATTCAGTTAAAGATGTTAGATGTTATAGATGTGAAATCAATAAGTTTAAGATCCTTATTCACTCCCCCCTCTCAGCATATTTTTTCCCATTAATCTTTCAACAATCATCATAGATTTGCATAATATCTTGATCCCATTCTAGGATGATTATCTGAGAGAAATTTTATTAGTTGTAGTTAGGGAAACATGGAATGTTTATGAATTATTGATTGCATAGTTATTTCTTGGGTCTAACTATCATTCTCATAGCACTTCACACCAAAGTGTCATGAATATAGCTTTCCCCATGTACAATAGGCAAGCTAGACTAGATAAATCCTTCAGTTGAATAAGACTAGATGGGAGATAACTAAAATAAATGAAAAGATATGATTGTAGGTAAAACACTTATATGGAAATAAATTCTCAGTAAGAAAATATGAGATAAACATTGATCTAGTACTTCTTTGGAATGGAAGATTGGAGGATAAGGGTAAACATGGAAAATTTTACCCAATTTGGCTAGGTCCATAAATGATTCATGAAAATTTAAGAGAGGGTTTAAATATCATCAGGGACTTCTCTAGTGACCTTTTCCAATTTTCTATTCATGGACAATTCCTGAAGAAGTACTTCTATTGAAGCTACTTTCATTCAATAAAGAGAAGTTAGGTGTATATACTCTTGTAAAGTTGTACATAGGGATGCTTTTTTTAGGTCTTATTGTTTCCCTTTACATATGTTTTGGCTTGGTATTTCCCTGGCTTATTGTTTTTTTATTGTTGTCTTTCCTAGTGCTCATTGAGTTGTCAAAGTATCAGGTATGTGATTTGCTCATTCAAAGATTTTGAGGCTCTTGGATGGACATAAGTTTCCATCATCCCTGCAAAAAGATATAGTTATCCTTATTTCCAGTGAAATACAAAAACCTAGACTTATTTCTTAAATTGTTCATATTCTATTGTTAAGTGAGTTTATGCATAGTCCCATGTCTATGAAATTTTTCCGAGTGTGAAAAACCCTAGGTAAAATGCACAAAAACCCTTACCATGTAATAATTTTGAGATACTTTTTGAAATGACTTCATGAAGGCTTATTGCATCATTAGAAAGGGGCATTTATATTTTCCTAAAATTATAACTTGATATTTTTGTCCCAAGATATTGTTTTTATGTCAATAAAGGTTGAGTTATGTCATTGTATAGTTGGTCCCCTTTATTAACCAAGAAAAATACACCCTTTAATGTTTCAAATTACACCTTGGTCATTTAATGGGTATCTAAGTCCTTTTCCATATGTGCAAATTATTCTCTATGTCCACAAAAGGTATAGTGAAAATGGAGCTATGTTGTTTACTCCATGTGGTAAGTTGCTATTTGGTAACACATGTCCCAAAAAAACAATAGACCCACCAATTTTATGTATTAACACATTATCATTTGATCACATCTAACAGTGGTCATGTACATAGGATTTTAAGATGAATAATGTTTATTTTTTGTTGGTTAACTATGAGGTTCCATGTGTTTGGTAAGTCCTTTTTTCTACAACTTATATCTAGTCCAAGAAAGAAAAATCTATTAGTTGTCATGAACCTACAATTAAAAGCTGCAAGTTGACTGTTGATTGTGGGTTAGTGATTGAGCATGATGTCTTCATGAAAACTTGCATTGTGTAGAAAAGATGAGATCAAGCATCATAATTATCTGATGATGGTTGTGAACCAATTATCAAAAGTTTATTAAACTTTATTTTGTAGCTTGACATCCTCTTGTCATTCTTCTAGGAACATAAGTCCAGACTAGAGTGAATACATATAAAAACAACAATGGTCATAAACCCACAATAATAAGATGCATGGTGTGAAAATATTTGTTAATTCTTGACAAGATAAAACATGTTTAATTTACTTCATATTTTAAAAGTTAGATATGTCTAAGGAATATAGATCTAATAGCTATTGTGAACTTGTGATTGAAAGTTGTTTCTTGATTAATTCTTTACACCTTCATGACTAGGTGATACATATCTAGTAGTTCCTAGAGGGTTAGCACAAGGTGGCACATTTAGATAGCTTTGAGGATAAATGAAATAATTCCATGTTGCAAGTAAGGATGATGTGGTAGAAGGGTGACATGTATTATTAAAAATAAGGATAGATGGTTTATATAATGACATATCAATAATGAGGATAGAAGGATGAGTCTACCAGTAAGGAAGGAATGGGGAAGGAGAAGGATGAATCTACTGGTAAGGATACTATGCTTTCTTTCCTACATACTGTAAAGCTTAAGATTGATTCCTCTCTTCAAGCTGACTCCTGGATGTATAATGAGTTAATGAATTTGAAAAGAAAAGTGGGTAAGATGTAGTAGGACCACGAAGATGACCATACAAAGATCATTCAAATAAAAGTTTAGATTGGGAATATACCAGATAAATTAAAGGAATATGAGAAAAAATTTCATCTTGTGATCAAGGAGAGTGGCAATAAGATGAAGCAAGTTACTTCTAGTATTTGTGCTACTGCTGCAAGTTTAGGGAAGAGAACTAATGAAGAAATCATGTCTCCAGGTGGCCCAAGTAAAAGAACAAGACAAAGCTCAAGAAAGAAGGTGACAGAGGTAACTAGGGGATTTTTTGCTGATACCATCCAAAGCACTACAGATGTAGGCAAAGAGGTGGTGAAAATGATCAAAGAGCTGTAGTAACAGCTAATGGTGTCCTTGGTCACTGTTCTTTATTTTGGTGGTGGTCTTGGTAACTGGTCACTGGTTTAGGTTTTTTATTTGGTTTTTGTTTTTTTGTGTTTTACAAACTAGGTTCTAGGTCCTTGTAAAATCTAGTTTCATTTTATGGTCTTATTTTGTGGTTTTAGGTCCTTGTAAAACCTAATTTTGTAACTTTTAAACTGTAGGTTTCAAGTGCTTGTAAAACTTGGTTGTGCTTATTGGTTTATCTTTTGCTTTTCTATTAATGGTTTTGGGTACCCTTCAAAACCTATTTTTACCTTAATCTAAAGTGAGGATAGAGGATCCAATTGTAGAGTACCACATTCTATTATCATAATGGTCAAATGTTAGTTGATCACAATTAAGAGGGAAATGCACATAAAGGCCTTTGCATAAAAAATGAGATTAAAGATCAAGATGGATTTGATGGTGGTTATGACCCTCTGATGGGATGATATAGGTTATATTATCCAACTATTAAAACATTTATCAAGCTTATTAAACCTTAACCATGTGAAAAATATAATCAAAAAACATAAGAAAAGATACATACACCATAAAACTAGATATGTTAACTAGGGGAAATCCTTGATCAGAGGGAAAATGCTAATGAGGATAGAAACCGCAAAATTATTTACTAATATAAAAGTTACTTTTATGACAATTAAATCTTTTAGGAGCCAACAAAATACATTCAGTATATTAGTCCCTATTAGGAGACTTTGAATCCCTGTTAGGAGATTCCAACCTTGTTAGGAGTTGTGTCAAACTGTTTAGGAGTTGTAGAAAGTATAAAGACCCACTATCCAAAATTATTTAGGGTAAAAACAACCAAAATCACTATCCAATTGGTCTCTGTACTATTTCTTGAAAAATAATAGAAAATGATAATCTAAAACTCCTTGGTCCTCTTTATTGGACATATCATCTTCTAAAATCAATACCAGATCACCAAATTTGCATCCAAATAATCCGTTAGATTGCTTATACACATATAAAAACTTCACATATCACTTAGTCAATTCACACTTGCACTCTTTCTGTCATTAATTACACACTTAATCAAAAGGAAAACAAAAATCCTTTATGCCATATCCTAAATATAATTCCTTGAGTCAGCCTTCAAGCTCTCCCAATTAATTATAATAGGACCTCATTAAGATATTACAAAATGTTATATTTTTTTGTAATTACATGTTAGTATCAGCTCACAGTCTTTACAACTTCTCACGTGTGTGACTATTGACCTTGCACACTCATTGATGTCATCATTAAGCCATCTAGTGTCATTGTCTAACTATACTAATTACAATTCAATCCTAGTTAGGAGATACAAATCAATCATCAAAAACCACTTATCAAGTACTCTGTCTACTAACAAAGTTCATATGACCTCACTCTCTATTTGCTACTCTATTAGCCTTTAGAGAAATAATACTATGTTGACATCAATGAAAAATAAACTGATGAATGAAACATGTCAATCATGTAAAAAATCTTTTCAATTCTTGGGATACTCCCCAAAAGGAATATCATTAGCATTCATGCTAATAGTTTAA
The DNA here is from genome assembly GCA_028749045.1 of Cupressus sempervirens. Lineage (NCBI taxonomy): Eukaryota > Viridiplantae > Streptophyta > Pinopsida > Cupressales > Cupressaceae > Cupressus > Cupressus sempervirens. The sequence continues at coordinate 426,183,117 of CM053786.1, forward strand.
ATAATTTTTGTGACATTACAAGCTCTAGGAGCATGCTAAAGAAAACAAAGGCACATAGCATTAAATATCCTTAAGATCTAACTATGGTTACATGAACCCATGATGAAGAGTTCCAAGATCTATACTTATCAAAATTTCATGATAGGTTGACAAATTTATAAACTAGATAAAAGACTATTTCATGGGGTAAAAGCACAAACCTGTGTCACCTTTTATAAGAAATGTGATATCAGAATGTGACAGTTCAACATTAATGACAAAAAAATGGTATTTGTGTTTAAAATATAAGATGATGTAAATTGATGAAATATGTAGAATTGAATGAATTTTATGCCTATAATTTTTATAAATTTTTTGAGTAAGAATTTATTCATTTTATATTATTTTGAAGTCCCTTTTTTAACTGTTAAAAATATAGGGTGTAGTTCCCGTCAAACAAGTATATGCAAATCATCTTTTTTTGTTCTGATTTGAAAATATCTTATAGATGACATGTATAGCTAGTGAACAATTTTTTTTTTTTTGATGTATATTTTCTTTGTTATAAGTACTCAAGTTTGACCTTATCGAAATCCAACAGTTTTTTCCTCCTGTCAAAACTTCCCTATCAAATCTATACCTTCTAGAAAAAAAATTTCATATTCATGAAGAGGATTCTCTCCTCTAGAGATAAATATAAATTTAAAATTTTTTTTGATATGATTTACTATTTTTTTTCCTTTTTTGAGCGAGCATCTTTTGAAATGTTGAAATATCGACTTATAATATTTTGAGATTATAACATATTATAACTAGTCAAAACACTCAAAATTTTATATAATGATGATATTGAATCTAAGATCTATAAAAGGGCATTTTTAGTTTTTGAAAAAAGAGATTTTTGATAGAGAAATGAGATTTGACCAAAACAGGTTTTGGTATCATAAACTGTAACATAGATCTATGCTTTTACCCCATGGGGTCTTCTTTCCAAGTGATATATAAATGTTATATTTTCATTGGTTGACTTTTTGGTTAGCGTAAGAAGGTGGAGCTAGTTCTTTTGAAAATGAATCTGAATTACAAGAATGTGCTTGCATGAAAATTAATTCATGATGCAAATTAAAAAAATGTTCCTTGATGAATTTTGTTTGGGACAACTCTTCTGAACTAGGTACAAGATATTCAAACTAAAATTGGCCCTACAAACTCAGTTCAACACTTAGGAAAAAATATGGATTATGACAAGTTCTTAAAATGATACCTCACCAAATGACTTGAAACTTTAAACTAACAAATTGAGGTGCATGAACATACTAACTAAAAGTTAATGAGCACCTGGAATACATCCTATGACTTAAAATATTAGTTAGGTATATATGCATGAAAAAAAACTTATAGGGACTCATTGAGACTTAGTTTACAGAATGGTACTCAAATCAGCGTTACATTTTTGAGTCTCAATGGTGGCTCTATCTAGGGATGCATGTCCTTTGCAAGTATGTAAAAGATTCATATCTCTTGGCTCCCCATTTGATAGACTTTTAGCTACCCTTTGCATGAATACACTACCTAGGTTTTAGCTAAAAACCATGACAACATAGCTCTCCAATGAAAAGGACCAACTAACAAGACCTCTGCGATACTTCTACATTTTGAACTCTACAAGATTTAAGCGAGTTTACCTCTAAGATTTATGATATTTATTGCACTTGTCTAATCCCATCATTAGCAGATAATTGCCTACTTTCTTCTAATTCAACAACAATATATGAGAAAATAAACAACTAATTTATCAACTTAGTTACTCTATGAATCAAGCTCAGGCATATATTTACTTCACAATAAACTTGAATATGATTGATTTTAATAATGATTTTTTGCATACAATTCCTTAGTAGAAATAACTTAGCATATAACCAGTGCCATATTCATTAGGAAAAACTTCTCACAAAATGAATCTTTGCAAATAATCTCTCCCACCACCTTATGACAGGAATATCAGTGTTCACAGAAAAATCCTATTCTCATCAAAATCTTTATGAAATCATCAATGAGTTCCCTCAATTCATTTCAAGCATTTACATAACCCATTAGATTATCAGCAAGTAATGAACATAATTATACTTTGGAAGGAAGCACAACCAAAATGTGAGGCCTCACCCTGACCCGTCATAGCATAGATATTTTACTTGCATTTTGATATTCGAGGATTTTGATATTTTAATAGTTATTCGAGACTAAGATGGATAGTGGATTGTTTTATCTATTGATTTTGATATGTCAGTAGTGTTTGGAATTATGATATGTACTAAGAATTTGATTCTATGTATGGGATGATTGAACACATATGGATGCAACTTTATGATAGGATAGAATTAGATTATAATGTGATGCATAATGTTAACTAGATTACAATGATTTATGATATGTAGATAAATGTTAATTTGATTAGGATGATTTATGATATACAGATAAATGTTAAATTGATTATGATGATTTATTATATGTAGATAAATGTTAATTTGATTAGGATGATTTATGATATGCAGATAAATTTTAATTTGATTAGGATGATTATGATATGCAAATAAATGTTAATTTGATTAAGATGATTTATGATATGCAGATTTTGATATCTTAACATTTTGAATGAATTATTTGAAATGATTAGGAAAGGAAATTTAATTGAAATATGTGATAGGAATTTTGTAACATTTGAAATTATATGCATTTATGCTATATATTTTATATGACCTCCTTGGACTACTGATGCTCGAGTTTAATGTGTAGGAAGTGGAACCATGGAAATTATTGGGGGAAAAAAGTTCTAAACCTACGTGAACATAGTTTAACCAAGGTGAATCTTTGGAAGATTAAAAAGCCTCGTTGTGATGTATTTTATTTAGTAAATGTAAGTTTTCTTCTATGTGGAAATGTTTAATCATAAGGATGCATTAAGGACATGTCATGGCAATGTGGAATGTACTTTTATGTGTCACTTGACATGTGTATTTTGGGTGCATTGACATGTCATTTAGGGTTTTGATCATGGTGGCGATTTACCCTAAAATTAAGTACCTTGTTAATAAGTAGGTAAACCCACTTGACAAGGGGTAGGATGGGTCACAATCAAAGGAAATTCGAATTTGGACTTGCCTAGGGTTTTGAGGGGTCATTAGGTGGTCCCAAACTATCTTTTAGGTGAAAATAAGTTACCCATATGATAATATATCATGTTAGGGACCTAATTTTGACCATGTGAGTGCCTAGATAGCCTAGGGAGACCCTTTGCCCATGCATTCTTCCATCAATTCGAAATTGGAGTTGTCACATGTATTTTCTCCCATGTTCCCACTACATCAAATATAGCAAATTTAGAGGAGACAAGTTTGTAAGAGGAAGTGGCTAGGTGTCTTTGCTAAAATAGTTAGTGAGAAGGCCTTATTATAGAGTCTTGGTAAAATTAGTGGGTTGTTCACCCACTCTCTAATTTTAGAAACAATTAGGGTTTGGAGGGAGATTAAGGGAGCTCTACAACAACTATCATTGCCTTTAGCTCATACCAAGGTTGGTGATTAAAACCATGTTCATTATCCTTCTTCTTAGGATTGCATAAATAAATCTTCAAGTATGGAATATGTGTCATGGAATTATGCATAGTGTGATGAATCTTTGTATTTTAGATTTTGGTATTGTGTTGTGTCAATAGGAATGTATATTGCGTTTCATGTAAATTTCTTGGCTTTTCTTTCTTGATTTTCTTTTGTTTGATTTGAATGTTGAATGTGAATATGGGTGTGAAGGATTCAATCAGCCTTGGGAGGGAAGAGAAACCTTGGGTGAAGGGATTAGTTGGGCTCAACAATGTAGTAGAGAGCCTCTTCTCTTGGAGACAAGGGGGAAATTTTCGTGGAGTATGGGATCTATTGAAGCCATTGTCTTGATGTTATGATTGGAGGTGATAAGTGGAAATATGAATTTGGGGTTGATAAGTGGAAGATTGTGAAGGAAAGCATGTATGTTGCAAGCCTTGTAGAGGTATGGTGAATTCAATGGGTGTGAATTGTATTGAGATGGCAAATCTCCTCTTGGAAGAGCCCACCTTCACTCAATGTTCTTATGATTCCATTGGTGAATCACTGTGTAAATCTTGGGAGGGAGTATTATGTGTTGCATTGTAAGTTTATCATGAATTATCATATGTTGTATATATGTATCCCATTTGGATCTTATTTCCCCTACTCAGTGGGTGGCTTCATAGAAGCCTAGGATGGGAGGCGAGCCTCCATAGTTCCTAGTTTGTGAGTGTTGCAAGTTTATATGAATATGGATTCCTCGAAGATATTAAGGTTTCATCTTGGCTATGTTGGTGAACCAAGTGTTTGTGCAGAGATAGATCCTTTCCATGCCATCTCATATTAAGTTGTGATGTTGTGTCTCCATTTATGTGCCTGTGTGATGTAAAAAAAAAGAAGTCCCTTATTATTGTAGATTGTTGAAATGCTGTAAGGAAAGATTGAAAATTTGTATATAGTTACTAGTAAGGAAATAGTCATTGTAAGTTTTGCATTATGTGAATTGGTGTAGTATGGATAATCATGTAAATGAGCCACTCCTTACAAATCAATTGATAGAACTATTTCATAGTGGTTAGGTTTCTTTTGATATAGTTTTTTTAAATCAAAACATAGATGATTGCATTATAAGTTTATATGTTATGCATTTAATTTAATGGAAGCAAGTTATCCTATTTGATAGTTCATTACATGTGTATGAAAATTAGTTCATTTAGATTCATAGTTCTAATAAATTTCTAGGTTAGATCACCCCATCACATCATCAACTATATTCACATAAATTCTATGGTAAGATTAAAGAAAATTTGTTTGAAAAGGATACATAGACCAAATGCATAAGAAAAAAAATCATGTAGTGTATATTTGGTTCTCTGGAAAATGTATGGGGAAAGAAAATATTTCCTCCCCCAAGATTACAGTCCAATAAAATAATAAAGGAATATACTTGATACTCCTAGTAGGAACCTATAAGGCTTAGGGGTTATAATATAAGGTGGCTAACCTCGGGTCTGCTAAATCCTTTCCTAAAATCACAAGATTTATGAAAGAGACACATGTAAATATATTAAACCAAGTATGGTACAAAGAAAAATAAAATAAAATAAAATAAATAACAAAAGAAAATTGAACACACACTAATGAATAAATAGAAAATAAAAATTCAAAATGAGCTAATCATGACTCATACTAAACATTTCCCCCCATTTACCTAGGCAGTCAACTTCATAAGGATGGATAAAGTGAAAAAGGTTGTTGGGATTGGAGGATAGTGGGTTCCCACCCCACCTTGGCATCCATATCCCTTTTGAAAACATTATGAAACATTTGGAGGGAGGCATGTCTCCAATATAAGTCAGAGCTTCCAACTTAGGTGACTAATCCTTGAAAAAGGTGAAAATAGTTTGTTTTTAAGACATGTTAAAGTCTTTTTCCATCCTTACAATCACATCACACCTTGGAGGAAGAAATGGGTGCTTGGGGATCGGGCCATGTCAGATTTTGGTCTATGGTATAAGTCACCTCCACCTTGGAAAGAGAAATATGCTTCCTCTAAGTGACTTGGCACCTTGGAAAAAGGTAAGCTATAGTTGGATAGGGAGAAAAAGGTGTTAGAGGGTAGTTAGTTGGGGGATAATTGGGGTTAGTGTACATGTTCAAAAGTTAGTAGGGTAAAGTTAGTGGTGTATTATAGTATTAATTGGTTAATTAGTGTGTTAATTAGATTTTATTTTATTACCTTAACTAATGAGGAGAATAGTAATTGGTAATTAGTAATAGTAGATTTATATTATTTGGATAGTGGTAATATTGATATGATTAATTTAATTAGTTCAATTTTCCTTGTGTTATTAGGATGCTCAATGAAATGGTATTGGTAAGACTTTAAATGAAATAAGAAATTAGTTGTTGGAAATAATATATTTGTATAGTCACATTGTAGAGTTTAGTATAGTCAAACAATTGGGGTGTAATAGAATTATAGTTTATGTAAATTAGTATAACTATAAATGATCACTAAAAAACATATAATAAATAATTATCTAGTGTTACATTGGGATATAAGATGTTATGAATAGAGGGACATCCTAAATGCGAACACATAGATATACTTTTCGAACTATTTTACAATGGAAGTGAAGATAGAAGTGAATTAGTACTAAGATTGTCATGCACTATACAATATACATCAAAGTATTATACCACTTCTATTAAAATTTCCACAAGTAATTTTGGTGGGTAGACATTTTGAAACTAAGTAATAATATGAGAAACCCTTATATTGCATAGTTAAATGTATTTGTTTTACATATATACATGTATAAACACTATTAGAAGTTTAATATCATCAAGCCCTGAAGTATGGAGACATGGTTGATATAGGTTTTTTATTAATTCAGCCCCATCAATACACATATTTGTTCATAATCTTGAACAAGGATTGAATTTACTTAGTGCTATCCATTATTTGGTACACAATAATAACAATCCATATTCACTTATTTAACAAGTGTATCTAAGATCCTTGTGTGTGTGTGTGTGTGTGTGTCTATACACACACACACACACACACACACACACATATATATATATATAGGTTGCGAACCCCAATACACATATTTGTTCATAATCTTGACCAAGCATTGAATTTACTTAGTGCTATCCATTATTTGGTACACAATAATAACAATCCATATTTACTTATTTAACAAGTGTATCTAAGATCCTTGTGTGTGTGTGTGTGTGTGTATGCATATGCATACATATGGATATACATATGTATATGTATATACATGTATGTATGTATGTATACACATATATATATATATATATATATGTATATATGTATACACACACACATATATATATGTGTATATATACATACATATATATATGTATGTATACATATATATATATGTATACATATATATGTATGTATACATATATATGTATGTATACATATATATATGTGTGTGTGTGTGTGTGTGTGTGTGTGTGTGTGTGTATACATATATAGATATGTATACATATATACATATGTATATATGTATATATATGTATATATACATAGATATATATATGTATATATATGTATACATAAATATACATGTATATATGTATATGTGTGTATATATATGTATATATATGTACATATATATATATATCTATATATATACATATATATATATATACATATATATACACACACATATATATATACATCTATATATGTATATATATGTACATATATATATATATATATGTATATGTATAGATACATATATATATATACATGTATATATATATGTACATGTATATATATATATATGTATCTATACATATACATATATATATATACATATATATACATATATATATGTATATATATGTATATATATGTAAATATATATATACATACATATATATATATCTATACATATACATATATATATATATACATATATATATATATACATACATGCATGTATATATATACATACAATCATGTATGTATATATATACATACATGTATGTATGTATGTATATATATGTATATATATATATCTATATCTATATATATTACACACACACACACACACACACACACACACACACACACACACACACACACACACACACACACACACACACACACACACAGACACAGGTTGCGAACTGATGGGGAGGATCTTGAACAAGGTTCTAGCCTCAACTACTAGAACTCACTTTAGGCTTTCTCCTAGCCTCTTAAGGTATTTATCCTATACCCTACTCCAAGGGAATCTTCTCTCTATTCCCTTATTACACTAATCCTCACCAATCAACTCAAAACTCTATTTCACCATGGGGTCTCCCTAGTGCTCTCATTGCACCGTTCTTGACAACTGGCTTCCAGGAGTGCATTCTTGGCTATATTGAATTCCAAGGCTTGTATTAGGCCCCATTCAATAGTTTTTAGGATCACTAAGTGAATTGGAGCATTGGGTTTCCAATCAATTTGAAGATTGCATAGTTAAGAGGGCTACCAAGACTAATAACAAAATTAGGCCTCCAAAACTGATTTTTGGCTTATATCTCCGCAAACCCTTAAGAATTACTCAAAAAAATTTATGATTTGGATACCCTTTTGGCTCCCCTTGAAGATTTTTCAGGTCTGCAACACCCAGGTCATCCGTACAAGGGATTTCCAAAAATATGTCTATTTACAAGGGTTTCTTGTTTGTATGAACAGGAATATAGAGAGTTCTTCCTTCCACCACTCAAATGGACTCTAAATGACTGAAATCCTGGAATTAAATTCCTTCACTCACCACTCTTTCCTTTCATGAATTTGTATTTCACCCATCACCCCATTCTATGCCCCTTTCAAACACTTATTTGCTGATTTCATTGCCTAGCCGGGTATGCAAACTCGCCTAGGGCCTCTTGGAAAAAACAACAAACCTATGCAAAACAAGACAAAAATACATATTTACATTGTTTATACAGTCTAGTACTTGATTCCAAAAGGCCATCATGGTTCCACCATTGGAATTCAAGTTATAGAGATTTCTTTGCTGATTGCTGTGTACAGACCAGCGAACTGGCAACTTTAAAAAGATTTTTCAAACTAGTAATGAAACTGATCAAAAAAACTCCTAATCTTTACCAAAGCATCTACATTACATACACTATAAAATCACATGAAAACAGCAACCCTATCAATCCATTAAAGGTGTGGATGAAGGGTGAAATCAGAAAACTGTCATCAAAATGCTCAGTTTGCTCTTCATTCCAATGCCAAAATTCGTACAAAAGCATATGCCAACCCTCAAACTAACTTGGATTGGTCTTAAATACCTCTTACCCATGTGAATCAACAGATCCCATAGGTTTTCAACTGATTCTTGAAGCCCTTATAAAGTTTTAGCACTTTTTGTCAATGTTGTCAAGCAACTTTGCAAAGTTGCAAAGTTGCCAAGTGCAACTTTTGCACTATTGTGCATTTAATGGCTCCATGACCTCAAACATGGTTAAATGAACCTATTTCCATGTAATTACAACTTTTAACATATTTTCCATGTTTCCCATCCTCCTGGGGTCTTGGTCAGTGTTTGACCATTCTAGGCTCTAACAAGCAATTTAAGCAATTTTGCCAACATAGAAGCAACTTGGAAACTCAAACACAAAAAAAACCTATTTACAAACACAACTCACACACTTGGGGCTTTATCCCATAGCCCTTATTCATGTGGTCTAGCCAAGACCACTACAAGCCAAAAATGATTTAGGAAACTTGGCATATTTCCTAGGTGCTCTTGCACCATTCTCCCCCTATGACAAAAAAAAACTTAAGGTGGGTTAGTATTCAAGAGATCTTGACTGATACCTCTCTTTTTGAATTCATGTTCAGCTACCCATGTCGCTTCAGATTCAGGCTGGTTCTTCCATTTTACTAAATGCTCCATATAAATTCCATGCCTAGTCTTCTTCTTTACTCTTGAATCTAGAACTTTTTCAGCTTGAGGCTTGGTTTGGAGAGGAATACTGATTTCTGGAATATTCTTATCTACCTCTATGATGTGTTCCTTTTCCATGACATTAGGACCCTTGTATTTAACCAAATCTTGAATGTTGAAGATGGGAGAGATGGCTAGATTGTTTGGCAACTCAATCTTGTAGGCATTTGGGCCATACTTAGCTAGAACCTTACAAGGCCCTATCCTCCTCATTTGAAGCTTGCTTGGAACACCTTTTTGAAGTCTAGCCTTGTTCAAGTGTACCATCACCAAATCTCCTACTTCAAATTGTAAATCTCTCCTCCTTTCATCTACTTAAGTCTTTAACCTTTGAGTAGCCTCTATCAAGGACTTCTTGACCTGCTCATGTACCTCTCTCATGGACTGGGCAAAATCATCTGCATGTCCACTAATCTCTTCTTGATTCTTTAATTCTCATAGCTCACAAACTCCTCTTGGGTGATAACCATAAACAACTTGAAAAGGGCTCTTACCGGTAGTTCTATTTGTGCTATCATTGTAGGAAAACTCAGCTTGTGGTAGGACTTGATCCCACACTTGGCCATACTCCTTTGTTAAACACCTTAGAAGGTTTCCAAGCACCCTATTAATTACCTCAGTTTGACCATCAGTTTTGGGATGGTAAGCTGAACTATGTGCCAAGTTAGTACCTAGCCTTCTCCACAAGGTCTTCCAAAAGTGCCCCATGAATTTAACATCTCTATCTAAAACTATACTGATTGGTAAGCCATGAATCCTTACAACTTCTTTGAAAAATAAGTGAGCAATATAGCTAGCATCATGAGTAGTCTTACAAGGAATAAAGTGACTCATTTTGCTAAATCTGTCCACAACTACAAACACACTATCCAAACCTGATGTTGTTCTTGGTAAGCCCACTATGAAGTCCATGCTGATGCATTCCCATGGCCTATTTGGAATGGGTAAGGGCTGGTACAATCCTGCATTTGTAGAAGTTCCCTTGGCCTTTTGACAAATCATGCATTGTTCAACATACTTCCGGATATCTCTTTGCATCCTAGGCCAATAGTAGAATCTTTCCACCAACTCCAATGTTTTGTTCAAACCAAAGTGTCCACTAAGGCTTCCATTATGCTTCTCTTGGATTAGATTTTCTCTCATTGATCCTCTAGGCACACATAATTGATTTCCCCTAAACAACAACCCATTTTGCAAAGTGTAATCAGCAAACTTTCTATGAAAATGATTGTTAAACTCTACACATACCTTGTAGGCCTCTGAGAAGTCTTCATCATCAGCATATAGGTCTTTGAAACCTTCAACTCCAATACTCTCTAACTGTATTTCTTGGATAGTAAGCAGCCTTCTACTTAATGCATCAGCTACTTTATTTATCTGCCCTTTCTTGTGCTTGATGGTGAATGTGTAGGATTGTAGGAACTCCATCCATTTGATGTGTCTTAGGCTCAACTTCTCTTGAGTGTTGATGTAACTCAATGCTTGGTTATTAGTGTATACAAAAAAATCTTTAGGTAAAATATAGTGCCTCCACTTCCTAAGTGCTTGCACCAATGCATACAATTCTAAGTCATAGGATGAGTACCTAGATTTGGATTCATTTAGCCTTTCACTAAAGAATGCTACTGGCCTTCCTTCTTGGCTTAATACAGCCCCAACAGCAATATTACTTGCATCACATTCTACAATAAACAACTTGTCAAAACTAGGTAAAACCAAAATGGGTTTAGTAGCTACCTCTTTCTTCAACCTTTCAAACCCTTCATTGGCTTCTTTGGTCCACAAGAACTTAGTTTTTAGTCCTCCCTTGATGGTGTCTAATACTGGTGCACATATCTCACTAAAACCCCCTATAAACTTCCTGTAGAATTGTGCCAAACCATGGAAACTTCTTACTGCAGCCCCTGTTTTAGGTGTAGGCCAGTTTAGAATGGTTTCTATTTTACTTTCATCCATCTTCAAGTTACCTTGTGGAACTACAAAACCAAGGTAAACCAACTCTTGTTTCAAGAACTCACTTTTCTCAAGATTAATGGTCAATTTTTCTTCTTGTAACTTCTTTAAAACAATTGCCAAATGCTTCATGTGTTCTTCTTTAGTCTTGCTGAAAATGAGAATATCATCAAGATAAACCACTACAAAAATGCCTATGTAGTCCCTCAACACTTCATTCATTAGCCTCATGAATGTACTAGGTGCATTAGAGAGGCCAAATGGCATTACTAGCCATTCATAAAGTCCTTCCGTAGTTTTGAAGGCTGTTTTCCATTCATCACCCTCCTTCATTCTGATATTATGGTAGCCACTCTTGAGATCTATCTTGGAGAAATACTTAGCACCCCCCAAACAATCCATTAGATCTTCTATTCTAGGAATAGGAAACCTATATCTAATTGTTATCCTATTTATGGCTCTAGAATCAGTGCACATTCTCCACTTACCTCCTTTCTTTGGTGCCAAAACAACCGGTACAGCACATGGGTTAATACTCTTCCGAATGAGACCTTGGTCAAGTAGCTCTTGTACTTGTCTTGCAATTTCTTTATTCTGATCTGGAGTCATCTTGTAAGAAGCCTTGTTGGGCAATGAGGATCTAGGAAGAAAGTCTATTTGATGACTAATAGATCTTTGTGGAGGGAGTGTGGCAAGTTCTCCATCACTTATGATGTCTTTGAACTGATCCAATAGTTCTTTTACCTCTCTTGGCAATGGTGTTTGTTTGATAGCATCTTTCTCCTTTGGTTTCACAACTATGGCAAACCCAACTTCATTGTTCTCCTTGAAATCATGTAAGAATTCTTTTCCACTCATGAGTAGAACACGCTGATCTGTTGCTACATCTATGCCTTCCTCAACAAGTGATTGGATTTTGTATGTCACTCCTCCTTTCTTGAATGTATACAAGTTCTTCTTCCCATGATAGACAACATCCCTATCATATTGCCATGGTCTACCCAAGAGTAGATGACAAGCATCCATGGGCAACACATCACAAAGAATTTTGTCTTGATATCCTCCAATTGAAAAATCCACCCAAACTTGGTCATTTACCAACACATTCTACCCTTTATTCAGCCATGTGACTCTATATGGATGATCATGAGGAATCTTTGTTAGCTTGAGCTTTTGGACAGCCTCTTCAGAGATGATATTATCAGTTGATCCTGAGTCAACAATAACTTTGCAAACCTTACCAAGTATCTTGCATTTTATTCTAAAAAGTGCCCTTCTTTGTTTAGGCTCTTCTTTGCTAGGCTCCTTGATCAAAACTCTTCTAAACATCAGATTTTCTCCCTTCTCAGAATCAAGATTCACTTCTGAAGTTATATTGTTGCTGCATTCTTCTTGAACATATGTTATCTTCTTATCCCCTTGGGAAGATGATGCCTTCTCAGGACATCTATAGGCTGGATGACCAAGTTGTCCACAATGGTAACATTTCATGTTTGCAAAATGTGAACCCCTGCTGAAATTGTTTGATCTGCCTCTAGCTCCACCACCAAATCTTCTTCCTCTAGTGAAATTACCTCTTCCACTTGTTTCCCCACTTTTCTCAATCAACTTGGAGTCTCCTGTGGCCTTGGGTTCATTGCTTCTTCCCCCATAACCACCTCTATGTCCTCTAGAGTCTCTCCCTCTTCCTCTACCCCTAGAGTTAGAGTCTTGTTTCCTTCTATTCTTATCTTCCACTTTGAGTGCCAATTGAAAACACTTATGAACAGTAGTAGGAGTCCAAAGGCTGATCTCCTCTTGAATACTCCATTTCAAACCACCTAAATATCTAGCCACCTTGATGCTCTCCTCCTCTTGGACCTTGGATCTCAAGCAAAGTTTTTGAAACTCTTCAGTATAGGAGGTCACATCCAAATCTTTTTTCTTCAAGCTTTGTCTCTTCTTGTGTAGCTGGATTTCATAGTCTTCAGGCAAATAGTTATCTCTGATTTTTGCCACCATAGCTTTCCAATTAGAGATAGGTTTCTTGCCTTCTCTTTTCCTCTCTTCTTGAATGAACTTCCACCATGTTAGGGCTGGTCCCCTTAATCTTGCTTTGGCAACCTTCACCTTTTGTGCCTCTGATACGCCTTCACATTCAAAATGGTTCTCCATCCCTTCAATCCATTCCATGACCAACTCTGAATTCATCTTACCAGTAAATAGGGGTATCCCCTCAAGAGATTTGCCACCCAATGCCTTGATGGCTTTAAGGAAAGGTTCCTCTTGTAATGGAGGATCAGGTTCAGGTACATAGTCCTCTTCATTCTCTTCCTTTCCCTTTTCTTCATTAATTTCCAACTTCTCTTTCATTTTTCCAGCTGTCTCTACCACTTCATCAAGCTTATCTTTCATAGCTTCTAAGGCTTCCTCAAGGAGCCTATTTTTCTCCCTTTGTTCTGTCACTTCCTTTGCCAACTCAGAATTTGTTACCATGGTGGTTTCTCCCACTGACTCACTTCCAAAATAAGACATACACAATGTCTTGTCCCAAACCTTTCAATGCTCTGATACCAATTTGATGGGGAGGATCTTGAACAAGGTTCTAGCCTCAACTACTAGAACTCACTTTAGGCTTTCTCCTAGCCTCTTAGGGTATTTATCCTATACCCTACTTCGAGGGAATCTTCTCTCTATTCCCTTATTACACTAATCCTCACCAATCAACTCAAAACTCTATTTCACCATGGGGTCTCCCTAGTGCTCTCATTGCACCGTTCTTGACAACTGGCTTCCAGGAGTGCATTCTTGGCTATATTGAATTCCAAGGCTTGTATTAGGTCTCATTCAATAGTTTTTAGGATCACTAAGTGAATTGGAGTATTGGGTTTGCAATCGATTTGAAGATTGCATAGTTAAGAGGGCTACCAAGACTAATAACAAAATTAGGCCTCCAAAACTAATTTTTGGCTTATATCTCCTCAAACCCTTAAGAAGTACTCAAAAAAATTTATGATTTGGATACCCTTTTGGCTCCCCTTGAAGATTTTTCAGGTCTACAACACCCAGGTCATCCGTACAAGGGATTTCCAAAAATATGTCTATTTACAAGGGTTTCTTGTTTGTATGAACAGGAATATAGAGAGTTCTTCCTTCCACCACTCAAATGGACTCTAAATGACTGAACTCCTGGAATTAACTTCCTTCACTCACCACTCTTTCCTTCCATGAATTTTTATTTCACCCAACACCCCATTCTATGCCCCTTTCAAACACTTATTTGCTGATTTCATTGCCTAGCCGGGTATGCAAACTCGCCTAGGGCCTCTTGGAAAAAACAACAAACCTCTGCAAAACAAGACAAAAATACATATTTACATTGTTTATACAGTCTAGTACTTGATTCCAAAAGGCCATCATGGTTCCACCATTGGAATTCAAGTTATAGAGATTTCTTTGCTGATTGCTGTGTACAGACCAGCGAACTGGCAACTTTAAAAAGATTTTTCAAACTAGTAATGAAACTGATAAAAAAAACTCCTAATATTTACCAAAGAATCTACATTACATAAACTATAAAATCACATGAAAATAGCAACCCTATCAATCCATTAAAGGTGTGGATGAAGGGTGAAATCAGAAAACTGTCATCAAAATGCTCAGTTTGCTCTTCATTCCAATGCCAAAATTCGTACAAAAGCATATGCCAACCCTCAAAATAACTTGGATTGGTCTTAAATACCTCTTACCCACGTGAATCAACAGATCCCATAGGTTTCCAACTGATTCTTGAAGCCCTTATAAAGTTTTAGCACTTTTTGTCAATGTTGTCAAGCAACTTTGCAAAGTTGCAAAGTTGCCAAGTGCAACTTTTGCACTATTGTGCATTTAATGGCTCCATGACCTCAAACATGGTTAAATGAACCTATTTCCATGTAATTACAACTTTTAACATATTTTCCATGTTTCCCATCCTCCTGGGGTCTTGGTCAGTGTTTGACCATTCTAGGCTCTAACAAGCAATTTAAGCAATTTTGCCAACATAGAAGCAACTTGGAAACTCAAACACAACAAAAACCTATTTACAAACACAACTCACACACTTGGGGCTTTATCCCATAGCCCTTATTCATGTGGTCTAGCCAAGACCACTACAAGCCAAAAACGATTTAGGAAACTTGGCATATTTCCTAGGTGCTCCTGCACCACGAACCCCAAAACTATTTCTAGCTAAAGCATTTTTGATGAACCTACCCCCTCATCCTTCCATAAACTAGTAATTAAAGTATTGTGACATATGATTTGGATCTACATTGACGTAAGAGGGGTGCATTATTTTCACAAGTGATATATTTATATATTATATGAATAAATCCTAAGGCTATTAAGTTCATCAATGCAAGCCTTGATAACACATGTCTTAGTAAGTGTGGCAATCAATCAGGACAAGAATATATGTATACCTTGGTAGTAAGAAGAAAAATTGTGATTTGAGCCATGTTGGAATTTAACTCTCTAATTGTAATGTTGAACAATCATAAGTTGAGTACTCAAGAGTAATGTTCCTCATTCTAATCCAACCACTAGGGAATTCCCTTGTTTAAGAGAATGACCCTTAGGACACTCAGAGATTGCAATAGTTCCTCGGTAAACATTGTGTCAAGGTGTTCCAAACACATAACTAGATGATAACCAAACCATATTTTGTAAATTTTTAAGGTGTCAATAGAACATGGTTTCATATATTACAATAGATAAATAATAATAATAATGATAATCATAATAATAATATTTAAAAAAAAAAATTGGTTATGTTTTTGCCTTGATAAATGTAGGGCATGACACAAAATCCAATAAACCTATTATTGACTCTCAAAAAACTCAGAGATGACACAAAAGAGACAAGATATGTGATGAACAATAAGCTTATTTTCTCTTTACTTTATCTTCTTTCAAAATTATACATCTCAAAACTCATTTATGAAAGAGAAATACAACATTAAACTTGCAAATCTTCAATATGCTATATTATCTCAAAATAAATAGAATACACAATTGGCCTGACCTACAAAGTCTAGTGAAATTGTTTTCTAAATCAAAATTTAGACCTTTTTGATGCATTTGGAGCTCACTTATATAGATATGAATTGCAAAGAGTAATTAAGAGAAATAAAAAAGAAAATCTAATTTTGTGCATACCCAAAAGGAAAATATGATCTTTGCATGCAAATTCACCCTAGAAGTGACAAAAGGTAGTGGATATGAGTGCTCTAGAGAGTAGATGGATAACCATTGCCACAAAAAGATATATTTTGCATTTAATAGCCATGGGAAACACCAAGAATTGGTTACAGATGATCAAAAATCACTCACCATCAATGAAACATAGAGTTGTAAAGTATCAATTCCCTTTTATCTCTACTTCACAACCCTTTCTTTTGACCTCCAACTTAACCTTGCAAAGTAGTGAAACCATCTTTGACTTAATCCTTATCACTCCTTTGCAACTTTAAGCTTACTAACTATCTTTTCACCTATGAAGTTATGTGTACCATTAGATCTGGGCAGATATGTTAGTCACAATTGCATTTTGAGCCTTTGAGCTTCTTTTATCTTTGCTCCTTCAAAATCTCCTTGAATTGTGACACCTATCCAATCCTGATGCATCACCTCTAGTCCAAATGCCACATGTCATTTTGTCACATTTTCATTCATCCACCATGTACCATTTGAGCACACATATCTAGGCTTAAGATGCTTCCTCGTGTCCTCCACATGAAAAAATATCATGTTCTCGCAAGGTTGAATCTATTAGTGCTACGAATGAGATTAGGCCAATGATCTTGGGTCCTTTGAAAAAGTAAAGAGGCCCACCAAAGATATGTGTTGAATCATCACATTCGAGCATTGGTTACTCTTTACACATCTTTGAAAAGAGAGAAAGTGAAAGAAATTGATATTCTAAGATCTGACAACCATGACAAAGCAATATTTTTCCTTGTGTTTTGTATACATTGAAAATTAAAAAAAGACACTTGGAACCTTGTACTGAGAACAAATTTTGGAAACTCACAACATAGGTTGGCCCTACCATCTCCATGTATTTTTATGTCATATTCTTGCTTTAGTTATTTCTCATGCAACTTTATAAAGTGAGAAAATGGCAGGCATAGATTTTTTAAGATTTGATGATCATGAAAATAACTTTTCTTGGGTTAATAATTTAAAAATAAAACAAAGGGTAGTATAACCACAGAAAAAACTAGGTCAAAGAAGAGTCAAGTAATAGGGTAAAAATATTTTTGTGAAAATATTTAAAAGATAACATGAAAATTATACAGTATTAAAAGAATTTTCAAAATTTTTAGGGCTTTATTTAAAAACCTTCCTGTGCATATTCAAAAATATGAACAATGTCGATCAAGTTTAGATATCTAGGGCACAATCGACATTAAGGCAATACAACTAGTGGTTTTTTCTAGGGCATAATCAATTAAAAGAAAAACAATCCCTAATAAAGAAAAGGGTTATTTGGTTTTTCACTACAATTTTGCAGAAGGTTTCAACATGTGAAAAACTAGGCTAATAGTGGTTCTATTTCAAGGTGATGAATATAAAAAATTCATGTGAGGGCTCAAAATCCCTAGTTGAACCATATCACAAACTTAACAAAACTAACAACTTTTGAGAGAACAACACTCAAAACAAGGAACACCATAAATATACACAAAAGAACAAACATATATATACAAGCATTTAAAATGTACAAACCTAACTTCTATTCATGGAAAAAAAGGTATTTTTAACAAAAACACTTCTTCAAGAATTGTCCATGAAATGGAAACTCAAGAATATAACCTAATAGCTCCTTTAAAATGCAAGAATCTTCACTCCATGTAGAATCAACCAAATAAGGACCTAACTAGATTGGGTCAAATTTTCCACAGGATGTTTATCCTTATCCTCCATTATTGCATTCCACATTAAGACTAAATCCTTTGGATCAAATTTTCTTGCCATTTCTCTTCTTTCATACAAGCACTTAGCTTGAAAATATAATTTTACATTCTTAACAGAGGCTTCTTTTCAAGTTTCTACCAATCCTACCAACTCATCCATTCTCTCTTGCATGTCATCAATAACATCATGATCATACATCTAGATGTAGTTATGTATAACTATCAAATTATTTTGAGGCACCCTTTCTTGGACTCCATATAAGAGGTCAAAGAGTGAACCACCTATCGCCTTCTTGATAGTCACTTTATCAACCCATACTACTAAATATAGCTTGGAATCCCATGATTTCTTATTATCATCCAAGGTCTTCTTAATAACTTTCATAAAGATTTTATTTGTAGATTTAGCTTGTCCATTTCCCTATGGATGATACGGGGATGATGTTAATCTTATAATACCATACTTGTCACAAAATTTGGCAAATTCCTTTGATTTGAAACACATGGCATTATTAGTTACAATTATTTGAGGACACCCAAACCTTGTTATGATGTTGTTTAAAAAAAAATATTTACTACTTTTGTAGTAGCATTCCTTGTAGGATTAACCTCTACCCATTTTGTAAAGTAGTTAGTTGCCACTAGTACCCATGAATAACTAGTGCTAGATTTGGTTGAAATATCACTTATAAAATCCATACCCCATTTTTGAAAAGGTGCCTATACTTATATTTTTTTCAAAGGAGTGTTCCCAGAGAATTTTAGTTTTCCTACAAATTTATGCCAAGAGACACACTTTCTGACCAAAATCTATGCATCTTTGAATAAACTAGGCCACCATAAATCATCTCTCATTATCTTGTGGGTAGTAGTCTTTTCGATATAATGACCTTGACATACCCCTAAATGCATATCATTTAATATATTTTCAAACTCTTTGTGATCAATGCCATTCACGAGTATCCCTTCAAAATTCCTCCATCATAGACTTCCATTAATAATAATATATCTAATGGCATGCAATTAAATAGTTCTTCTCTCATTGTCTAATAAATAAGATGGGGAATTCATATGCTACAAGTAATGTATCACATTTATATACCAATCATAATGATCCATATCACAAGCATTTGACTTAAGGTCTTCACATACAAGATTTATTTGATTAGTATCTAAATTTGATTAAGCCATCAATTTTGCTAATCCTTGGCCTCTAACTAATTTAGTGATCTAGATGTCAATCTTAAATTCTTGAATCCCATTTATCCATTTGCACCTCCTAGCAGATACCTCCTATTGAGAGAAAATATCATTGACTGTTGCACTTGGCACAAATGCAATAACAATAGCACCGATTAAATAGCATCTAAAAGCTTTCGCAACTTTAACTAGAGCATAATATTTTTCATTAATTTCATATTTAAGCTCTGTAGGTTGAAGATATTTTCTAAAAAATGCAATTGGTTTCTAATAACCTTCTTCAAATTTTTGAAGAAAAATTGTTGCAAGAGTGTGGAAATATGCAAAAGAAAAAATATGCATGGGCTTTTCATAATCTGGTGTCTTGAGGATTGGTGCATTTTTAATAGCATTTTTGATTTCTTGAAAACCTACCATAGGATCACCTTTCCAATTGATGGTTTCTCCTTTCTTGATCATCTTGGAGATTGGTTTGCTAATCTCAACAAATTAGTTACAAATCTCCTTAAAAAATTTACTTGCCCAAATAAAGAGTGAATTCCTTTGACATTCTTGGGCTTAGGAACTTTATTAATTGTTGCCACTCTTTTAGGGTTGATATTAACTCCTTTAGATACTATGTGACCAAGCAATTTCCCTTCTATCACTCCAAAAAAACATTTCTTTAGGTTTAAAGAAACCCCAAACTCTAAGGCTTTAATGATTTTTTTTTTCTAAATGTCTATAATGGTCTTCAACCCTTTTTGAGTATGTTGTGAGATCTTCTTGATATAGAATTTATCAATATATTCCTTAAATGCTATATACATGGCTCTGTAAAATGTTTCTCCTACATTTTTCAAACCAAAGGGCATCCTAACATATATATAAGTTCCCCAAGGGGTTGTAAAAATAGTTTTGAATTGTTTTTTATCATCAACAAGGACCTAGTTATACCCTAAAAAACCATCCATCATAGACATTAGCTCTAAAATAGTAAGTTGTTGCAACATGGCCTCCATATTAGGAAATCCATAATTATTTTTCAAAGATGCAATAATTAGCTTCCTAAAGTCAACACATAGCCTATTATCGCCATTCTCTTTTTACTAGTACTAGGTTGGACACCCATGACAAATGTTTTATTGAACTAATTATCCCCCCATCCCTTATCTTCAAGAGGTTTTCCTATATTTTAGGGGCTAGAGTGAGTTTTTTAGGTGTTTATTTTTGTCTAAATGACTTAACATTCTATTTGATAGGTATTACATGCTAAAAAATGTCTTCCCTATAAGCCTTAAGGTCATCATATAACCATGCAAAAACATGCCTAAATTTCCTAGGCAAATCAAACAAAGATTTCCTAATTGCAGGGTATAAAGTCTTACTAATATACACATTTTTAGGAGATTCACCAATGCTAAGATTTATTTCTTCAAGCTCCTATGGCTTTTGATCACTAACTTCTAAGTGCATCCTATCTTGGTTGTTGAAAACACTTTCTAAAATCTCCAGTTCCTTAGGTACCTTATTTTTTTTTATTGCAAGATCTCTTGGCCAGAAATAGTTTCCTTTCCATCTGCTATTTCAACCAAAGCACTACAATCCAACTCTTGGCCATGATACTTATCCTCATTTAGAAGGAAATTAAAGATTTATTTTTCATCTTCAAATACTTTCTAACTTTCTATATTTTTAGGAATAGATGGCCTATTCTATATCTCAATTTTAGATACAGCAACAAATGATATGTCATCTGGCTTGATTTCTACATTAGCTAATAGGTCAACCATCTTGTTGTTACTTTTTCCCATCCGAGAAATTCCAAAGGAATCAAATGCTTCTATTTGGTCCCAAACAATATTCCTATATTATTTTATCATTTTATTCTTTCAAAAGCATATGTCTACTTAACTCGAGACACAACTAACTCTGAGTCACCAATAACATGCAATTTCTTAATTTCACAACTTGATGCCACTTTTAATCCCAATAAAGGTGTCTTATATTCTACATTGTTTTTAGTACATGTAAAATTTAAGGTAAATGAATACCTAAAAGTGTCCTTATCTATAGATATAAAACCTACTCTAGCTCCTGATCCTTTTTTAGATTTTTCTCCATCAAAGTACATAGTCCGTAGGTTTTGTGAGTCCAAACAACTTGTTACCTCTTGTGCAATCAGTGGGGGTGATTTTTCAATTTCATGAATGACATGTTCAACTCTAAAAGCATTAAACTCAATATCCAAAAAAAAATGTAGCATCTTTATCAATATTATCTTCAAACATATGAGTGACTCTTTGTTCTCTATAAATTTTGATAGCTTTATCTTCTATGTGAAAAGTAACATAAGATAAGTCACACTGTAGGCTACCTCCCATTGAAGCACTCCATTTTCTAGATATTAACAGTGCATTATGTGGAGTAATGTCAACTACTAGGACAATCATAGTCAACTCAACATCAAGGTGGGCATCTAATCTAAAAGGTAAGATATTGATTGTACCTATGATCTAGGTACTTCCCTTGCATCCATTGCTCTACACCTACCTTGTTTGGTATCTACTTCCAAATCAAGGGATTCCATAACTTTGAAAGGAATAATAGTGTTTGATGCTCCTGAGTCAATCATGCAATTTTTAAAAATTCTGCCATTTATGACCAGACTAAGAAAGAAAGGATCAATGTTTTCTATGCAAACTATAGATGAATTGTCCAAATACATCTGGATTATTTGGGACATGACTCCTTTGTCTTCTTTGTCTTTTATTATGAGTAGTACTTGCTACATTATTGATTGTTTTTTCTTAGTAATACTATTACTTCCTATCCCATTCAACCAAGAGAGAACCTTATTCTTGTGTTCCTCTATTCTAAACAACTCAAACAAGGGAACTTTGAAAGTAATTTGAGATAGCATAGAAACATATCAACAAGATCATAGACATTGGGTTTGAAAGAATTACCTCTAGCTGCTAGTGTTTGAACACCATGTCTCTTTTCTTTCTTGGTAACATCAATTTTTTCTTTCTTTTCTTGTATATTCACCTTAACTATTTCAATTCCTTGAAAATACACTTTCTTCTTGGGTTCCCACTTTTTGTTCTTACTATCCTTGATCTTAATAGTCACTGGATTGTCCCTTTTATTTTCATCATTCATTTTATGAGTAACAACATTAATGAAAATGCCAGATGGTTTACCAACAATGTTGTTAACAATTATGTCTATCATATTGTAAGTACTATGTACTTGGGCTATCATTTCTATAGTGATTTTGTCAATCTATTCATTTTATAGTTTTCTAAAATTCATGTAATCCACACTTGACAATATATTGCATATCCTATCTTCATCTTGATCTTCATCATCTGAAAAATCTTTTTGATGGTGCAATTTATATATAGTTCTCTAATTTAAAATATCAATTTCAAAGTCTTCTAAGTTAGATTCATCACCATTATCACAAAAAATTATCATATTATATCCTACATCCTCATGATTCTTTTCTTCCTCTTCTTCTTTATTTTGTGCATGCTGATTTGCAGAAAAGACTAAGCAATTCCAATATAGTCAAGGGAATGAGGGAAATGGTACACATACACCAAGGTACATCATCTATCATGTTCAAAAAAATTATTTGTAGTAGATCTAGTGTACCTTTTTCCTTAGTGCCTTGAGAAGGATTTAGAATAGGTTTCTCATCTTTCCATTGTATGGTATAGGAATAGTTTTGCATCCTAGGCTGCCTATTGCAATGATTATTAAACTAAGGTTTATCACCAATGTTTTTCTTATTGGCATGATTTTCTGATGGATTCAACTTCTTTAGCAGGTTTAAAACTTGGTCCATTGTATCATCCTCAAATTTCTTAGTTGTAGCATATTTGTCATCTTCTTTCTTGTTTCCCCTTGGATTGAAAAGTTTTGGGTCATCACTTCTCCCAAACTTAACATATGTTTTTCTATTATTTTCAATATTTACAACCATTTTATAGGCATCCCTCAAAGTTCTAGGATCCTTTTCCCTTAGAGTATATGCCATCTTATTGTCAAAGGAATTAAAATAAGTTGTGAGGCATACATCCTCCCGTAACCTCATCACTTAAAATAACTTATACATCCCTTTCTAAAATATCACATTGAAGTCAGAGGTGAATTCATTTGGGTTCTTCTTTATGTTGTTAAACTCATTCAACATAAAGTTGGCATTAGTGTTGTCTGCATGTTTTTCCTTGAAAATATTCTCTAAGTCACTTCATGAGTTGATACTATCATCGAGAAATTTTCTAAACCAATCCCTAGCATCTTCAGTAAGAAAATGAACAAACAATTTCATTACTACATCCTCATGTTCTACCTCATAATCATTTAGCATATCTATAAATTTCCTCAAGTGCTCTTGATTAGTCTCAACATTATTTCCTAGAAATTTTATGACCTTAACTCTTAGATCATTTAAAATACGATGGGGAAAGAAAAGAATGCACAAAAGGGACATTTTCTTAAATTTCTCCATATAAATGGTTCTCCTCTAAAATCCTACAACCTTTGAAGTACTTGCTCTAGCAGCTTCAGTTTATATAGGGATTTGAGGCTATTGAACTTGTTGAGTAACAATTATTTGACTACTTGTAGTGGAATATGTGATAAGGGCTAACTGAGATATGTTTTGGCGAGCCATTACTGGTCCACAAGTAGGAGTAGAGGGTATGGCTTGTGAGGATAAATTTGGCCAAGATGCTAAGGTAGAATTAGATTTGATAAACTATATTTTCATTCTAGTCTTAGCTACTTGGGCCTCATTCTCAAACTTTTCAAGCTCTTTGGCTAAGTCTTCTCTCTAATTTTTGGCCTTTCTAAATCTAAGTCAAGCTTAGACATGGTAGAATTCTTTGGAATAGTTTGGGGTTCATTGATTTGGATTTCTATTACCTTTTGCTTCCCTTTGTCAAGGTTATTCATAGTTAAATCTATAACCTTGGGTTCAATAGGCATTTAGGGTTGGATTTGTGAGATAACATACCCTTCCTTATCTTTAGCAAGGCAATCTTGCTCTTGAATATTTGATATCAAATCATCCATATCCCCAAAAACATCTAGGTGCAGTTTAGAAGATCTCTCTTCTAGATTTTTTTTTCCTCCTACAAAGCATTCATTCTTCTAATTAAGGCTTCCCTTTCTAAAGGGAATTCATGTTATAAACTTTTTTTTCCTTCTCCAAATGAATGTGTTTGGCATCTTCTTCTGCAGCCCTTTTCTTAAGAACTTCTATTTCTAAAAATAATTCTTCTAGGTCTATAGAGGTGGCCTCTGAATCAACTAGGTCATCCAAATCTATACTATTCCTTTCAACATATGGGATTTGTAGGATTAAAAATAGTACTTAGAGTATTTATATATCCAAACCTATGGTTCATTTCCTTCACCACATTTATTCTAAAAGGAATATCCCCTATAGAAGACACATTCTTATCATGATAAAATATCTCTTCTTGCAATGGGGTTGTGAACATCTCTCCCAAAAGTATGGTAATTTCTAATTCAAAATTTAAGGAAGAAGATTCTCTTTCTATTACAAGTTGGTATTGTGAATCTGATGACACATTACCTCTAGGCTTCCACATAGGATTAGAATCTACCATCGTTTTGGCTTGGTTCTTCCTATACCCATGAGGTAATTCTATGTACAATGGCACTTCTGGGTTGGCCTTTGTAAAATATTTTGTAGGTTTCCTCTTATCTACCATTTGTTAGATTTATTTGAAATATATTGTACTAGCTACAAAACCTTTTGATTGAGTCACCACCCTATGAAGGGAAAACATTTTTAAATGGCTTTAGAAATTGGAAAATACCACAGGAAAAGACTTCTAAAAATAGATCTAACATAGAGGGTCAATCAAAAATATTTTAACACTGCACACTTTGGGGAACACAACTCTACTTTGCTGTAGGCACTATGCAAGGACACTATATGTCACAGTGCTCTTGTGGTATTGGGAAATTTGTAGATTCTCAAGGTTTGCCACTATAAAAGACCAATACAAACATGGAAACATATAAGAGAAGGAAAATTGTGGCCATACAACTTTATGCCAGAGATTGTAGTACTCTTTAAACAATAGATTGTATTGAACAACTCCCCAACAGAGTTGCCATTTTGTTGGCTCCTAATTTGATAGAATTTTAACTTCCCTTTAGATTAAGTCATTACCTAGGTTTTAGATAAAATCCATGATAGCATAGCTCTCCAATGAAAAGGACCAATTGATATGACCTATATGGTACTTCTGCACTTTGAATTCTATAGGATTTAGGTGGGTTTACCTCTGAGAATTATAGCATTTACTGCACTTGTTTAATCCCATCATTAGTAGATAGTTTCCTACTTTCTTCTAATTCATCAACAATATATGAGAAGATAAAAAACTAATCTATCAACTTAGATACTCTCTAAATCAAGCTCAGTCATACATTTTCTTCACAATAAACTTTCAAATATGATTTATTTTAATAATTATTTGTTGCATACAATCCTTGAGTAGAAATAACCTAACATATGGCTAGTGTGGTATTCATTGGGCAAAACCTCTCACAAAATGAATCTCTATAAACGATCCCCCACCACCTTATGATAGGAATATTAGTGTTCATAGAAAAATCATATTCTTATCAAAATCTTTATGAAATCATCAATGAGTTCCCTCAATTCATTTCAATCATTTACATAACCCATTAGATTATCAATAAGTAATGAACCAAAATATACTTCGAAAGGAAACACAACCAAGATCCAATAAACACATTATTGACTCTTTGAAAACTCAAAGATGACACAAAAGAGACAAGATATGTGATGAATAGTAAGCTTATTTTCTCTTTGTATTATCTTCTTTGAAAATTATACATCTCAAAACTCATTTATGAAAGAGAAATACACCATTAAACTTGCAACTCTTTAATATGCTATATTATCTCAAAAAAAAAAGAGAATACACAATTGGACTAACCTACAAATGAGAAAAATTGTTCTCTTAACCAAAACTTGGACCTTTTTGATGCCTTGGGAACTCGCTTATTAGATATGAATTACAGAGAGTAATTAAGGGATATTAGAAAGAAAATATGATCTTTGCATGAAAATTCACCCTAGAAGTGACAAAAGGTAGTGGATATGAATTCTCTAGATAGTAAATGGATAACCATGGCCACAGAAAGACATATTTTACATTTATCAAGCCTAGGAAACACCAAGAAGTGGATGCAGCCAATAAAAAATTGCTCACCATCAATGAAACATAGAGTTACGAAGTAATGATTGCCTTTTATATCTATGTCGTAGCCCTTTCTTCTGACTACCAACTTATACTTGCAAAGTATCAAAACCATCTTTGACTTAACCCTTACTACTCCTTCATAACTTGAAACTCACTAACTATCTTGTCACCTATAAAGTTACATGCATCATTAGATTTAGGCATATTTGATGGTCATGATTGACTTTCGAGCCTTTGAGTTGCTTGTGTCTTCATTCCTCTAAAATATCCTAGAAGTATGACACCAATCCAATGCTAACACCATTGTCTTTGGTACCACTACCACATGACATTCTATCATATTTTCATTCATTCACTAGGTGCCATTTGAGCACATAGGTCCCTTAAGATGCTTTCTCATGTCCTCCACATGAAAAAATCTTGCATTCTTGAAAGGTTGAATCTATCAGTGTTGCAAACAAGCATAAGCTATTGATCTTGGAGCCTATGAAAAATTAAAGAGGTAGACCAGAGACACATGTTGAATACTCATATTCTCGCTTTGGTTATTCTTCATACATTTTTGAAAATCGAGAAAATGAGAG
Source organism: Cupressus sempervirens (assembly GCA_028749045.1). Taxonomy (NCBI): domain Eukaryota; kingdom Viridiplantae; phylum Streptophyta; class Pinopsida; order Cupressales; family Cupressaceae; genus Cupressus; species Cupressus sempervirens. Next base: position 426,210,610 of record CM053786.1, read on the forward strand.
ATGTTGCTCTTCTAAGATGTGATAGCCATGACAAAGAAATATTTTTTTCTTGTGTTTTATATCTAAAGAAAATTAAAAAATTCCACCTAGAACCTCATATTGACAACAAATTTTGGAAAGTCAAAACACAGGTTGGCCCTACCATCTCCACATGTCGTTACATCACATTCTCACTTTGGTTATTTTGGGTGTAACTTTATAAAGAAAGAAAGTGATAGGCATTGAACTTTTAAGATCTAATAGTCATGAAAATGACTATTCTTGGGTTAAGAAATTAACACTAAAATAAAGGGTAGTCTAGCCATAGGTAAAACTAGGTCAAAGAAGAGTCAAGTGCTAGGGTAAAAAGATTTTTACAAAAATATTTAATAGACTCTGCAAAAATTATATAGTAAAAGGATTTTCAAAAGTTTTAGGGATTTATTTAAAAATCTTCTCAGGCATATTAAAAAAAACAAATAATGTCAATCAAGTTTAGAGACCTAGGGCACAATTGACATTAAGGCATTACACTTAAGGGTTTTTTTCTAGGGCATAATCAATTAAAAGACACACTGTCCCTAATAAAGAAAAGGGTAATTTGGTTTTTCACTACAATTTTGTAGAAGGTTTCAACATGTGAAAAACTAGGCTAACAAGATCTCTAGGTGAAGACCATTCCAAAATATTCTCACTCAAAAAACTTTATTGAAAATAGGAAAACTAACTCTAACCATACAAATAATGGCTTTGGGCCACAAAATTTTTAATTCCACTTCTTACCTCTACCAAACACCTTATTTTCATTTCCATCTTCTTGAGGTAAGCTTAAATTATCATTTATATCATCTTCACCAACCATACCAATATTTTCAATCAACTTATTAGGAAAAATCAAATTGGTTTCTTCACTTTTATAATGCATAGAAAAACTAGGATCATTATCTACAACTTGATCACTATGAAAATTTAGGTCAATATGCTATTGGATTTCAAAATCAAATTGAAGTTCTTCATCAATATATGATTGATGCATTCTATCGAATGGAAACATTAAAGCTTCATACTCTACTTGATCCAACGAGATACACACATCATGAATTTGAAACTACTTTTGTGGAGTTGAATGAGAAGGGTATCCGAAATCTAATTCTCCTCATTTACAACCTTGTCACTCATCCAATCAAATTTGACAACTATTAAAACACCTTCACACTGAAACAATGGATTAGTCACCAAGATAAAATAAAGTTTATGAAAGTGCTCACATTCTAAAATTTGATTTAACTCATCTATATCATAATAAAAGTCATTATGGAAAACCTTGAATGAACCAAACTTATTGCCATGAGTAATATCAATACAAGACGAAAATTCATAATATGAATCATAACTTTTACTACCATCATCTTCTTCACATGAACTATCAAACTTATAACACATGAATGTGAACTACTATCAAAAAATTTCCCTAAATCTAATAAAGAATCAAATTCTCCATCATCATGATCATTACACATCAGTAAAGTGTGGTCAATATGGGGAACATCAAAATTAGAACAAAATACATCTTTGTTAATGCTTTCTTTATCACATAAGTCAACAATAAATTCATCTTCATTTTGTGCACTATAACTATGGAATAATTCACATTCATCTTTAGTCCAGGGCCTTTACAATATGTATGTTGATGACGAAAGGAAGAAAAAATCAGATATGCATCATACCTCACAACTCTAGTGTCACTTTCATCCTCATTGGAATTCACATGTTTAAGTAACAAAAACTTTAAAAGATCATTAGATGAATATGTTTCAAAATCATGAGCCAATAGTGCTTAAATTTGATTAGTATTTAGTATGACTTCATTACAAATCTTCTCTTCTTGGCTGTGAACATAATCCAAATAATGTGAAAACTTATAACAACAAGATCACTAGTAGCATAATCCGTATAATTATGAGCATCATCATAACACCTTTTCTCTTCTCTACATGATACCTCAACACTAGGTATATTATCATATTCATTTTTATCATGACAACATTGGTCCTTACTATTTTCATGCTTTTCTTCCTTCATATACCCATTCTCATAAAAATGAAGAATCAATCACATACTTATCTTCAAACTATTGATTAGAGTCATATGATTCATTAAGATAGGAATCTTCATCTTCACAATCATATTGTGTATCATCTTCATAAGATCAATCATATTCACTAGGATTTTGAACACTTTCACATTCATCATTAGAATAATCAATAAAGTATCCAATCTCAAGAAGATAACTCTTAATATTTTTCAAAGATTCCTCAATATGCATAGCCATTTCTAACCTCCATTTTGTTGACCAATTATCTAAATTAGGGATAAAAACATCTAGGAAAAATATAAGCCATAAAGACTCCTTTGGTCTCAAATAAACATGAAGATTCATGAGTGATGATTTAAACTTCATGTAAATTTGGACATCATTATGACCTTTAATATCTCTTACCTCATTCCTTATAATAGTAAGAAGTTGATTATAAAGCTCTTTTCTTAACATAGAAATGTCTTCACAAACACTCTCATAACTTGGTAAACCATTTTAAGATCTGAGACTTGACTCCATTTTAAACTTATACCTCTTTATCCTAGTGTTGTAAACAGAAAATAGAGGTATTATTTTTACCACTTAATTCACATGGAAAGAAAAGTCACAAAAATTTAAATACTTCAAGTTATGATGTTGAACCTTTGATTTGTTCACTGGGAACTGTTATAGGCATGAAACTTCCCCACACCATACATGAAAACTAAGTATGGATATCACTTTGAAAGAGGAAAATGAAATCACATATTCGATTCATTTTCAACATTTTAATTTCATAAAAAAAAAGATGCATACGACACTCAAACTAGTTAATCAAGATTTATAACTTCCCTTTTCAAGAACTGCTCACAAATCTTTAGATCTGTCCAACAAAATGTTGGAAGTATCTTAAATCTCTCATATAAAATAAATTGCATCTAGTATAGAGATCTTTGAGTCATGATTCACACTTGTGAGAAATAAATTAAAGCATAATTTTTTACTTGACAAATCTGAATGTGACCTTCAACTTGAGGGAAACTTGTAGATCATCAATATTTTTTTGAAAACTTACACACTTGGAAAAGAGGAAAATACACTTAATCATTCTTAACTCATAATATTACAACAACATTTTTTTGAATTGGCTGATGATGAATTCATTTGGAACAATTCAATTTAAATCCAACTCTCAAAGCTATAAATGTTAATGAATAAAGCATTATTTGGAGGCATGAATTTTTAGCAAGGAAATGGAACATACATCAGAACCTTACTATTGTAAAAAAATTTAAATGCTTTTCTATAGAATGATTCAATACATCCCCAACAATGTCACCAATTGTTTATCAAAAGCATTGAAATATGTGGTTAGACATGCATACTCATCTAGTTTCATGAGTTGGAATAATTTGTATGCACCCATCTAGAATCTAACATTAAAATAAAATGTAGACTCATTTTGATTTTTTTAGATATTGTTAAATTTTTTCAAGAAAAAGCTAACATTAATGTCATCTCCATATTTATCCTTGAAACATTTCTCTAAATAATCCCATGAATTGACGCTATCACCAGGAAGCCTTCTAAACTAGTCCCTAGAATCCTTTGATAAGAGAATGTACAAACAGTTTTATGATAACATCTTCATGTTCCACCTCATAATTATTTAGCACATTTCTCAATTTTCTAAGGAGTTCCTCACCATTAATGGCATTATTTCAAGGATTTTTTTGACTTTATCCCTCAATTCATTCAGGATAGGATTAGGATAACTAGGAATACTTGTGAATTATATATGCTTATACATTTCCATGTACATTGGATTTCTTTGGAGTCCTAGAATATTTATAGGACTAGGTTCACCAATTTGAGTTTGCACCATGATTTTTCATTTTTATCCTATGCTTTACTAACCTACTATAGTACAGAAAGAAACTAGTCATGATTGGGTTATCCCTAAGCTACGTTCCTTTGGGCCACAAATTGGATTGGAAATAATACCTTTTGTAGGTTGGGTTTTTCCCACATGGTTATACCAAAAGTGGAATTAAGAAACCACATCTTCCTTTTCATTTCTACAGCCTAAGATTCATTCTCTGCCTTATCCAACTCTTCGGCCAGATTTTCTCATTTCATTTTGGCATTTTCCAAGTCCATAATTATTTGAGACATACCTTGAGTATCCTTGGGTATAATTGTAGATTCATTTATTTGAATTATTACAATCTTTTATTTACCTTTATAAAAAAACATTAATAGAAAGGTCAACTATGTTTGGGACAACTCTATTTTCTTTAATAGGTTTATATGGCTGGATTCTAGTTGCCACTGACTATCTCACCAAGTGGGTATAAGTAATCCCAACTAGAAGGTTTACCAATTTTTTTTTTAATGATTTTATTGTAAATAATATCATTGAGCCATATTTGGTTTTCTTGAAAGACTTGTAACTAATAATGTTATGTGTTTTAAATCTAAGAAATGTGTTCAATTTTGTGACAAATATGGTATTACCAGGTCTAATTCTTCCCCATATATCATCCTTAGGGAAATGGTAGGAAGAATCCACAAATAATGTTTTTTTCAAGACTATTAAAAGGATTCTAGATGATAACAAAAGGGCTTAGGATTCCAAGTTTCCTTTGGCACTTTGTGGGTGATAGTAAAAGAATCCATTGGGTTAGCACTATTTGATCTTGTATATGGGATTTAGGCTAGATTACCTCATAAAAATCTAATGGGTTTATACAAAAAATTTCCAAAAATATGATGAAGATATTGTGGATGACATTAGGAAATGATATATGAACTCACATTATTAAAAGGGCATAGAAGAGAAGCACTTACAAAATAAGCTAAATTCTAGTTGCAAATGTAGCATTTGTTTGATAAGAGGTGAATAGAAAGAAAGTTTGAAGTGGATTATATGGTACTACTATCGAATGCAAGCCTAGAGGATAAGGGAAATCATGGGAATTTTGTCCCATCTAGTTATGCCCTTATTTGGTTCATAATAATTGGGGTGATGATTCATATTTTCTGAAAAAACTTTTTTCTGACCTCTTTGAACTATTAGCTGATGGACTCCTTTAGTTAAGAGGTATTTCTTTTTTCCATGAACAATAGATAGGGTTTTAAATATTTTCTATGTTGTATATAGCATGTTTCTCTCTTTCTTGTTTGTTGGTTTATTTTCACTTTGGTCTAGTATTCTCCAATCTTGTTAAGTGTGTGGTTTTCTCTAACCAAAAATTTCATGCCCTTACATGAATATAGAATATCCATCATCCTAAGATACAACCACTATTAGCCTCTTTTAGGAGTTAATTTTTCATTAAGTCTAGATTTTGAAACTTGGTTTTCAAGGGTCTCTTTTTGAAAATTTTAAGAGTTGGGTTTTATATTCTAAAACCCTAAGTAGTCAAAAAGGGGGTTTACCTTTGTTTAATTTTGAATATATATTTTTAAAGGGTTTTATTTGTTTGCTAAAAGCTGGGGGTTTTAAAAGTTTTATACCCTATGTATTTTGTAATTTTATTTTAATTCTCCTATTTTTGTGAATGTTGATAATGACAAAGCCTTTTATTTTTCAATAATTCCTTACCTTTGGTGAACCCATGTTTATAATTGTTTTGTGGCCATCATATCTTATTTGAATCAACGATTGTCATCTTCTATCTAAAGGGATAAATGAGGGTTTTAATCACTATGAGAATGTAAATTTTGAAATGTGTTTGGTGGGGCCATCAAGTGCATCAGATTAAGGGTGTTTTAGACCATTGGATCCTATCCAGATGAACAATAGTCTCTTTGTCACTGTACAAAGATGTGAGATCTTTACTCATCACAACAACATGACATTGTGACACATATACCTGGTGTGGCCAAAATGTTAAAAGGGATTATTGATTCTTGTTTGTGTTCAGATTCTTCCATGTAGAATGTTCTTAGATGAGCTATTTGGTTGAAAGACTACATGTGGTGATTGGTAACTACTCATTGGATCAAAAGGAGATCAATGGCTATTGTGTTGTTGTTATGAAAATATGTAATCTTTTTAGAGAATGCAAAAATGTAACATAATGCCATGTATCCTTGGTGTACCATATATGGTTTCAAGGGGAACATTCATTTTAAGCCATTAGATTGTGAAGAATTCAATGGTTGTCACTTTTTCATTGAGTGAAGATGTCAGGTTTTTATCAAAACAAAGATAGTGACTAAGTGACTCATGTAATGATGATGTCACAAGAAACAAAAAGAGGTTATTATTTCTACCAAGATCTAAACTACCATTTTGAAAAGAATCAATTGATGTTGATTTCTCACTTATCAAAGTTTTATGCTTGTTATCAAATGTAAAAATGCGAGTGTCTCCCACATGTTGAAAGGTATTCAATTGTTAGGGATTTTTGAACCATTGGATTAAATATAAGTTAGTGGTTATCACATTTTCATTGAGTGAAGATGCAATTTTTTTAGTAGAAGTGAGAATGTGACCACAAGACACATGTCCCAATTGGGCCAGACAGTGAAATTTTTCAAGTAACTTTAAAACCATTGTTATAAAAAGACATCCAAGGTCATCATGTTGTCGCTATAAGAAGAAGCTAAGATTTTAAGTATTGTGACAATGTAACTTTCTAACATGTCTCTCATGGGCCTAACAACATGGAACATCAACTAGCATCTTGACCATTTGAACAAAAGGAGATCTATGGATGTTACAATCACTGAGGAAAAGTTCATGAATATTAGGTAATGTGATAATGCAACATGGTATCACGTATCCTAGAAATATTCATTGGTATACACTAGTACAAAAATAACATGTGACTAAAAAAACCACTAAAATTTGTATATATGTGACTAAACTTAGTCATGTGACTAATAGTAGTTAATATCCAGTCATTTATAACACTACTAAAACTACTACTAAGGAATTTTAGTCACCTATTTGATCACTGATTTTGATCATTGATTTAGTGGTATATTTAGTAGTATATCTAGTAGTTGATTTAGTAGTTAATTTACTAGTATATTTAATCATGTTGCTAGTCACATATTTAGTAGTATATTTAATCCCATATTTACTTTTATATTTGATAGTTGATTTAGTCACATATTTAATAGTATATTTAGTAGCATATTTAATCATATATTTGGTCATATATTTATTATATTTAGTCACATGTTTAGTAGTATATTTAGTAGCATATCTAATAGTATATTTGATCAAATATGTAACAGTATATTTAATAGTTTATTTGGTCATAACAGGGCACAATGGAATTGACCCACCATCCATCTTCTTGTAAAGAAAGTGCTCTTCCATTGAGCTAGCACCCTTTAAAGAATGATCATACAATGTGTAACTTTCTATATTGTCTTGGTTCTTATCTTTTGAGTTAATCCCAATAATTTCTTTAGTGATTTATAGCTAGTTTCTATATATAATTATTGCACCTTTTTCTTTTTTTTCTTAGATGGAAGTATAATTGATTATTGTACTTAGAAATAGCTCAATTTTCTCTATCTACATGATGTATATTTCTCCTTAAGTTCTACATCATATAGTTAGAAATATCAATTAGAATATTAATTACACATCACCATTGTCAAAATTGTTTAAACATCTAATCATGACTCACAATTAGTCTTAATCAACACTTTTTTGTAACACTGTTCATTTTTCTCCAAAGTTCAATCTTTAGACCTAACTAGACCTACCAATGATGACTCCATCCTTTGTTGAAAATTCCTTATTACTTTGACACAAACTCAGTAAACTTTTGTTATTCAAACACCCCATTAGCTAAGTGCATTGAAGATTTATAGTCACAAGTTTGGTGTCTAGATGTGCCCAAACCCAATTTTTTTTACCCTATAAGCATATCCAAATTCCCATGCCTAGACTGGTAATTTAGTTCTAGTTCTTTACTAGTGAAATCCATGGTGTTCTTTTGAATATGATTCTTCTATAATGTTTGTGCTCCTACCACATAGTTTCTAGGCTTTGACAACATTGTATCAAAATTTAAAAAACAAAACTACATAACTACAAAAGAAAATTTCACAACTCACACTAGCAACAATGATTATAGGCCAAAAGTACTATAAATTGTAGAGCTCTTACTATGTTGTTTAGAGTTAGTAGGCACCTTAAAAAATATTATTGGGATCTTATTTTGTTCATTGCTAGATACATAACACTTTTTTAGAGGGGATATTTCTTTAATTTTCTTCATAGCAATACTTGGCATGTCACCCTTGTTTCCCATATCAATAGGAAAAGTTGTAGAAGTATGCAATATTTGGTTTTATATGGAGCTTTCTTTTGATATATTGGCATCACCCCCTAAGAATGTTGCTGCTAGGTGTATGAGCTACAAATAATTATCAAAATCATTTTCTAATCAGAGGGGAATTAAAAACTTAATTATATAGTTTTTCAAATCCATAGTAGTGAAGTCAATTTATCCACATTTTTAAGCTAGACAAACAATACTACCTCTGATGTCCCTTCATTAGGAAGATTCTGCATGCTAAAGTTCTACACAATGGAAGGCATTCTAGGTTATCAAAAAATTGATGGAGACTATAAATGAGTAAGAAAAAATGAGCCATAACCTCCATATTTTGCCCCTAATAGAAAAAACCCTTTTAGCAATTCTGATGAACCAAATAGGCAAAAACTATACATAATGCAATAGTTCTAGGAAGGATAAATTGATATGTTATAGCACTGAAATGTTTGAGATTATTTATCACAATGTTTAATTTCATTACTTCTAGAAAATGCCATTAGAAAAAGATAGGCATCATCTTTTTCCTTATAATTGTATTACTATTACAAGGCATAAACCCTGTTATGCATATACAAAATACATGATCCTTACCATCCAATTTAGCGATCTATGCACCTGATATGACTAGTTCAAATTCAATTGACAAATATGCTTTATAATTTCCCATCTAACATGATCTCAAGAACACCAAAGTTTGACTAAGAATGTTTGGAATAAAAGAAAACCATATTAAAAAAATATTTTTTTATGTTAAAAGATATGTTATAAGTCCAATTGTTGATTAGGAAATTATGAAACACAAGAACCTTAGAAAATCATTCAAGACAACTACCAAATATCAAAATGCATTCAAAACCATCAAATTTAGAGCTAATGTAGAATATTACCCCTTAGATAATAAAAAAAAACATTAAGGAAGCTACTAAATGACTTCAACACATATAGAACAAAAGAAAAGGGCATGTGATAGCTAAACAAGCACATTTTTTCTCATTCTTTAATTAGAACACCAAAAAGGAGTAAACGAAGGCCAAACACATTTAAAAAAATAAAATTCAATGATGAATCCCCATCAAATGAATGCTGAATTCATTTGTGTGTTCTTACATTGATGAAATATAAGTAACTTTTTGGTCCTCTTTGGTAAGGAACTGGTGGTTGCAAATGAAAAATAAAAAAATGAAAATGCATATTGTAATTTTAAACTGGGACTTAATTATTTAGAACATGTAATATAGCAGATTTGAAGTTAAATGACATTTTATGCTTTATAAATAATGCCAACAGGCCATGAAATTCCCATATTATTATATAGGCCACTTGCATATAGAAAATGGTAAGCTAAGATTATTAATGTAATGAAGAACTCTTATGGCTTCCTGCACAAAACTATCAAAAATTAAATCAATTACTTTATATAGCTTTCAGAATGATTTTCTCATTATCCCCAACTCAAATACAACAATGGTGCCACAAAAAACCAAACAACCAAAGAAATTGTTACCAAATTATGATATTTAAATTCATGAATTTTCATACTAACCAAGATTTTTAGCAGAAACAGCTCCCTCAAATTCTTTATCATCCTACCACAATAAATAAAAAGAGATTATTTCAAACTTTCTAAATAAGTTCATACTTCAAGATATAAGAGCAAGAAAATTGACTATAGATGTGGCAGAATAGGGAGTTTTCATGCTTTCATTGGAGTACATGTATGCTAAAAAAGAGAGCATGCAAATATTGTGGCAACCTTAAATAGATATATTGAAATCACACCCACATGTAGGTTCGGCATGCAAGAAAACCCAATCAAAAATACAATAACCAAGCATCTTAAATAGGGTTAGGAAAGTATACAAATATAACAACAGATTAGTGAATGCTAAAGAAGAAATCCATGTTTGAAGCTTGATAAAATTGAAAGTAGGTACCATAGTACAACATTAACAAGCAGGTGGAATTACCTATTCAAAAGCTCCAAAATCATCAATTTTATGGGATGTAGAAAATTCAAGCTGGTTGAGCACACTATAATGTAATCCTAACTTTTTAGAGTCTTCCTTCTCATTTTTCAAAGACTGCCAAGGCCTCATAGAACTAGGTTAAAGAATATACTTATTTCTATGGGACACAGTTCTCCTATAGACTTAAGCATTTCTAAAGCATCCAATTCAATTTATGTTATGGCAAATGATGCACATAAGGCAATAGAATCCAGGAAAGATGTACATAAGAAGTGCCTATTAGCTATTAAGAATATACCTTTGTTGTTTTTAGTGTCATAAAATAATCATGCACCAAGTGAGTCTTTATTCTACGACTACCTATTGTTGCTCTTATTAGAGGATGAGAATTCACTCCCTTCTTCTAAGATTATAGTCTCTTCTTTCCAATATTTTCCATTTCCAAAAGCCCTTTGTTCATCTAGTTTTAACAAATTATTGTTTATGTGATTATAACCTACACCTCAAAAATAATGATAAGCTTTTAGTGACCTATATTTATTAGTTATATGATCATCAACTTGAGGGTCACCTCTGAGAAGAACAACTTATCTCAGGACACATCATATGAGTATCTAAAAATTCATGACTACATAAATTTTTAATAGTATGTCTATCCAACTAATTCATGCCACGATCATCAGCCAAATGCAATAAACTTGGGTGTGCCTTGGGTTGCATGTTCTCCCTATTCTGGACATTCTCCTCTATATTTGTAGATAAAATAATAGAAGAAATTTGTTCAACTAGCATTCTAATTTCTTTGAAATCATGTTCCCTTTCATTCCTTTCACCCAATTGAATATCTTTAAAGTTTTCCTCTTGGGAAAAAAAAATCATCATTCATAGATGCATGTTCCACTCTATTTGAATAGTTATTAGCAGACTGAAGAAAAACATTAAGCAACACATTACTTATAGTTTTAGCTTCTTGGTGTCTTGGCAATTCTTTAGAATTCTCCAAAGATGATCTTCTCTAGATGTTCATATAGCCTAAATCAAGATCATTTGAAGAAAGAATATTTCATCTATTAGCTTCATCATTATCTTTAATGGATGGTCTCTGCAAGTTGCCACCATAAGTTGGATCTAGTACAGTGCTCAAAGTTGTGATTCCAGCATGAATGTAATCTACTACTAAAGAAGTTGTATTGACATGGTTGCCTACAAGTACTTCAAGTGCCCATCCTTCATTAGAGGGGACTAATAAATAAGGCACAACAAAAGTTGTAGTGTGTGAGGACTGGAAAACATGATTTTCTAGATCTTTATTGAGATTCTTCTCAAAAGAAGTTCCATTTAATTCTTCTATGTTTGTAGGTATGTTTCTTATAGACTACTATACTGTGTAACTATTCTTAATTCTAGATGACTGAGAATCTTCAATGGAAGCAGTAGAAGCCTTTTTGGCTCTCTCTTTAACTTTCTTCTTATGAAATTTTAGTAGCTATAAAGAGAAAAAAAAAAATAAATGAATCTAAAGTGTTAGTAGTTGAATACATGGAACCAAATCAATATTAATTATTATCATTAGACTAGCAAACAGAATAACAAAAGTGAATAGAATATAGAAATTTCTTGCAATATGACTTTAATAGCCTACACCTAAACACTAATGTACCATTACTACTAAGTTTATATTTGTAATGTACATAAATAAATATCATGACTATATAGAAAGCTTTCTTTTATAGTTTTGAACTAGTTCACATGTGAAAAAAATTAAATCACAAACCTAAAACTTTTCTTGGAAACAACTATTGCTGAGTGCCAATTTTGGTCGGCACATGAAGGTGCCAAGTGATAGTTTTTCTTAGCTTCAATGGATGCTGAGTGGCAGGAAGATGGTGCCGAGTGAACTCAAAAAACAAAAGAACTCAGTAGCAAGTATATGTTGAGTGAGTTTGGAAACAAGCAATGCCTAGTGAACTCGGTAGCCACTACAAAGTGGTGCTTGGCAGAAGAGGATGTTGAGTGTGCTTGGTAGAAACAAAAAAGTTATAACCTAGTCAAAGACCAAACCAAGTAACAATATGACAGACAACCACTAAAATGTAGAGAGCCAACGGATGAAGGTTTCAAACATGAAATTTTCAAATGCAAACTATTATGCAATGAAGAATAGAAGGTAACACCAAAGATTTGTATGTTTTCTTGCTTGCTTGCTTTCTATTCAAATATTATAAACTATTACAAAATCTAGGAGCATTCGGCTTCAACTTGAAAACCCTAAAATCTTCAAACTTCAAATTTATAGCTCTAATGGCTACATACAACAATGCATGCCTAGAGCAATCATTGCTTCATAGGAAAAATCCAATAAACAACAAACTTACAGAATGGCAAAAGAAGAAACACGTACAACTGCAAGTATGAGACAAAATTTCATCTATCTTCTACACTTAGATTGATCTACTGATCAACTTCTTTTCTTCCTTCTCTACTCTACAATTCTTTGATTTGCTAAACTCTTCAACTTACTAAATTAGACTTATTCATTCCTTTTTGTTTCTTGCTAAGAATATTTCCCCCTCATTTCCAAATTTGAAACTCACCTACTGAGCATTAAATTTTCTAACCATTCTGCTAGCCATCAGGGTGGTAGGTGGGAATTTGGCTCAAGGGGCAACCAAAATGTGTGAGATACTTCAACACTCCCCCTTTATCCTGAGCCAAACAAACAAGGATCACTTTTGATCCAAATCAACTACTCCAAGACTCTCTCTTTGGTGTACCAAACTTCCAATGCCTAAAGGCTTAGTGAAAATGTCTACTAGCTACTACTCAGACTTGCAAAATTCCATTTTGATATCTCCATTCTCCACAAATCTTTGATGAAGTGATATATGATCTTTATATGCTTGCTTCTTCCATGGAAGACTAGATTCTTGAACAATGCAGTTGAGGAGATATTATCACAATAAATTGTGGTTCCATCCTCTTGCCTTTCATTCAAATCTATCAAGATCCTCCTTAACCAAGTAGCTTGACATGCTGCTACATTTGTTGCTATATATTCAGCCTCTACTATAGATTGAGAAACAATAGGTTGCTTCTTGGATGCCCATCAAATTGCAACCAATCCCATATGAAATATGTATCCGGAAGTGCTCTTCCTATCATCTAAACTTTTAGCCTAATCACTATCTGTATAACCCACCAACTTGAAATCATTATTTGCAATATACAAAATCCCAAATCCTTTGGTACCATTCACATACCTTAGGATCCTCTTTCCCGCTTGCCAATGGGAATCCTTCAGTGTTTTCATAAATATGGAAATCACACTTACTGCATGCATTATGTTTGGCCTATTTGCAGTCAAATACATCAAACTTCCAACCATGCTCTTGTATAGTGTTGGATTCACTATTTTTCTACAATCTTCCTTGCTCAACTTTAAACCTACTGCTATTGGTGTGGGGGATGCCTTATTATTCTGCATTTTGAATCTCTCCAAGATCTGCCTTGCATATTTTTCTTGAGAGATAAAGATGCCATCATGCATTTGTTTTACTTCTATGCCTAGAAAGTACTTCAAGAGACCTAGGTCTATCTTTTCAAATTCAGTTTTCATGGCCTCTTTGAAATCACCAATAAGGAAATTGTCATTTCTAGTGAAAATTAAACCATCAACATACAAGACAATAATGAACACATTAGCATTTATTGCCTTGATGTGAAGTGTGAGCTCACCATTTCTTTTGCTAAAGCCATTGCTCATCAAATATGAGTCGATCCTATTGTAGCATGCCCATGGAGCTTGCTTGAGCCCATATAGAGTTCTCTTCAATCTATACACATTGCATTTTTCACCTACAACTTCATAACCAAGTGGCTGCTCCACATATACTTCTTCTTTCAATATACTATTTAGGGAGGCAAAATTCACATCTATTTGATATACCTTCAATTTATGTTGGGCTACAATTGCTATGACAACATGCATGGTTTCCATTCTTGCAACTAGGGCATATGTCTCATCATAATATCTGCCATACTACTGCTTGTACCCCTTGACCACCAAATGTGCCTTATGGCTTTCTATTTTTCCTTTAGCATTGCACTTGGTCTTAAATACCCATTTTACTCCAATTACTTGTTTCTTGGGAGGCAGAGTAGTTAACTCCCATGTCTCATTTCTTTCAATAGCATCTATTTCCTCATCCATAGCATTGTACCATTTCTATTTATTCACAGCTTCCTCAAAATAAATTGGATCACTATGAGAAAATAATGCAAAATTTACACTCTCATCATAATCTTCTTCATGCCTTTCATCTTGGTATATCTCCCTTTAACTCTTGGTCTTTCTTGGAAATAGGGAGGTGAGAGTGGGATTTGAATTTTCAGTATTGCTACTGCTACTATTTTTCATACTAGCCCGGGGTTGTCTTGAAGTGCTTGAGTTGTTGCTCAGCATGTCAAGGGCTACTTGCCTTTTTTCCTTTGTCTAAAATCTATATTTCTTGCTCCATCTTCTTGCTGGTCACCAATGTCATATTCTTCCTCTTCAATAGTAGGCACTTTACTTGAAGTGCTTGAGGATTCATCTACTGAGCCATCCCATGATTGATTTTCAAGAAACTCCACATCTCTTGAAATGATAATCTTCTTGTTAATTGGATCATACAATATATAAGCCTTTGATTCTGAGCTATACCCTATGAAGATACACTTCACACCTTTATCATCCAACTTTTTCCTTTGTTCCTTAGGCACGTGCATATGCTACACATTTGAACACTGTCAAGTGTTCAAATGTCCATTTGCCCCTTAACTGAGCCTCAAGAGGAATCTTGTCATGAATTGATTTTGTAGGACACCTGTTGATCAAATATACTCCTATTTCTACAACTTCTCCCCAATATTTAGTTGGGAGCCCTTTTTCTTTAATGATACTTGCCATTTCAATAATGGTCTTTCTTTTTCTCTTAGTGACTCCATTTTCCTATGGAGTATAACTGGCTGTAAGCTCTTTTCTGATGCCATTTTTCCTGCAAATATTTACAAACATATTGGAGGTATACTACCCTCCTCTATATGATCTAAGGAACTTAATATAGTGTCCACATTCTTTTTTAGCTAGGGCTTTAAATTCTACAAATTTATCAAATGCTTCAAATTTATTCTTCAAAAAATTCACCCATGTCCTATAACTAAAATCATCTATGAATGTCATAAAATAAGTACTCCCCCCAATAGAAGTAGTTTTCATAGGGCCTACCAAATTATAATGCACCAATTCTAATGGTGCTCAAGCCCTTCTAGAATTTCTAGAATTAAAGGGAAGCCTATGTTGCTTACCCAATATGCAAGCCTCACACTTGTCATATGAATTTACAATGCTTGGCAAATCGTCTACCATTTTTTTCTTGGGAAAAAAATTTAAACCAACAAAACCAAGATGTCCATACCTAAGATGCCAAAGCTTGGAGGAGTCTTCAATCATGCTCCTAAGAGCTGATTGCTGGTGTACTATTGTACATGCATGCTTGGGAAGTGCATTACTGACTTCAGAAGAGAAACATGTCTCTACCCTCAATAGAAACATCCAGTTCTTTTTCATTTGGATCACTGCAAGTAATTTATTACTCTCATCCTTCTCATGAATGACACACTTGTCATTTTCCATTAGCATCTTGTATCCATTTTGAATGAGTTGTCTAACACTCATCCAGTTGTGCTTCATACCAAGGGAAAAATAGACATTTTGTATTTCCTTCTTCTCACCTTGATGGGTTCGGACCATAATAGATCCTTTGCCCACTATGGGAATAGTTCCATTATTTCCCATCTTGATTTCAGACTTAAAAGTCTTATCAATGAAAGAGAATATACTTTCACTACCGCTCATGTGGTTGCTACATCCACTGTCAAGATACCATACCTTAGGGATTCCTTCTTCACCAATGTTACATATGATGAAGACTGTGGGATTATTTAGATTTCTAATGTTCACATCAGCCACATTAGCATTCTACTTTGACTGATCACATTGTTTCTTACAACATTCACTTGCATAATGACCATACTTATGATAGTAGTAGCATTCAACATTACTCTTATTTGAGTTTTAATTCTTCTTACCTCCTCTAGAGTTGTTTTGAGAGGTGCTTGATCCCTCTTGGTTTCTTCCTCATCTTGAGCTTTTTGTACTAGCATCCCTTTGACCAGTCCTTCCATGACCTCTATTTCTTGAGCCTCTACCAAAGCTATTTCTTTCTCTCCTCCTTCCTCTTGAATTCTCTTGAGCTTTTAAAGAGTGCTCTTGCGAAGTAGTTGCTGACCTATAGATTTATTTGATGCTCATGGGTTTGGAGAGTTTCCATCAACCCATCCATGGCCAATGTGGTGAGGTGCTTTTCTTCCTCTATGGTCATCACAAGGTTGTCATATTTTTGAGGCAAACTCCTTAGTATCTTCTCTACAATCCTATGCTCATCATATTCTTCTCCATTTGATTTGAGCTGGTTTATCAAAGTGGAGAATTGTGAGCTAAACTCTGCAATAGGTTCATTGTCCCTCATCTAAAGGTTCTCAAATCTCTTTTGATCACTTGTAGCTTCACTACTTTGACCTTGTCAATCCCATTGAAGTTCATCTCAAGGATATCCCATGCTTCCTTTACATAATTTGCTGCTGCTATCTTGGGCAAAACTATCTCTGTCATTGCTGCCTCAATCAAACTTAATGCCTTTGCATCCTTTCTCCTTGAGTCTTTCAATTGATTCTTTTGATTGTTGGTAAGGGTATCATACTAAGTTGGGTCTATCACATCATTGAACCCATTAATCACAAACTCCCACAAATCATTTGCAACCATTATGCTTTTCATTTTCTTTGCCCATGTATCATAATTTTCTCCATTAAAGGATAATGGCTACTACCATATCTTTCTTGTATCTCTTTCCATGTCAAATATCCTAGAAAAACAAATTCCCTAACTCACTGTGGATGTGGGGCCTCAAAGCTCTGATACTATGTGAAAAAATTAAAATAAAAAACCTAAAACTTTGGTTGACAACAATTATTGCCGAGTGCTAGTTTTGCTCGGCACATAAAGGTGCCGAGTGGCAGTTTTGCTCAGCACTAATGGATGTCAAGTGGTAGGTAGATAGTGCTAAGTGAACTTGGTAAACAAAACAACTTGGTGGCAAGTATATGTCGAGTGAACTCGATAGCCACTACAAAGTGGTGCTCAGTAGACGAGGATGCCGAGTGTGCTCGGTAGAAACAACAAAGTTATAAACCAGTCAAAGACCAAATCGAGTGACAATATGACAAACAACCATTAAAATGGAGAGAGAAAAAGGATGGAGGTTTCAAACATGAAATTTTCAAATGCAAAATATTATGCAATGAAGAATAGAAGAAGGTAACACCAAAGATTTGTATGCTTGCTTGCTTGTTTTCTATTCAAATATTATAAACTATTACAAAATCTGAGAGCATTCGACTTCAACTAGAAAACCCTAAAATAACCCTAAAATCTTCAAACTTCAAATTTTGAACTTTAAACTTACAGCTCTAATGTCTGCATATAACAATGCGTGCTTGGAGCAATCACTGCTTCACAGGACAAATCCAATGAACAATATACTTACAAAATATCAAGAGAAGAAACACATGCAATTGTAGGCATGAGACAAACTTCCTTCTATCTTCTGCACTTAGATTGATTTGTTGATTGACTTTTTTTCTTCCTTCTCTACTTTGCAACTCTCTGATCTACTAAGCTCTTCAACTTACTAAATGAGACTAATTCATTCCTTTTTATCTCTTGCCAAAAATATTTCCCCCTCATTTTCAAATTTGAAACTCACCTACCAAACATTGAATTTTTTGACCATTCTACTAGCCATCAGGGTGGTAGGTGGGTGTTTGGCTCAAGGGGAAACCAAAATGCATGAGATATTTCAACATCACATACATCTTAAATTGAGAATTAATCATAAAATTGTAATTTAGAATTTGATCCTTCAATCCTAACTCCTAAGATTCCCATAGAAGTTAGTTAGGTGGTGTCCATGTACTTAAATGTAATCACATTCTATCATTGTATATGGTGTATCCATTCAATAAAATAATTCCACCATTTAAACCTAACGACAGTGTCAAAAAACTAGCTCAAACAGGAGGGTGACAAAAAGGAAACATGGTAATTGGAGAGGTTTGATGCCTTGTCAAGCTCACATATGCATCAAATGTAATTAGCAATATTTTTTTGTATGCATCAATCATAAAGTTTTCTAATTTTTCATAAATGTCATGCATTTTTTGAAAGATGAAACAATTTATTCCTATTTTCTTATTGGTTGGTGTCCATGTAGTTAGAGGTAATAGCATTTCTCATTGTATTCTATCCAATAATGTACTTGTAGCATTTGGACATGTCATGTCTCATTTTTCAATAAATCTGATATAATTTCCTTCTTGATTAAGCAAGATTAGTGAAATTTGTGGTTGCATGTACCAAGTCAAACTCATTATATTGAAACTTTATTGTGGGTTCTAGTATAAAGCCAAACTCATATAAAATAGGCTACTTTCAAAGAGCCAATTATCTATGGTAGCTGTTTGTATAGAGTCATGGGAATTTGGCAAAAAATATTGTTTGGCTATCCAATTAATTCTGATCTAGTCTAGCAGTGTAAAAGAGATTTGTTGAAGGATTTGTTCTATGGTTATGTTCATTTGGGCTGATTGCACATTCTAATCTCATATTCTCACCACTCCTTTATGGACCTGATCCACCATGAATTGAAGATGTATTTCAGCATTAATACATATTATTGGGTATTGAGGGCCACTCCTCTAGGTTGAGTACTAACATTATTACTGCATGTTTTAGATCTTATAGATGTTGTATATATAATTCATAGTACAGAAAAAATATGTTCATAATCAAGTAGAAAATTTTGGGCACATTGCACCATTACATCCAATCTTTGTAGTTAAATAAAAAATATAAATTTGAATCTAGGAGTTGCTCTTATTTGAAAATTTGTTTGTTGAATTTTTTTAAAATATGGACCTGAATTGAAATTATAGAACATTCTAGTACAAGAAATTACATGACCTGAAAAAAATTAAGGAGAAAATATATTATCTTTATTATCTTCTAAAGCTAAACTCTCAATAAACTATGTGAGACTATTTAACTTCAAATAAATGTATCCTACCATTAAAATTTTATCTTCAAAAAAAAGAAAACATATGTGAAACTTTGGTTCTTATCCATTTCACCACATCTAGATGGATCTAGATTTTTTGGATCAGTCAAGTTTTAGTCTAGCCATTTTGGTTAGAGTTTTCAATTCCTCGTAGAAAATTTATTGGTCTTGTTTTCTAAATTTTGATATCTGAGCTTGTTTTCACCTTCTAAAAGAAATAAGTTTTATTTTACCTGGTAACTAAGCTCTTATGGTTGTCTCAAGTAGATACTTATGAAGCAACTTTTGCAAATCAAACCTTTATTAAGAGACTATCATGAAGTAACCTTTGTAGATAACCCTTAACCTCAAAGTTAAAAATAATATTTGTGCATGACCAATGTTCACAATTGTAGTTCAAAATAGACTTAACACTACAATAATTATCCAAACAATATGCAATCAAGAGTAAAGCTTGGCCTATCCATTTACTCAAACTCTATTCATGTCATATTTGTAGATGACTAGGTTCAAGAATATAGTGATCTATTTATAATTCAAAATCAACCATGCAAAACCTAAGAGGAATTATAGAAAACTATTTCATTGAGGCTGCAATGTTGGATAACATAAGTACAATGTGGAAGAATCATTTTGATGTGAATTAAAATTTATCAGGAAAAAAACACAACTTCAACTTCTTTGATCTAAAATATTTGGAACTTATACATTAGGTCATAATCCTCTACTTGAGAGATGCTAAACCATGAAATGAACTTAAGTTCCTAACCAAAGATCCTGGTCAGAGACTAGTTTGGTAATTGTGGATATAAATTTAGGACCATAGGATCTATGGGCTCCCTTTAAGTCAAATATTCAAGTCATCATAATGTACATGTGGCATTGACAATATCTAAATGAATTGGATCTAACAAGTGGACATAGTGATCCCATGATGAAATAGTGCATTGGCTACCAGTGGTCATGTTATTGTAATCACCTATGTTTAAACCCTAGTTGGACTAGTGAATTCACATGCTATGTTCCCCTATTGGGCATTTATTCTTATGGACTTGATTGATTGTTAGAGGATGGATTTATGATTATGATCCCCTCATTTGAGTCAAGTTAATGACAAAATTTTGAGTAACATCTATTGAAACCCTTAACTAAAGTGTCAAAACAAGAAAGACCACATGGGGAAAGGAATTTATAATATGTGAGAAAAAGAAGACCTTTGGACCTAACTATAAAGAGTTTTATAGCTTCACCAAAAACCACATGGGGAAAGGAATTTATAATATGTGAGAAAAAGAAGACCTTTGGACCTAACTATAAAGAGTTTTCTAGCTTCACCAAAATATAGAATTGCAAGGAAACTAGTCTCATATAATTTGATGAAACTTGATCCATCAAATGAGAGGTCTGTTAATACTAAGACCCTCACATGTTCTTGGTTATATTACTAGTCATCTTCTATTTCAAGCAATCTTTATACACGAATTGAAGTGAAAGTTTTTGGTAAGAGGTGTTAAGTATGTTTTTGATAATATAAGCTAATTTCATCTGTCACTTATAATGAAAATTCCAGCAGTTCTAGCACTAATATATTTAAAATTTTTGACAAAAAATAAGAAATATTTTGATTAATAATATAACACTTGTCTATAATTAAGATATGCACTCATGGAGATAACTAATCATAATAATAAAAATTATTGTAATCAGAATAATAATTTCACTTAAATATCCCACAGGCAAGATAAACTCTTTTATAATACATGGAAGATGAGGATGCTGAATGGCCATTAGAATTCCATTTTTATAGTGAGATTTTGTCTTTTGTGTACCTCATCTTCTACTTGTACCATAGAATTCCTGTCTAACACATATCTACTAACTTTCCTTGTTAGAAGAAAATCATTGACACAAATATTGTTCCACTACACATCTATTTCCCCTTTCTATACCTCATCCTATATTTGTACCATAGAATGCCTCTCTTGACATATTTTATTAAAGAAAGGAACTATGTAATGTTGATGTCTTTTTAAAAGTTATGTCCATACACCACCACCTTGCTTAAAACTGTTATTCCTTCCATATGTTTGAAGCTATGGATTCTCTTGCATACAAAGATATGATTTTAGTTTGTTAAGAGCCAAATGTTATGAAATAGATTTACAATCAACCTTGGGCATATAATAAAATACACAATATTTGACAATTTTATTAAAGGATGGAACAATACAATGTTGACTATCTTTGTTATATGTCCATACACCACCATCTATCCTAAAATGTTATTCCTAACACTTTCATAATACTACTAATAGTTATTGTGAATATGATTTCAACATAGCTAAAAGTTTAAACCAAAAACTTGTACAATTCAGAAGAAAAGGTCCATAATCATAGATAATTGTTTCCCTCTTTACTTTATGCTTGATTTTTTAGTTCAAATGTAATACTACAGTAAGTTTAATCTTAAATGATATTGAACTACCCAAGTACAATAAAATCATGGTTGTTAGTTGTCTAAGCATTCACAACCTTACTAAAAAAATAAATTTATATGTGCTTCAGAGAGAGAAATTTTGAAATATTTAATGTGTAGTTGGTTTGCCCCTAGAGCCAAACGCCCACCTACAACTTGATAGATTGTAGAATGATCAAAAAATTTAATGTAGGTAGGTGAGTTTTCAAATTTGGAAAAGAGGGGGAAATTTAGCAAGAGACAAAAGGATTGCCTCACTCTCTCATTCGATCAATTGAAGAGGTAAGTTGTAGAGAAGAGTAGAGAAGGAAGAAGAAAGAAAGTGATCAATAGATCTAGTTGTGCAGAAGATAGAAGGAAATTTGTTTTGTCACTTATGCTTATAGGTGCACTTGTTTCTTGTTCTTCTTGTCATTTTGTAAGTTTTTAGTTTATTGGATTTGTCCTATGAAGTAGTGATTGCTATAGGAACTATTGTATGCAGCCATTAGAGCTGCAACTTTAAAGTTTAAAGTTTGAAGTTTACTAGTTTGAAGTTTTAGGTTTATTTTAGGGTTTTCTAGTTGTAGCCAAATGCTCCTAGATTTTATAATGATTTTAATCAAAGTTGAATAGAAAGCAAGTAGGCATACTTGAATCTATTATTATTCCTCTATTAATTACATTTGAGAAGTTTATTGTTGGAAGCTTCATACTTTCAATCTCTAGTTTTAATGGTGGAAACATTCATGTTGTAAATTTGGTCTTTGTTTGAGTTATAACTCTACAGTTTGTACCGAGCTCACTCGGTATTCACTTCTGCCAAGCACCACTTTGTAGTGGTTGCCAAGCTCACTTAGCATATACCTATGCTGAGTTGCCCTTTTGAGTGCCAAGTTCACTCAACATATTCTTGTGTTGAGCTAGCTTGGCACCTTCTCCTATCACTTAGCATCTATTTGTGCCGAATAAAACTGGCTCTCGACAATAGTTATTGCCGAGAAAACTTTTTTAATTGTAATTTATTTTTCACATGGTATCGGAGATTTGAGGCCCCAAATCCACAATGAGTTAGGAAATTTTTTTGTGATATTTGAGATGGTAGGAGATGTAGGAAAGATATTGCAGCAGCCACCATCCTTTAAAGGACAAAATTATGATACATGGGCAAAGAGGATGAAAACCATAATGGTTGTAAATGACTTATGGGAGTTTGTGATAAATGGGTTAAATGATGTGATAGACCCAACTTAGTATGCTAGTCTCACAAATCCACAAAAGACTTAGCTGAAAGAGTCAAGGAGAAAGGATGTTAAGGCATTAAGTCTTATTGAGGCAACTATGAGAGAGACAATTTTCCCCAAGATTGCAATAGAAAATTATGCAAAGGAAGCATGGGATATCCTTGAGATGAACTTCAAGGGGACTAATAAGGTTAGAGTAGTAAAGCTAGAGATGATCAAAAGAGAGTTTGAGAACCTTCAGATGAGGGACAATGAACCTATTGTAGAGTTCAGCTCACGGATCTCCACTTTCATAAACTAGCTCAAATCAAATGGAGAAGAATATGATGAGCAAAGAATTGTAGAGAAAATATTAAGGAGTTTACCTCAGAAATATGACAATCTTGTCATGACCATAGAGGAAGCAAAGGATCTCACCACATTGACCATGGATGAGTTGATGAGAACTCTTCAAATCCATGAGCACTAGATAAATAGGTTAGCAACTACTTCCCAAGAGAAATCTTTCAAGGCTCAAGAGAATTCATGAGGTAGGGGAGAGGAAGAAATGGCTAATGTGGCTGATGTGAACATGGGAAATGCAAACAAACCCACTGTCTTTATCATGTGTAATATTGGTAAAGAAGGAAGCCTTGAGGTATGCTAACTGGACAGTGGATGTAGCAACCACATGAGTGGTAATGAAAGATTATTTTCTTTCATTGATAGGACTTTAAAGTCTAAAATTAAAATGGGAAATAATGGAACCATTCACATAGTGGGCAAAGGATCTATTATGGTTTGCACCAAGCAAGGTGAGAAGAAGGAAATTCAAAATGTGTATTGTGGCCTCAGTATGAAGCACAACTTGATGAGTGTTGGATAGCTCATTAAAAATGGATATAAGGTGCTGATGGAAAATGAATATTGTGTCATTCATGAGAAGGATGGGAGCAATAGATTACTTGTAGCAATCAAAATGACAAAGAACTGGATGTTCCCATTGAGGATCGAGACATGTTTCTCTATCAAGTCAATGTTGCACCTCCCGAACATGCATGTACAATAGTACATCATAAGTCAGCTCTTAGGAACATGATTGAAGACCACTCCAAGCTTTGGCATCTCAGGTATGGACATCTTGGCTTTGCTAGTTTAAATTTGTTGTCCAAGAAAATAATGGTAGATGGTTTGACAAGCATTGTAAATTCATATGAAAAGTGTGAGGCTTGCATATTGGGTAAGTAACATAGGATTCCCTTTAATTTTGGAAATTTTAGAAGGGATAGAGCATCATTAGAATTGGTGCATTCTAATTTGGTAGGTCCTATGCAAACTACTTCTATTGGGGGGAGTACTTAATTTATGACATTCATAGATGATTTCAGTCGTAAGACATGGGTGTACTTTTTGAAGAATAAAAATGAAACATTTGATAAATTTGTAGAATTCAAAGCCCTGGCTGAAAAATAATGTGGACACTATGTTAAGGTCCTTAGATCAGATAGAGGAGGGGAGTATACCTCCAATATGTTTGTATATTTTTATTGGAAAAATGGCATCAAGAAAGAACTTATAGCCAGTTATATTCGTAGCAAAATGTAGTAGTTGAGAGAAAGAATAGGACCATTGCTGAAATGAAAAGAAGAATGATGAAAGCCAAAGGACTTCCAATGGAATATTGGGGAGAGACTATAGCAACAATAATATATTTGATCAATAGGTGTCCTACAAAATTAGTTCGTGATAAGATTCCTCTTCAGGCTTGATCAAGGGGCAGATGGACAGTTGAACACTTGAGAGTGTTCAAATGTGTAGCATATGCACATGTGCCTAAGGAAAAAAGGCACAAGCTAGATGAAAAAGGTGTGAAGTGCATCTTCATAGGATATATCTTAGAATTAAAGGCCTATAGGCTATACGATCCAATTATCAAGAAGATCATAATTTTAAGAGATGTGGAATTTCTTGAAAATTAGACATGGGATGGCTTGGTAGATGAATCCTCAAGCACTTCAAGCAAAGTGCCTACTATTGAAGAGGAAGAAGATGACATTAGCGATCAGCAAGAAGATGGAGCAGCAAATATAGATTGCAGACAAATGCAAAAAAGGAAAGTAGCCCTTAACATGCCAAGCAACAACTCCAAGCACATCAAGACAACCTTAGGCTAGTATGCAAAATAGTAGTAGCAAAAATACTGATAATTCAAACCCCACTCTCACCTCCCTCTTGCCAAGAAAGACCAAAAGTCTAAGGAAGATATACCAAGATGAAAGGTATGAGGAAGATTATGAGGAGAGTGTAAATTTTGCATTATTTTCTCATAGTGATCCAATATATTTTGAGGAAGCTATTAAATAGGAGAAATGGTGTAATGCCATGGATTACGAAATAGATGCTATTGAAAGAAATGAGACATGGGAGTTAACTACACTACCTCCCAAGAAACAACTAATTGGAGTGAAATGGGTATACAAGACCAAGTGCAATGCTAAAGTAAAAATAGATAGGCATAAGGCACGTCTAGCGGTCAAGGGGTACAAGCAGTAGTATGGCAAAGATTATGATGAGACATATGCCCCGGTTGTAAGAATGGAAACCGTGTGTGCTATCATAGCAATTGCAACCCAACACAAATGGAAGGTATATCAAATAGATGTGAAGTCCATCTTCATAAATGGTGTACTGAAGGAAGAAGTATATGTGGAGTAACCACTTGGTTATGAAGTTGTAGGTGAAAAACACAAAGTTTATAGATTGAAGAGAGCTCTTTATGGGCTCAAGCAAGCTCCAAGGGCACAATAAAACATGATAGACTCATATTTGATGAGCAATGGCTTTAGTAAAACCGATGGTGAGCCCACACTATATATCAAGGTAACAAATGGTAATGTGTTGATTTTTGTCTATTATGTTGATGATTTAATTTTCACCCGAAATGACAATTTCCTAATTGGTGAGTTCAAAGAGGCCATGAAAAATGAGTTTGAAATGATAGACCTAGGTCTCTTGAAGTACTTTCTAGGCATAGAAGTAAATCAAATGTATAATGTCATCTTCATCTCTCAAAAAAAGTATGCAAGGAAGATCTTGGAGAGATTCAAAATGCAAAATAGTAAGACAGCCTCAACACCAACAATAGTAGGTTTGAAGTTGAGCAAGGAAGATTGCAGCAAAAGTGTGACTCCAACACTATACAAGAGTATGGTTGGAAGCTTGATGTATTTGATTGTAACTCGGATAGACATAATGCATGTAGTAAGTCTAATTTCTAGATTTATGGAAACACCAAAAGATTCCCATTGGCAAGTAGAAACGAGGATCCTAGGTTATGTGAATTGTACCAAGGGTTTTGGAATTTTGTATACTGCAGCAAATGATTTCAAGTTGGTTGGTTATATGAATAGTGATTGGGCTAGAAGTCTAGATGATAGAAAGAGCACTTCCAAATACATGTTTCATATGGGATAGGGTGCAATTTCATGGGAATCCAAGAAGCAACCTATTGTTTCTTAATCTATAGAAGAGGCTAAATACATAGCAGCAAATGCAGCAGCATGCCAAGCTATTTGGTTAAGGAGGATCTTGATAGATTTAAATGAAAGACAAGAGGATGAAACCACAATTTATTGTGACAACATCTCATCAATTGTATAATCCAAGAATTTAGTCTTCCATGGGAGAAGCAAGCATATTGAGATCAGATATCACCTCATTAGAGAGTTGGTGGAGAATGTGAATATCAAAATAGAATTTTGCAAATCTGAGCAACAACTAGCAGACATTTTCACAAAGCCTTTAGGCATTGGAACTTTTGTACACCTAAGATATTGTCTTGGTGTAGTTGATTTGGATTAGAAGTGATCCTTGTTTGTTTGGCTTGAGACAAAGGGGGAGTGTTGAAATATTTAATGGCTCATTGGTTTTCCCCTTGAGCCAAGTGCCCACCTACCACCTGAGGGATTGCAGAACAATCAAAAAATTTAATGCAGGTAGGTGAGTTTTCAAATTTGGAAAAGAGGGGGAAATTTGGCAAGAGACAAAAGGAATTCCTCACTCTCTCATTCAATCAGTTGAAGAGGTAAGTTTTAGAGAAGAGCATAGAAGGAAGAAGAAAGAAAGCAATTAGTAGATCCAGTCATGTAGAAGACAGAAGGAAGTTTTTTTTCTGCCTATAGTTGCACATGTTTCTTCTTCTTCTTCTTGTCATTCTATAAGTTCATAGTTTATTGGATTTGTCCTGTGAAGTAGTGATTGCTCCAAGCACTATTGTATGTATCCACTATAGCTGCAAGTTTAAAGTTTAAAGTTTTACCAGTGTGAAGTTTTAGGGTTATTTTAGGGTTTTCTGGTTGAAGCTAAATGCTCCTAGATTTTGTAATGATTTTAATCAAAGTTGAATAGCAAGAAAGTAGGCACACTTGAATCTATTGATCTTCCTCTATTAATTGCATTTGAGGAGTTTATCGTTGGAAGCTTCATACTTTGGCTCTCTAGTTTTAATGGTGGAAGCATTCACATTATAAATCTAGTCTTTATCTAAGTTATAACTCTACAGTTTGTACTGAGCTCACTAGGCATCTACTTCTGTCGAGCACCACTTTGTTGTGGTTATCGAGCTCACTCAACATATACATGTGCCAAGTTTCCCTTTTAAGTGTTGAGTTCACTCGGCATCTTCTTGTGCTGAGCTAGCTTGAAACCTTCTCCTGTCATGCTACATCTATTTATGTCAAGAAAAATTGCCAGTCGGCACCTTCACATGCTGAGAAAAACTAGCACTTGGCAATAGTTATTGCTAAGAAATTTTTTTGAGTTGTGATTTATTTTTCACAAGAAAGGTGTTGCTACCAAATGAATAAAATGCTCAATGGAGAAACTTACCCTAAACTATGGAATATACTAATTTTTAAGTTTTACTAAATATTCTCATTTTGTACCCTTTGTATTTTGAGCTCTTGTTGTATATGCTCATTGCCAATCTCAAATGAAAATAATAAAATATTCTTAAGTTGTATGTTAACTTGTGTGAATTCTCATTCCAATTGTAATGGAATACTAAATAATTATATAATGAATAAGATGAATGTCTCAGGATCAATTGAAATTTTAATTTTACTATAAATTTTATCTATGGCTCTACATCCCTTGCTATCTTGAAATGTGTCTCCATGTTTTCTTCCATTATCTTAGCCCTAACCATGGAGAATAGTTGTATTCATTTCATGAAAATATCATGGGCAAAGTGACAAGTTGTATCCATGGCTCACATATTTTTGATTTGGGTCTACATCTGCACTGAAACTCCTATAATCATATTAATTTGATGGATTGATTGAAATTTAGAACTTTAATGGAAATGATGATTTGAAATGTTCACATGATAAAATAGAGGGCACTAATTAATTATACATGGGATCATATTAGATGAAATAATATATTTTAATCAATTTATCAACAAAGAAAATTAGTACGAAAGGGATAATTAATGGTGTGATGGGACAAAGGGAATAAATTGACAACAAAATGGGTTGATTGATTATTTGGAATGGTGAAGTCAATCAATAACATAAGAATGGGATGATAAAATGGGATGATTACAACAAAGGAAGGGTGATAAAATTTTGTTATATACACTAGATATCCACACAACAAAATTGGCAGGTGTAAAGTGAAATTCCACAACCTTTGCCAACATTACCCCTTCCTATGTCAAAATAGAAGTTTTGGAACAATACTTGGGGATACATCCAAGAGTTGACCACCCATGGCAATATCCTTGAAGAAAAAAAGGTTTCATGGATTGCAATGATTGTAGGATATGGAAAAAAAGGATTTTTCAAAAGGTTTCAATTTTTTTTAAGAAAATGCAAACAAGTGTGAAGCCCAAATCAAAAACCTTTACCAACATCCTTCCTACCTCTCATAAAATAGGAGCTTGGTAATAATATATGGATATGTATGGACATCCATCAAATAAAAATATAAGGTACATATTTTTTAGATACCATGCTTTGAAATGCTTTAGTAGATATGCATGGAAAATATGAAAGCATAGATTAAGCATGTGAAATTTTTGATTTAATGTCTTAGAGATGTCATACGTAATTCAATTGGCAAGTATAAATCCAAATTCTTCACCACCTTTGAAATATATTATGGATAAGAACTAAAGTGTGATGGTACAAGGTTCTTTTGTTAGATGTTATAATTGTAAAGTCTATTGTAGAAATGCATGAAAAATGTGGAATAATAGACAAATCACCTGAATTATTTTCCAAAGACCTCAAATAAACATCAACTCAAGGAATGAAATGAAATGATTGTAGGTAGTGCAAAAAATGAATTTTTCATGGAAGTACATGACATCATTCAATCACATGAATTGACCTTATGACAATACATATATAGTTGAGCATTAGGTTTTCCCAATTGACCTTCATGCCCATATTGGCTATCTTGTAGACACTCAAACCTTATTATTAAAATGTTAGCTATAACTTCCATAATTTTTTGAAAAAGTTGTCTTCGTGTCTATAGATCATGTACAAATTAACCCTAGACTCATTGAGTACTTCCAACAACACTATTTTTTGTTACATCATAAAAATGTTGCAACTAATGTTCTGCTCAAAAATATCTTTGCAGAAGCAAGCATCTATGACAAAACTAAAATAATGATATTAATGAAAGGTAAGTTGAATTAAAAGGATACCTAGATATAGTTGTATTAAAGGATATCAAATGGTAAAAAATTTTTGCGTAGGAGACTTATATATGCACACAAGTAGATTTCAATATTTTTATCAATCTACTAATATAGTTTTAGAGGAAGAGAGAGAGTTGCCACTAGAAAATTTAATAAGATCATATTGAATTTAGTTATTACCCTAAATTATATTGATAATCAATGTCTTAGGTAGATTGGACTATTGATATAATTTTTCTACAAATTTATGTTGAACAAACATTAATATTTTTGTGTTCATGTTGTAGGATAAGAAACATAGGAATTGTAGATCAAATGTACAAGCCGGATCATGTTACTTATGTTTCTTAATGTCAGGCCTTTATTTGGTTTAAGGGTAAATGGTAGAAACATCCATTCCATAAATTTTACTAGGAAATTTCCTAGCCCAAAAGTGAAAGGAAGAAAAGGTGCTCAGAATCGTTTCCTACACTAATCTTTGAGAGGACGATTATGCAAATTTGACTAACTATTGTTGAGATCTCAAGAAATGCATAACAATATAATCAAAATAACAATGAACTCATAACAAAATAATTACCATGGAGAAACCTTTATGGGATAAAAACCCCACCTCCAAAACCCCCATAATGTATTCTCAAATTTGAAAGATTACAATACACTTGCAATGTAAGTTCTTACAAGAGCGCATCATCACAACTTGAACTCGGACTTAGACTCAGAGAGATACTTCTTCTAGCAACCATCTTACAAACTAAACTTGATGATTCAAACACCTCCCTAAGCCCTCCTTTTATAGTTATTTTCTACTTGGAAACCATTTATGGTTTTACAAAACCATGGGCCAAAACCATGGGCAAAACAACCATGCCACATGTTACCCACTTGTAATTTGTAACTCCAAGAATGTCATTTTCGTCCATAATTTTGGCCTCTAGTTTAGACCACCATAAAAGTCATAAAATGAGATATTTACACTCTAAAACTAGTCCTTCTACATTGTTCTAGAGACTAGACACATTTTTAACAACTCATAGACATTTTCCAACTCATAAACATGTGGAAAACTACCACAAACAAATTCTAGATTTTCCTAAAAAAAAAATTAGAGTTTTCTAAAAAAGAGCTTGCAAGGTTGAGACACAATTCTCAAATTTCTCCCACTTGTCGAACACCTTGCAAGAGTAAGGGGATCCACAATTTCATGGACTTAATTGCTAGGGTCTGAGAGACCCATAGACTTTGAACACCATCTAAACTTTTGTGTGCTCACGGTCTTCGTTAATGCATCAATGACATTCACCAAAGTCTCTAACTTCTCTAGCTTCACCTTGTCATCCTCGACCATATCTCTCAAAAAATGATATTTTACATCAATGTGCTTGATCCTCGCATGAAATGTTGGGTTCTTTGCTAGGTAGATTGCACTCTAACTATCACTATAAATTTTCATTGTACCCTATTTGAATTCTATGTCTGAACACAGTCTCTTTAACTAGATAGCTTCCTTGCAGGCATGAGTAGTTGCCATATATTCTACCTCTATAGTAGACAAAGTGACCATAGCTTGTCTCTTGCTCATCCAACTAATTGTGCCACTAAATAATGTAAACACATATGCATCGATGGATCTTCTTCTATCAACATCACTGGCCCAGTCTGAATCCACATAGCCTTGAATATCCAAGGAATGCTCCTATCCTGTTCCATGAAAAAATATAGAGTACTTTGAGGTTCCCCAAAATTATCTAAAAACTCTTTTTACTACATCCCAATGTGCTCTTCTTGGATTAGACATATAATGGGAAAGTACTCCCACTACTTGTGCAATGTCTAGTCTTGTATAGACCATAACATACATAAGACTGCCAACTACACTCTGATACGGTACTCGACTCATCTCTTCCATCTCTGATGGGGATGTAGGACACTGTGAGCTAGAAAGCTTTGTTCCCATAGTAATAGGAACACTCAATGGTCTAGAATCCTGCATTTTGAATCTTCTCAAAATAGTACCAACATAATGAATCTGACCTAGGCCAAGCTTTCTATTTTCCCTATCTTTTATAATCTCCATTCCTAGAATGTACCTTATTGCACCAAGATCTTTCATTTCAAACTTTTTTGAGAGCTAAGATTTTAATTCTACAATCAAACATTTTCCTTTGCCAACAAATGACATATTATCAACATATAAGGCAATAACTAGGAAATAATCACCATTAGACTTGTAGTATATATAGTGATCAGATTTGGATTGCACAAATCCCAAACTCAACACATATGTATCAAACTTCTGGTACCACATCCTAGGCTTTGTTTTAAACTATACAAGGAATTCTTCAATTTACAGACCAAATGACTTTTACCTTTCACCACAAAGTGCTCTGGCTGTGTCATATAAATTTCTTCCTCCAAATCTCCATGAAGGAAAGTTGTCCTCACATCCATCTGCTCAACTTCTATATCATAAGCTATTGCAATAGAAAGTAAAAATTGAATGGATGTCATTTTTGCTACATGAGAAATTTTTTCACCATAATCAATTTGTACAACTCAGGAGTAACCTTTTGCAACCAATCATGCTTTATACTTCTCAATGCTTCCATCTAAACCCATCTTCCTTTTGAACACCCCTTTACAACCAATAGGATTTCATCCATTAGGCAATGGTACAAGGTCACACATTTCATTCCTCTTAAGGGATGCAATCTCTTCTTCTATGGATATCTTCTAGGACTCTAAATCTTTCATACCAAGAGCCTCTTCTATAGATTTCGGTTCATCAATATTAGCATTCAAAGAAAATATACACCTCCAGTCATTAGGAGAGTATCCATACCTTTTTGGTGCTTTCCTCTATCTACTAGACCTTCGAACAAGATTAGGTTTAGGTTCAGGTTCAAGTTCATGATTAGGTTCTCCCTCTTCCTTTGATGATTTAGAACTTGTAAAGCTCTATTCAATAACTTGTCTTTCTAAGGGCCTCGATTCAAATTTCTCAAGTATAGCAAGAAGGTGAATCGCATCTTTCTTTTTGTCTATCTATTCTAGCTGCACTGTAATAGAAAAAGGCTCAATTTCTCTAAAAATAACACTTCTGGAGTGAAATACCTTTTGTGCAATAGGATCCCAAAGATTGTACCCTTTCACACCATAACTATATTTGATGAAGATACATTTGATAGCTTTGTTGTCCAATTTTGTCTACTTCTCCTTTGGCATATGAGCATATGCCTCACAACCAAAAACTCTTAGATGTCTAAGTGAAGGCTTATGGTCCAACCATGCTTCCATTGGTGTCTTATCAACAAGAGATGATGTAGGAGACCTATTTTTTAGGTAGCAAGTAGTGGCTATAGCTTCAGCCAAAAACTTTTGTTCTAGTCCAGCTCTGCTCAACATACTCCTAGCCTTCTCCATCAAGGTCCTATTCATTCTTTTTGCAACTCCATTCTGCTACAGAGAATACAAAGTTGTCTTCTCTCTTTTAATACCACAATCTTTGCAAAATGTGTCAAAATAATTGGATCAATATTCAACGCCATTATCAATTCTCATGCTTTATCTTCTTTCTAGTCTGCAACTCAAGCATTGCTTTAAATTCTTTGAAACAATTGAAAACTTCATCTTTACTTCTAAGAAAATAAACACATGTTCTTCTACAAAAATTATCAATGAAAGAGACATAATAAACTAATCTACCAATATAAGGAACATCAACTGGACCAAATACATCTAAATGGATTAGATTCAAATTACCTAAAGACTTATGAGAACTTATGTAAAACTAAATGTGGTTTTGTTTACCATAGATACAATGCTCACAAAAATCAAAATCAAGATTGTAGTCATTCAACCCATCAACAAGATTTTTGTTCTATAAGGTTTGTAGAACTTTCTCACCTATGTGGACAAGTCTTTGGTGCCATAACATAGTCTTCTCTATAGGTAACTTTGATTTTGTAGATAGAGCACCCTTGTGTACCCAAAAAAAAATGACCATCTATTGAAAGAGAAACCCTCTCCTTCTCCAACAAGGTAGTCCTTTTTACAATCTTATCAGAAGTACTATTGCACTCAACTGTGTGTGCATCAAGCTGGTATAATGTACTCAATTTTCTTACTCTTTCTATTACCATAGAACCTGTCACCATTTTCACACCTACTTCAAAAAACTATACATGCACATCTGCATCTATTAGTTTTCTAATGGATAACAAATTCCTCGCTAGTCCTGGGATACGCAAGACACCATCAAATCTTCTAATTCTACCATCAAAAAATTTCACATGAATACTTCCATGACCAACAATATCATGAACTAAGATATTACCCAAGTACACCTTACCACCATCAAACTTTTCATATTTAGTAAACTAATTTCTATTAGGAGTCATGTGAAAAAATGCACCTGAGTTTATCAACCATGCATTGTCACCTGCATTAGTGCCCAAGGCTATGATGAAAGCATCTCTATCTTCCTTCTCAGACTCAAAATTAGAATCTTTGTTCTTCTTCTTTTTCTTTTCCTCTTTGCAGTCCTTTTAGAAGTGTCCAAGTCTGCCACAATTCCAATAGATCACCTTGGACTTACTACAAGATTTTGATCTCCCCTTATTCTTGGACTTAGAATGGCCACGTTGCTTCTCATTCTTGCCTCTTTCCTTTGGTATTCCTTGAACACTCAAAGCCTGTTTGGAATTTAGAGAGACCTTCCTTCTCATCTCTTTAGAAAGTAGAGAACCAACAACGTCCTCCATCTTCAAGATGACTAAAGTGCTCCCTATGGCCATGACAAGGCTATCCCATGAGTTTGGCAATGAACATAGCAATATTTGGCACCTTTCTTCTTCATCCATCCACACCCCAATTGAGGTCAACTGAGTCACCAACATATTAAAACTTCCAAGATGCTCATAAGTTTTTCCACCTTCCATTCCCAAGGAATACAACTTCTTCCTCTATAAATTCTTGTTCACAAGTGATTTCGCTTGATAGATCTCACTTAGCTTCTTCCAAAGCTTCTTCGTGGTAGTTTATTCATGGACATTAATTAGTATAGAGTCTACAAGACACAAGCTGATGAGACTTTTAGCTTTTTTGACTCTAATATCATACTTTTCAGCTAAAGTTAGATTTGTGGGCCTCAACTTCTTCTCATTAATTGCATCCCATAGATCTTGATCAATCAATAGATCTTCCATCTTCAGCTTCCACATTTCAAAGTTTGTGCCAAAAAATTTCTCTACATCAATCCTCCCTGACGTGCTTGCCATCTTTGCAATCCTATAACATAGAAATAAAACCTTTGCACAAGCTCCCACTCAAACCTTGATTAGCTCAAAAAACCCTATAGCCAACAAATAGAACCAAAACTGGCCAGGCTTTGATACCACTTGTAAGGAAGCAAAGGTGTGCAGAATCACTTCCTACACTAATCTTTGAGAGGATGATTATGCAAATTTGACTAATTATTATAGAGATCTCAATAAATGCATAACAATATAATCAAAATAACAATGAACTCATAACACAATAATTACCATGGGGAAACCCTTCTAGGAGAAAAACCCCACCCTCCAAAACCTGCACAATGTATTCTCAAATCTGAAAGTTTACAATACACTTGCAATGCAAGTTCTTACAGGAGCGCATCATCACAATTAGAACTTAAACTCAGACTCAAAGAGATACTCCTTCTAGCACCAGTCTTGCAAATTGAACTCGATGATTCAAACACCTCCCTAAGCCCTCCTTTTATAGTGATTTTCTACTAGGAAACCGTTTGCGGTTTTACAAAACCATGGGCAAAAAAACCATGCCACATGTTACCCACTTGTGATTTGTAACTCCAAGAATGTCATTTTGACCTCCATAAAAGTCATAAAATGAGTTGTTTACACTCTACAAATAGCCCTTCTACATTTTTCTAGAGACTAGACACATTTTTAACAACTCATACACCTTTTCCAACTCAAACATGTCGAAAACTACCACAAACAAATTCTAATATTTTCAAAAAAAAAATTCTAGAGTATTTTGAAAAAGAGCTTGCAAGGTTGAGACACAATTCTCAACAAAAAGTTCATACAGTTAGTGTACATTGAAGGAACAAGTGGTCTTTATTCTCTTACCACCATCATAGTTCATAAGAAATGAAAAGTCTTGTGTATTACTTTTGAGGTTGATCCTTCCCAAGCATTATGAACTTGATTAGCACTCACCGTTGAAGAATCTCAAAGAAAAAACTTGAGGTTTCATTTTTTGAACCATCTTAAAGTGTTGTAACAAAATCATCTTTATTGCCTTGTTGTACTCATAGTTTTCTGGAAACACTATCACAAACATCTGATGAAAATAAAGACATTGAGTTCAATCTTCAAAATAATAGACTATTGTAAATGAAGTGATGATAGAGAATGTTTTAACATCAATGATGGAATAACCTATATAGTTTTATGTGTTTGATTCTTTGTATATATAAATAGGGTATGATTCCAATACGAGGATCTCACAATTGAAAAGGAATAAGCCAAGTGCAGAGGATGAATATGAGCTATTTGGGAAAATATCAACATAGTTATAAAGATTTTCAACCACTGATGCTTGGGCACAGGGATATTCATTCAAGTGAGGAATAATTTGAGGTATTGTGCCTCAAATGCTCTCAAGAGATGGTGAATTTCACTTGTACTTCTCACCTTGATATTGGGCTGCATGGATCTTTTATAGACATGATACTTTTATCAAGTCCTAGAAGTGCATCAGATGGAAGATATGTTGCCCTTCTTGTTTTACCAAATCTAGGCCATTTGTATGCATATCATAAAGTTAGCATATTAGAGGTTTTACATTGCTTAGAAGAAGACATGTGTTTCATTCCTCCATAGTCAATTCTTGTACAAGCAACTTTTGCTAAACCATGTGTAACTAAGCCAACACTTGTGCTTATAACTAAGAATGTAAATAGCTCTAAAATATTGTCTCAGTTACAACAAACTATTCAAATCACTAGACCATCTAATGTCCCTTTGGGTGAAAAGTGGCCTATCATTGGTGGAATTCATGGGTCATCATCATTTGAAAAGAGTAGGAATGTAGAGATGATTTACATAATCAGGCATGGAAATGGGTTTGTTAGAGTTTGGGATGCTTTAGTGCCATTTCCATGACTTCTTGTTCTACAAAAATAAGATACAAAATCTCACTTTACCTGGAGGTAATACTTCAATAGCATTAGTGGAGTTTTGTCCAATTTATAACATTTTGGCTATGGATAGTGAACAAGGAATGGTGATACTTTATAGACTTGGTGCCAAATCTGCTGATATAAGTTGTGACCTTCTTGGGTTATTAGTGAAGATGTGAAGCAAATTCAAGTTCTACAATGGGAACAATGGTTTTCCAATATGTTTCTGTCATTGCCATTCATCAATCTCCAATATGTTCTTTTTCTTTTTCAAATTGTTCTCGCCTATGTGTTGCTTCTGATGGTGGTTTGGTTTCAGTCATCAATCTTGATTCATTCACTATTTTGTTCCATTGCAATTGGTCAATGGATAAAATTACAAAGATTATTCTAGTGATACTGTAGACAGTTGCAACATCAAAGTGTCTTCTGCCTTTATTGACACAACAAAAATTAGAAAGAC
This sequence comes from Cupressus sempervirens, assembly GCA_028749045.1. Classification (NCBI taxonomy): domain Eukaryota; kingdom Viridiplantae; phylum Streptophyta; class Pinopsida; order Cupressales; family Cupressaceae; genus Cupressus; species Cupressus sempervirens. Next base: position 426,248,204 of record CM053786.1, read on the forward strand.
AAGGAGAAAATGACTCTACCAAAGACTAAAGTGTTTTTTTTGTGTTAACAAAGAATGAAAATTTGATCATCGCTGCTAGTGATTTTGTAGGATTCCTAGGTTTTGAACTTTTAAATCCCAAACATAGATCAACTACAGTGTCATTTCAACTAATAGATAGTATTAGATGGGCTCAAGATGTTGTGGTACGTTCATTACTTCAAGATTCAAAGAATGAACATTAGAAGATTGTTAGTAGGATTTTGTCCACAATTTTCCCCATGAAGATTGTTTGAATGATGAGGAGAGTGAAGGAGGAACACCTTCAAAGTATATAAGGTTCTTGAAAGGGTTGGAGGCCCAAGGATAGTGCTAAGCAAGTGTATTTGCAAAGGTTAGTGGAATTGTTACAAAAGATACTCATAAGGTAAGTTTGTTATTTGTTGATTGGAAAGAGTTGTTTTTGATGAACCAAATGCATCGTATGGAACATGGACAAGACCAAGAATGTCTGAGAGTTTTTTTCCAATGCTAAGGTCAATGAAACATAAAGTACAAAGGGCTTTTTTGGACTTTCATGATAGAATGCAAGGTGCCTGTCATAGAGACAACAAGTAGTGTTGTATTGTCCATGAACCAAGTTAAGTAGGTTGTCGGGCATTATGGTCATTCAACAAAAAGTGTAACAAGGTTTCTATGCTAGATTATTAGGAACCTAAGATCAATGTTTGATCCAAGTCTAAGATCCATATGTGGAAGTATCCAGTGAAAGTTGGTTACAACCAATCATAAAGTAACGAGTGTTGATTAGAGAGAGTTTGATAAAGTTATAATTAGAGGTTAATGGAATTTAAATGTGGAATGTAGTGGATCCTAGCATATGATTTGACAATTAAGAGGTCTTAAGGTAAGAAGTGAGTTTGGATATAGAATCTAGGTAATTGATCCATTTGAGGAAATTAAAAGTGTTATTACAAAACAAACATGGAAAGATGGGTTTTTCCTATCAATTAGTGTGGCCCACTATCCCTCATCAAAATAAGAAGTATCAATTGCCAATAAGATCTAGATTTGCATCTCTTCATAGCTCAATTTTTCCACCTACCAGGGAAGAAATTAAATTGGCAAGTAAACTTATATCAGATTGCCAGAACACACCTTATAGAATTGTTTTGAAGATTTCTATGGTAATTTTGGATGACAAGAGAAACTTGTGAGATTTACTACATTGAATGGTATAGTTGATGATCCCATTACTATTGAGGAGGAGTGAACTATGCTTAATCTATGGACTTTTGAAGAGAGAGAATTTTTCATAGAGAAGTTTTCCATGTTTAGGAAAAACTTCAACAAAGTTGCTTCCTTTTTGGAACACACGACTATAACAGACTATATTGAATTATATTACAAAAATCAAAACTTAGATAGGTTCAAGAAAGTAAAGAAAATGTATAAGGTGTAGAAGAAAAGAGATTGCCACCATGTTAGTAGCTTGTAACTGCTAGAAAAAATCATCACCAAGACTCAAATACAATTTCATTGGATGTATTCAATTCTTCTTTAGTTGTAGTTGCAAGCACCACTCACCAGGTAGATATTTTTCAAAACAACCTACCTAAGAATGCTTTGTTGGCTGGTAATTTCAATGCTATACTCAAATTATTAGAGAAAATTTGTGGAATCTCTCCACCATTGAGAATAATTCAAGATTTTTCAAACTTTGTTGAAGATAATAACCTATTGTATGTCAAACCAACAAATGGGACATTCATATGGAGTAACAAAAGGGCCAACTTTTCATAGATAGCTATCAAGCTGGACAAATTCCTCCTATCACAAAACTGGAAACTATTAGAAGTTACATACCAATAAAAAAAATTTCCTTCCCTAGGTTCAAATAACTTTCCTATTTTTCTACATGTGATTTCAAAATTACCTGGACAAGTTTTTCAACATAGACCATCCTTCAAATTTGAAAGAATGTGGTTGTGACATCCAAACTATTTAAGTTTACTCAGATAGTGCTGGATTACTACTCTGTAATTAGAAGGAACCAAAATGTTTCTGTTTGCTCATAAGATGAAACATACCAAAAAGTGGATCAAAAAATGGAATGAGGAGGTGTTTAAGAATATCTTCAAGGAAAAAGAAGTTGTTAAGGAAAAATTGGAAAATATTTACAATATCATTATCAAACAAGGAATGGACAAGGATTCATACACCACCTAGAAAATCCTTATGCAAGAATGGGTAGAAATATGTAGCAGAGAAGAGGAATACTGGAGGCAGAAATCAAGAGAATTATGGTTAAAAGAGGGGGATAAAAATAGTAAATTTTTCCATGCTTCAGTTAAACAAAAAACAACAAGCAACTGTATTGTCAATATTACTAATACTAAGATAAGGCACTCATTAACCGATCCCCTTACTATCCAAGAAGAAGGAGTCAGATATTTTTAGTCTTTGCTAGCTCCACCACCTATTCCATGTTCAAAACCTCCACCAATGGAGGAGTTACTAGATGCAATTCCCACTCTCATAACAGATGCTGATAATTTGAAACTTTTGGCTCCATCTACCATTCAGGAACTCAAAAATGTGGTCTTCTCCTTGACATAAGATAAAGCCCCTAGCCTAGATGGATTTACTACTCTATTTTTTCAATTATGTTGGGATTGGATTGGATGGGATCTATTGGGTGTAGTTGAGGAATCTAGAACTAGAAAATCCATGCTGAAGAACTTCAACACTACAAATTTAGCCATTATCCCAAAAATTAAAACACCAAAAACTTTTGCAAATTTTCAACTGATATCTCTATGCAATAATATTTATAAAATCATCACAAAGGCTATCTATCTAAGGATGTAGCATCTCATTCCTAACATTATCTCACAACCTCAAGGGGGTTTTGTACCAAGCAGGGAAATAATGGAAGGTGCTTTAGTAGCACATGAATTCCTCCATTCGATTAACAGTAGTAAATCATCTCACTTTGTCATCAAGTTGGATATGCTGAAAGCATATGATAGAGTAAATTGGACATTCCTACTCAAGGTATTGTAGAAGTTTGGATTTGTGAAAGGTTGGTGTAAATGGATCAAGGCATGCATTTCTGGAGCTGGATTTTTAGTTTTGATAAATGGTGTACTGACTAGTTTCTTCACATCGAAACAAGGAGTTAGATAGGGGGATCCTCTATCACCAATATTATTCATTCTCATGGCAGAATCATTTAATAGACTTATTCAGAGGAAACAAGTTCTAAGAAAATGGCTAGGTGTGCAAATTGGCCAATTAGATATTTTAGTGACACATTCCCTTTTTGTAGATGATAGATTACTATTTGGGATCTCTATCATATCAGAGGCTAGGTAGATTGAAGAAGTGTTGGACCTTTATACAACAACATCAAACCAAAGGGTCAATTCCCTTAAATCTAAAGTCTACTTGTTCAACACTAATCAGATTATATCTAATAAAATTGTCAATCTCTTAGGATTTTCAGTAGACTTCCTTCTATTTGTATAACTTGGAATCCCCTTTTTTATGGGGGCAAAAAAATCAGCTATTGGACACCTATCATTGAAAGGATCAAATCCATAATAGAAGCATGGAAAGCTTGATGGTTATCATTATTAGACATAACTCTACTTATCAAATCAGTCCCATTAGCTATTCCTAAATACTATTTATTGGTTCTCAAAGTGACCCTATCAGTTATCCAAACAATTCAAAAAATGCTTAGAGAATTCTTATGGACAGGCAACATGAATGGTGAAAAGAAAGTTCCCTTAGACTCTCTAGAAAAGATGACACAAGTAAAACAACTAGGAGGAGCAAGAATACATGATTTGCAAAAATGAAATCAAGCTTTTGGGGGTAAATTACTTTGGGAAATGTATAGAAAATCACATATCATCTAGTGCCAAATTATGTAAAAGAAGTACTTAGATGAAGCACACTCATCCAAAATTTTCATAGTATCAGATCCACCTAAAGGTTTAGCCATTTGGGATATCATGATTTCCTCCAGGGAGATAATATGCAACTTCATTGCGTGGGAAGTGAATAATGGACTATTAGTTAAATTTTGGCATGATTCATAGAATGGTGCACTACCTTTAATTAGAATGTATGATATAGAGGACATAGTTACTACTTCAAAAAATACTTGGGATACTTACTTAAGAGATTATGTATCAACTGTAAGTATAAATTCAAGGAAGGTGATATGGAAGGATCCACATGAATTACCTTTGACCCCTCAAGAGATCCAATGCTTGGAAAATATATTCTCTTGAAAGGTAGTCTACTTATCAAATTTGGAGGATAAATTGATATGGGCACCAAGATTAGATGGAAATTTCACCATCAAGGAAGGTTATAAGCTCATCCAACAAAGAGATGCAACCATTAAACCATCTCATGCCTACAGTTTTTGCTAGAATCATCTCACTCTACCAAAGGCAGACTGTTTTGCTTGGTTAGCTTTGAACAATAGGGCATTAACTAGTGAAAGGTTACAGAGACTCAATATATCTCAACCCTTCAAATGGCTTCTATGTGATTATCATCAGGAAGATATGGATCATCTATTCCTAAACTATCAATTTGCACAGGAATGTTGGTTTTTTGTCCTTGGGAAATTACACTATTCTACTCCACCCCCATGCAAACTTTGGGATCTATTTGAATCATGGCCACAATTACTCTCCTCATCCCTCTTCTCTACTATTTGGAATTGTATACTAGCACTAGTTTTGTGGGTATTATGGTGGGAGAGAAACAAAAGGATCTTTCACAGAACTGCCTCATTAATCCAAACAGTCACATCTCATCTTGAGACATCAATATCTAAACTAGTTAATGCTAGTCACAATAAATTAAAGCATAATTTGGTTGTGACTCCATGGGATTTATCTATAATTCAAGAATGGAAAAAAATTCATGTGTCATTTGACTGATGCTCTCAAATAGTACTTAATAAGGTGCAAAATAGAGCATTAATAAAATGGAAACCACCATCTAATGGGATTAGTAAAATAAATTTTGATGGTTTTTCAAGAGGTAACCCAAGAAATTCTAGGGTAGGAGTATGTATTTGGGATCACCAAGGTTTATTAATAGCAATAAAATGTTGTCCACTACCATTTGGAACAAACAACATACCCAAGACCTAGGTATTATTTGAGGGATTAATTCTGGCAAAATAGTGGGGATGTCAACAGATTCATATTGAAGGTGATTCTATGGTCATAATTTCAGCATGCATTAACTGAACCTCTCATAACTGGAGACTCACATACATTCTTTAGCAAATACAAAAATTTTTAGACACAATCCAAGAAGTCCACATCTCGCATACATTGCAGGAAGGTAATAAAGTAGTAGATTATTTGGAAAATAAAGGATGTGATGGACATGGAAATGAGTCTTTTATTTCTGATGTAATCCTAAAATAGGATGCCTAGCTAAAACATATAATCCAATTGGACAAGGCAAAATTTGATGGAGACTCCTCAAGTGTGCGGATGTGATGCCTGCCACTATTTAGATTTGCACTTGATATTTATTGTTTGGTGGATGGTATTGCTAGTGCATTAGTGATTCACATGGCTATACTTAAGAAAATGAGTGGATGGGTAGATGCTTGATAAGCCAATGCATGTGTATTTATTCACTATCTGAATTCTGTATTTGGTATACCATCACTACTAGCTCAAAGTAGATTGTTTAAATTGAATTGCAAGTTGATAATTAAATGAAATGTATGATTTCACAATGCACACCCTCTTTTATAATTTTCTTAGTACCATATATACTACAATAAAAGATATGGGAGATTTTCTAGTAATTAGCATGTAACATAAACATTCTCTAGTGGCACTCAAATACTCAACCCCTCTAGTCATCCATTTACATTGCAAAATGAAGTCTTTACAGTGAAGATACTATATGGGATCAAAATTCTACATTTGGCATTTCCTTTCTACCATACTTGTGGGTGTCTCCATGAGGAGTTCGTACCTAGGAATTTCAAGATTTGCATACCATCATGATTTTGGACTTGATAATTTCACCACTCCCTTTGGTCCAACCCTCATCTAGCAATTGGATACCCTTTGGTAATGCAATACAGGTCCCAGACCTAAATGTCATGATCTCGCCTAGTCATTCCTTTATCACATGACATATAGTTCAATATGTGCTTGATGGATGGGAAACTGACAATGTCTTGGCTCTGCCTGTTGGATGGGAAAAATCTTGGTGCAAATCTTCCCGCATGGAAGATTGATCAAACCAGTTATATGGGTGTATAGCATTGGCATGCTTGATAAGCATATTTTGCAATTCTGTAATTTTTGTCATCTAAAATGTGTCCTTGGTCTAGGTTGGCATGATAACACGTAGATGAATTTTTTATTTTATGGCATCAACCTATAAGGATTTATGGCTTTCTTGTGTAAACCAACATGTACAAAATGATATATTGATATAATTTTATATGACTGTGATCTTGGGATTTTATTCTAGTTCTTCCATGGGGGAGTCTTTGAACTTGTTTATTAATAAAAATATGGTGGTAACCCCACTTTGGCTTTAAAAGAAAAAAGAATTCTCTAACAATAGTTGTGGGTTTGATTTCTAAGAAATAGTCAAGAGATGCTCATGATGTAGAAAGTGAAAGATAATGCACTATTGTAGTAGATGTTTTAGAAGAGATTTGTGGTGTGTTATCATCTAAGGAAATAATTTCTTCTAGAACTGATGGATCTAATCAATATGAAATCCTCCAGTAGAATAGTCTTTCAAGGTCATTCATGAAGTTTAGTGACTACTCCTCACCCCTTTAATAATTGAAGCTTGCAAAGTAATGAAATACAATACTTCCCTAAGGAAGGCTATGAGTAAGTCTATGTCAATTCAGGTGATGATGAGGACTTCTTTTTTAATGATGTGGCCATTTTTGGTAGGGAATTTGAATGTATTTCTCATTATGTTCACAACTAAGGAACAATGTAAGACATTTTTTTAGCAATGTTCACAAATGGCATGGACTTGTTGAACTCATGCTACAAGAATTATACATCCCCACTAAAAAAATTGATGGAATTGGAAGTGATGATGATAAGTGAGATGGGAGTGTTGATGTGTGAAAAATATTGTGTGAGATAAATTCTTTTGCAAAGTTGGCAACAATTTCAGAACCAAAGGCTTTAAATATAGATCAATTAAATTTCAAAGCCTATATAGTCATAGAAGGTGCACAAAATATTGTAGCACAAGATGATGAGGTTGAGTTTTTCATGGAAGATTCTAAGGCTCCTCCAAACAAAGAAACTAGAAAAGAAGTTGCATCTTCTCCATAGTGAGAGCATTTTTTAAGTGAGGGTTCATTGGTAGATACAAAAATTGATTGTCAAATGGGTACACTAATGGATGTACAACATAATTAAAAATTATGAAGGTTAAACAAGTAGATGTTTTATGTTGTGATAACAAGATAGAAACACAAAGTATAGTTGAGCATGATGATAGTATATAGAAACCTTTCATTAGATCCTTGACATTAAGAATTTATTGATTGATAGAAAAGGGAGATCAAAGGGAATTGAAAATGTGGGGTCAACAGATTCTAGATCTTTTGAAAAGGTTATTAGCTCCACTTGTAATATAAAGGAGAGCTATTGTACACATAGAACCAATGGGTTGAGGTTTGGCCATACAAAAACATTTCTAGAGCCAAGCCAAAACTCATTAACTAATCTTGAAGTTATATAGAAAGATGCCAAAGATGATTGTACAACATCTTTTCATGCTTCTAGTGGTGTCTTTATCAATAAAAAATATTTCATAGGTTTAATGATTTTTTCATAGAGTGGTACTTCTGATAAATGCAAAGTCATATCAAGCACAAAGATCAGTAGAAGCATGGGAAGTAATAATGATATTTTAATTACAAAACCCATATCAAATGAAAGTGTGACACCAACATTAGATAATAAGGAAATACAACAGATGGAGTTTTTGGATCAAAAGGCATCATCTAATATATCAGTATCTAGCAACATGTTTGACTATCAGTTAAACTATAAGTTTCATCATGTATTTTCCTAGGTTTCTCAACCAATGGTTCATCATATGACTGAGGTGTTGGATTGGGATGAAAAATAAGAAGTATCCTCTAACATGGTTTGTAAAAATCATAAATTATCTCAAGAAGGTGCATCACCATCAATAGTTAGGAACCAAAAGATGGAAAGTGGCATGGTCCCTCATTATCCTAACTAGAGTTGGATTTAGAATCAAAACCAAGAAGAGTTGTATATAGGTGTGATTCTTTAGCTCATGCAACAATCAGAGGCTTCTATTGTTGGAAATATTCAAGATAAGATAGGTTACTAAGAGGGGAGGGGTGAATCAGTAACCTTAAAACTTTAGAACATTTTAGTACCTTAACCATATATACTATTCACCATTCATTCATCTAATCTACTACATAAATGAGAGATCAAACATTCATAACACATGTACACAGTGATTTGGTGACCCAAAAATGTTCCAAATAGAAAGTAAAACTGGCGTAGGGATGATACCCACAAAACTTCATTACTGTAGTATGAAGTTGGCCTGTTAAGGCTTACATTGACCACTTTTGGTGATCTTCTCTATTAGGAGCACAAAGAACTGCTAGGTCCACCTTGTTAGAGGATTTAAAAACATACACTAAAGTATGCACTCTATTAGGAGATTTATGCAAAGACTATTAAGTCTACCCTGTTAAAGGATTTACAAAACTAATTCACCTGTTAGGATGAAATAGTGGATCTACTTACAAACTTGATTTGTTGATTAGATCCTTGAAGTATAGATCACCTCTTGTGACTGATGAATCTTTACTGCTCCTTGTAGACCTTGCTGAATATTCTGCTCTTTTGCTGATTTGCATTTACACTTAAAAAATTACATGTCTCCTTTTATATACTCTCAACCATATTTCATACATCTTGCAAATGATATAATACATTACATATATACCATTCTAATAATTAAAATTGCAAGGTCAGCCAAAACACAAGTGAACAAAATATTACTGGAGTCGGCCAAACAGTAAATAACTCGGGTTCACTGAACTGACTCGATGACCTTCTGATACTCGGTGACCATTGCATTACTCGGCATCATCATGCGCTTGGTAGAAGTGAAGGCTCGGTCCATACTAATCACCTGATGTAGTTCTGAGCTCAATAACCATTGGAGACTCAATGGATATAGTATCACTCGGTAAAAACTAAATCCTTCGTTTACCTTGCTTTCACTCATTAAACATTATACTTTCATTACTCGGTAAACACTGCACTTGCATCACTCAGTAAACACTATGCTTTCATCACTCGGTAAACACTGTGCTTCCATTACTTGGTAAAAATTGTGAAGCTTGGTGAACGCTGTAAACTTGGTAGACACTTTTGTATTGCACATTCACTCGGTAGCTATACTTAGCTCGGTTAACACTAGAATGCTCAATGTGAATTGTGAAGCTCGGTGTAAACTACTTAAGTGATGAATGTACAAGGTAACCACTGAATGCTCGATATACATTGTAGACTAAGTGATGAGCTTGGTAGCTATACTAATACAGATAAGTGTTGTCACTAATGGCAATAATAGCTTAATGCCAACAATCTCCCCCTTTTGCATTAGTGACAAAACACTTATAAGCCAAAATATATGTACAGAATCTGACTTCACTGAATTTTGGTTTTTCAAAATTGATCTTTGTAGAACTATTACATATAGAAATATACTTATGTGCACATGCAAACTTTATTGTGTGCTAACTCCCCCTATCACTTATAGTGATGACTCTCCTCATTTATTATGCTAAATCTTTGAATCTCTCCCCCTTTTTGACAATAATGCCAAAGGCTACATATATACAATTTATATGGCTACACCAAAGTGAGATAGAAATTCTTGATGTACCTTAAGGATGGTTGCAAAAGTACTATCCCAAGTTTGCTACAAAATTTGACAAGTGGAGAGGGCAATTTGAACTTTTGCTGATAATTGGATCAGGTGATCAACCATTGAGAAGTTTTGATCTTGGACCAATGTTTTGCAGTGAATAATATGTTTCCGCATTGTGTCCATGATAGGCAAGATCATGTTCTGGATGTCTATGAGTGTAGACCGGATCCTTGCTTCCTCTCTCAATAGTTCTGCCTATACATCCGCCAAATATATGATCTTGGTGTGATGGGAGGTTGTGGAGGTGGAGTCCACCTTTAGCTTGGAGGCATTTGCTTGCATATCAATGTCAATCTTATTTAAATTATCTTTTATTTATTTGGTAAAACTAGAAACATCACAAAGTTTAGCAAAAAGTGATGCTGCATTATTAAAAGAATTTTCAAAATTTCCCAAAAATGTTGACAATTCAACTTGCTTTATTGCTATCTGTTGAGTAATATGCTCTAGAACCTTATTATCAAATTTCTTTTTAGCTTTCTCAATAAGTTTCTCTTGTCCAGAAGAATCCTCATTAAATTTCTGTGTAGCCTCTTCTAACTGAATCAAAATGTGCTGAGTAGAATCTACTTCAAAACCTATAGCATCTGTAATTATATTCTTGGCATTCTAATTTATTATGTATTCCTTATCCCTTTCAGACCTTAACTACTTCTGCGTAGCTTTCATCTCTATGAGTTGACTGGCTAACCTCATCTCTTCAATGGTAGCATTGTCATAGTCAATCTTAGGAATCACTATCTCGGTGTCTAGGTCAAAGTCTTCATCAATTTATTTTCTAGTGATCAGAAGTTTTAATGGATGCTTTTTTTTGACTTCTATGATGACTGGTTTGACCTTAGGAATAGATGCAATAGTGGAGATGTAAGGGCTAGTAGTAAAAATTGGGATAGGACTTGAGGATTGAATGCCAATAGGAGTACTAACCGGATCAAAAATTGAAACACTTCCCAAAAATGGTATCATACTCAGTAGAGTACCCATAGTAGAACTGATTGGAGTGGAAGTGGATATAAATGATGCTAATGGAAAGAAAATTGTAGAACTTGCTGGAATTGATGAAGAAAAAATTGTGGAACTTACTAGTACACTTACTGTTGATGAAGGAGCTGAGGAGGCTAGTGTTGGGTAAAACTAAGGTTCAATTGGATGGTCTTTATATGGATATAGTTGAATCAAAAATTTCCCTAAGAATGTCAATCCGAGAATCGTAGACTTATGAGAGATATCACGGCTATTTTCTCAAGGGGTGAGGATAATAAGTCAAGAGGTTTATGAATGCAATTACTACTTACCAATAAATTGAACTCTTCAAATTTCCACACATTTAAGATTAATTTTTGCAGAAAGAATTCTAATCTAACATTCACACTTTAATAGTTGCACACAATGCCTTTATGAATACTATGATTATTATTAACACATCTCTAAATAATTCACAATTACTCCTATAATTAATTAATTATAATGTCTTTACAAATACTATTACAAAGTTATGCCTGAATAAAAGGTTGGTCTGATTTCACTTGGATTACGATAGGAGGTTTAGTGGCGGCAAGAGGTTATTTGCAATAAACTGAGTGCAGCAGGAAGTATGATAAGAGTAACAAGGAGTATGATTAGTGTGAAAAGAAATATGGTGAATAGGATAGGAAGTGGTTTAACGAACAGATGGAGATTTAAGCAGTGATAAAGCAATGATAAGCAAAATAGATACAAATGTTTCAGCCAACTATTTCATCGGACAATAAAATCTTTAATTAACAATAACAGGCATCAATGAACTCTGATAATTGAGAAATAAATAATTACACACATTCAAATTAATCTATAGAAAGATGTATAAAGAATCAATCACTACAAAATACTTACAAAATAAACTAAAGTGATCTCACCGAGCTTCCCAAGAGGGGGCCCTCCTCTAGTTCACAGCGTGAGGGATGTCTAAAAATCAGCTACTGCAGAGACTACATGTTCTTAATATCCCAGATTTCCAAAAGTAATATAAAGAGAGAATTTTTCATATATCATGCGTTATCTGTCTTTGTGATTTACATTCACTTATATAGACTTAATAAGTTTTAACCAAATCAATTAAAACTGGAATGACAAAATGGCCTATTTGCTAAATATGGAAGATAATTTGTTTTGGCTGCTGGCCATATAACTATTTTACAAAACAATCTTGGCCCAAAATAACATACAGCCAGAAACTATTCTGTTTTAAACATTCAAACTATTTGCTGAAAATATCATAGCAAAACTATAGTTTTCAAACTATTCGTCCACTTCAAATGGTTGGCTCCACTCTTATGCATCCTTGTTTTACTTAGCTCCTGTAGTAGCATCAATCACAATATATCATTTTCATAAACTTAATAAATTTTTAGGAACTATTCTTCCCTCTTTAGAGAAGTACTGAAATATTCTAATTTTCTATCAATAGTTTAGCAAAAAGGGAATTTTATACCAAAGAAGTGGGAAATGCATGAGGCAAAAGATTAACAAAATTAGGGCACTATCAGGACTCATCATCTCCCCCCAACTGAAGGATTTGCATGTCCTCATGCAAACAAAGGATACAAACCAAGTGGGATATTGTTGTCAGCATGCTCCATGGACTCTTTTGAAACTATAGCTGGACTGTTAGTGTTATCTTGTTGTATGACCCTAGATCTAAATTGTTGAAGCTCCTACTGAAGTTGCATAAAAGTATGTAGAAATTCATTGATAGTAACCATAGGAATGCCTGGTATTGTCATTGTCAATGGAATAGGATCAAGAAGAGGACTAAAGGCACCCAATAGATCCTTTGGAGGCATCTCAAGAAAAATCAAAGACTATGATGTCACCGGGTAACAAGAACTCTCTGTATTTCCTATAGCACTTTGTAAAAGGGGTTCTTTCTAAGGTGTTTTAGAGTTGTCTTGCACATTTCTCTTTAAATGATCCTCACCCTGTTTATAAGCCCTTTGCATGGTATTTTGCACTATATCATCTTGCCATACAACACCTAGTTCATATTCACCTCCTGCATCAAGTGTCTGTTGACTTATGTCTTGATCAAGATAGTTCTTTGGAGATTTTGTAGCTTTATCAGGGCTCATTTGTTCTATGGGTTCACATTCAGGTTCCTTATTGCCTTGACTTTCAAGGATTTCTCCTTCCTTGTTTGTGTCAAGATTTTCCAATTCATCTTGAGGGTCACATTGGTCTGTAGTAGTATCATATTTGTGAGAATTATCTTCTTCATTAGCAGGATTTAGCAAACTTTCTATGAATGGTGCATTCCTCTATTTCTTTGTGTGTCTAGTTTGATGGCGGTGTTTCCTACCACTTTTTCTTTTTGTTTCTTATTAGAGCTGCTGGTCAAAACCTCAACTTCAGCATCTGTAGTAGCTTTAGCAACATTAGCTGGGTTTTCTAAGTGGCTAGCAGAGCATGGAAAATTATGGCGTATTAGAGAGGGGTTAGGTGTTTTTGTACTAGAGGAATTGCGTAGGCCCTTTTTGGGTGTTTGCAATGATTCAGCAACAGGGTTTTTTTTTGGGTCATGGTTTGGAGAGGGTTGTTCCTCAATCATAGTTTCAGTTTCTTTTTGTTGGGTTTGAAGGGCATTATATGCAGGGTCAATAAATGCATCCCATGCTATGGGGGTTTCTTGGAGCTAAAGACCATGTATGACCAATAGCTTGATTAAACCATGATGTGCTAGGGAATTTTCATGACCTTCTCTAAACTGAGTGCAAGCTCTCTTCAAGGAGTAATACAGATAATAAGGAAGATTAACCAGTTGCCCTATCCTCAAATGAAGCATGAGTCGTAAATGATGTGCATGAAAAAAATTAAAGCATCTTTCACAGGTAATATACTGACCTATAAATTGGGTTACTGAATCCCATGGCGAAGGAAGGGTTTTGCGTCTGGCTCCTTGTCCCTTAACAACCTCCACAGACTCATTGCATTGTAGAAAATTGGTTCTATCAGTCTTTAATTCTATAACCTGTGTACTGGCAGTGGGAAAAAATAATTCACCAATTTGGGGAAGATCTTTTACAGTGGCCACTATCTGCACCATCACGGGAAAGGTGATGCCCCGTATTGTCACAAAGTCTTGATCAAAGGCATGGGTGAATTCTTTAGCAATGGAAAGGTCATAACCTTGCAGCTGATGGAAAAATCGATGCCATCTTGCATGGCAAAAAATCTTGTAGGCTTCATTGTCTGCCAGTAGCTTGTCCATGGAGTCTGGTTCAAACCGCTTACGTTTTCCACCCATGACAATAGAAAAATTTGAATCCAAAAGGGCAAATAGAGAGGAATAGAGGGCTGATCAAAATTCATCATTTTAATAGAAAATGCAAAGGTAAAATAATGGTAATAGGGCTCCAACCTATGTGAATAAATTATAAGGAGAAAGTTGTAGGAATGACAATAATTAATGGGAATGCGGAGGTATGACACCCCCCTCAACTTTGGCAAGAAAATGTCCCATTTTTGCTAAAGCTAGAAATAGAAAAATAGAAAACAAAGTACAACTAAAAAGAAGGATAAGAAAACTCCCTGAAAAGTAGCAGAATGATGGATTGGTGATGTCAGAATGATGATTGAGCAATATCCATGCCGCACAAGCCAAATATGGAGTAATTATGCCAAAAAATTGAAGGAGCATTGTGGAAACATGAAGGAAGCATGTGAAACCTGTAATGGAAAGATTTGAAAAGAACAATCATTAAGAGAGAAGATCACAAACAAAGACACGTGCAAGGAGAGTGGTGGTAGTTATTTGAAAAGGCCAGAGTGACAGGAGAGTCAGGAAGAGGGACACCATAAGGATGCCGACAGGATCTAAGAAACCTCCTATTGCATCTAGCCAAGAAGGATGGGCATGAAAAGAAAAGGGTGACAGGAGCGAGGAAACTTCCTATTGCAACCATCAACATTTTAAAAACAAAAAAAAAAAAAATTTATTTATGATACAAGACCGCCAAAAAATTGGTTTTCAACCTAGTGTCACCTGGAAGCACTACGAACTAGTTTTCATGTCCAGGAAGTCTAACAACTACAAGTTGTTGGATTACCCAGTTTTCAACGAGTAGTTGGACAACAACGCCAGAGATTTGGTTTTCATTGTTGGATCTTTTTAAAAAAATATATATAAATATAAATATATAAATATATATATATATAAATATAAATATAAATATAAATATATATATATATATATATATATATATATATATATATATATATATATATATATATATATATATATATATATATATATATATATACTATCAATGTTGAAGGAGACTGAAGGGAACCATGGTGAGTTCCTTGGCAATCTCCAAAAAGAAAGTTTCCTTTGAGAGAGGCCTCCTATATAACTTCAATCGATGACCATTAACAAGAAGCTTGCAATGTTCAGAATCCACAATGTAGAGTTGGACTGCACCATTGTCATATACGTCTTCAATTTCATAAGGTCCAAGCCACCTTGTATGAAATTTACCTTTGAAATCCTAGAATCGGGAGTTATATAAAAGTGCCTAATTGCCAAGCTGAAAAGAATGCTGACGAATGTGTTTTTCCTGCCACAATGTTTGTTGATTTTGAACAAGTTTAGTATGAAGAAATGTCTCTTGATGTAACTCATCAAGGGAGTGGAGTTGGGTTAGTCATTCCTTTTGAGCATCAAAGAGACTCAATCTAAGTTCAAGTACAGTTCGAAGAGTCTTAATCTCAAACCCAATAGGAATTACAACCTTCTTACCATAAACCAATTCATAAGGGGTCAGACTAGTGGTGGTCTTCCATGTAGTATGATAGGCCCACACAGGTTTAGGAAGTCATGTGGCCCAATCAAGCTTATGAAGTGCAACAATTTTTGTAAGGATATTCTCCAGTTCCTGATTAGTCACCTCAACTTGTCCATTCGCTTGAGGATGATAAGGTGATGATTTCCTATGGTGAATCTCATATTCCTTGATTAATGCAAAAATGAGGTCTGAAGTGAACTAAGGTCCTTGATCAGTAGTGATTTCGCATGGAACACCAAAGTGAGTGAAGATTTTAGAATATAAGAATTTAGCAAGTTTGGTATCCTTGGCATGTTTTAGTGCAACTACTTCAACCCACTTTGTGACATAATATATGCAAATAAGAATATATTCCTTTTTTCTGGAAGGTGGGTTAATAGGTCCAACAAAATCAAGGCCCCATTTTTCAAAAGGCTCAATAGAAAGCTGAGGGTGAAGTGGCATCTCATCTGATCATGTAGGATGACCCATGCATTGGCACTGGTCACAATGTTGAACATAATGTCTACAATCCTTATGGAGCGTAGGCTAGTAATAACTTGTAGTCAGAATCTTGTGAGTAGTTCATCAAGCAACACAATGTCCTCTAAAAGGTTCAGTATGACAAGCACGAAGAATGTCAAAGACATCTTCCTCATGAATGCAACAGTGCATGATATTGTCAATGTCGGTTCAGAATAGAAGACCATTAATACAAGTATACTATCCACTGAGGCCCACCAACTTATGACACTCACGAGGGGAGAAGTGTGGTGGAAATTTGCATGTAACCAAATAGTTGGCAATGTCAACATACCATGAACTTTTGGCAGAGATTGCAAAGAGGTGTTTGTCAGGGAACAAGTCATCAATAGGAACAACTTCATTGTCTGACTAAGGTATTCGAGACAAGAAATCTGCAACCACATTTTCTCAAGCAAGCTTATCAAGTATAGTGACATCAAATTCTTGTAATAAAAGCAACCATCTAATAACCCTACCAGTTACCACAGTTTTATTCATCAAAAATCGAATTGCTGAATGATCTATATGAATAAACACCTTATAACCAGTAATGTAGTGCTGAAATTTATTAATAGCATAAACAATAGCTAAAAATTCTTTTTCAGTTATCATATAGTTTACCTTAGCACCAGTGAAATTCTTGCTGATGTAGTAGATTGAATAAAACAGATTGTCCTCCTTTTTTCAAAGTACTGCTCCCATTGAGAAATCAGAAGCATCAGTGTGGATATGGAATGGTAATCCCCAATTAGGACCTCTAAGAATAGGAGTAGTTACTAACTTATTCTTAATGGTTTCAAAGGCCTCTTGACATCTGGGGGTCTAGGTGAAAACAACATCTTTAGCTAATAAGACAAACAAAGGAGAAGCAATTTTACTAAAATTCTAAATGAATCTCCTATAGTATCTGGCGTGACCAAGGAAACTCTAAACATCTTTTTGTGTCGAAGGTGTGGGGAGATCTTGATTATTTGGATCTTTTCGAGATCAACCTCTATACCTTTTGATGAGATTAAATGACCTAAAACAATCTCTTTTGTCATCAACACATGACATTTCTCATGGCTTAAAGACAAATTAGTATCAATACATCGCTTAATCACTTTCTCTAAGTTATCTTTGGCTTCTTCAAAGGTATTTCCATGAATAGTAAAGTCATCCATATAGACTTCTACACAATCATTAACTAGATCAGCAAATATGCTTAATACTACACATTGA
The DNA here is from genome assembly GCA_028749045.1 of Cupressus sempervirens. Lineage (NCBI taxonomy): Eukaryota > Viridiplantae > Streptophyta > Pinopsida > Cupressales > Cupressaceae > Cupressus > Cupressus sempervirens. Next base: position 426,265,762 of record CM053786.1, read on the forward strand.
AATGTCACAGGAGCATTACATAACCCAAAAGGAAGAACATTGTATGCAAAGGTTCCCCATGGACAAGTAAAAGTAGTTTTGTCCTAATCTTCTGGGGCAATGCGAATCTAGTTGTAACCACTAAATCCAATCAAAAAGGAAAAGAATCACTTCCCTACAAGAGTATCCAAGACTTGATCAATAAAAGGTAATAGAAAATGATCTTCCTTAGTAGCCTTATTTAAAGCTTGATAATCAACACAAATATTCCACTTACCATTTTTCTTTGGAATGAAAACCAAGGGAGATACCCACCTGCTATCTGAAATTGGATAAATAAATCCAACATTCAAAAGTTTTTGGAGTTCCTCGTTGACAATATCATGCAAGGCAAGATTGAGTCGGCACTGCAGTTGTCAGACTGGGCGACTTCCCTCCTCAATATAAATGTGATGGGTACAAGTGTTAGGATGAATACCGTGCATGTATTGATATTCCCATGCAAAAACATCTTTATGTTCTTTAAGCATACTTATGAGATCCTTAACCTGAGCTGGTGTTAATTGTGGATTAATAATAAGGGTACACCCAAGTAAGACCTCCATAGGTTTGGATGAGGTAGGTCTTGATGATGTTTCTAGTTTTTCTAAAGATAATAATGGACTATATAAACATTGATGTGGTAGAAGTTGATGTAGCGTGAGGAAGTGCTGAATGGATCGAGGATTGCCAACTAAAGGAAAATTCCCAAAAGGACAATCAATAGTCACGTGAGAAGGAAAAACCATAGTTTCTAGGATATCATTAGACTTATACCTATTCTGAAGAAAATTTACTAAAATGGCCTCATTAGTTGGATCTTCAAAATACTCTACTTGGCCCAATGGTGAGGACTGTAACATAGTCGTCTAAATCACTGTAGACCCAAGTTGGATCCTCGGTATCTAATAATGGTTGAGCAGGAGGATATAAGGTTAACTCTTTTGTTTGCTCACCATTAGAAATAATCATGTTACCTAATTGATAATTAATGTGGGCATTGGTTGCTGCTAGCCAAGGTCTTCCAAGAATGAGAGGATATCCCCCCAACTTAGCTTTAGGCTTAAGGATCATAAAATTGGTTGGATAATCCCAACTATCAATGGAAAGAATGACATCTTCTATAAGCCCTTCTGGTCTGACTAAGGAGTAATCAGCCATTTGAAGCACTGTAGGAGTAGGTCTAAGTCACTCTAAGGATATTTTTTTTTTTTTCCGTTTGTCATTATATTTATGGCTGCACCTAAATCCACAAGTGTATTAGGAATAAAAATTGTACCAATACTTACCTAGATAATAGGACTGCCATGATTTTCATATTTTGGGATGCTGATATTTCCCAACATTAATTCTGCAAGTTGTCTAATAACTTGTACAATTTTTGGATCCTTCTTTTTGGGTCATCTAGTACATAGTTCCCGTATCGTCTTATTGTATATTGGTACATCCTTAAGAGCCTGCAAAAGAGGAATTTTGATGTTAACATTGTGTGATTCATTTAAAATATCAAACTCATGAAGTGTTGGCTCTTTAGGCTCTGGCTTATGAATGAATCAATCAGGAAAGGGTGGTTCTTTATCTGGCTCCTCTTCAGGTTCATCTAGGACCTCTATGATAGTAGGTCCTTTAAGAGCTTTCCTAGATCTAAGGTGTACACCATCCAACTCAACTGAGTTAACAAGATAGGTAGGCAAATTAGTCACTTCACTGTGATAGATTGGTTGAGGAGGTTTATTATTGGGATTTGGATTTGGTTGAGTTGGCATGGATGTGCTTTTAGGTGGTTGCGGTGGATTTGAAGGTAGGTTTGAAGAAGATGGAGGTATGGGAGGAAGGAATTGTTGAGGTTGTTGGTAGGGGCTTATTAATGGTGGTGGAGGAAAGGATTATTGTGGAAGATAAGGTTGCATATACGATTGTGAAGGTTGATATGATGATTGAGGAGGTGGATATGTAGGTTATGGCCTCCATGTTTGATGCCATGGTTGTGTACTAGGCTGAAAGCTTTGGGGCCATTGCTAATAAGGTTGAGGTTATTGATAACCTCCATACCATGGGCTTTGGTTAGAGAACTGCTGAGGTGGTCCAAAAAAATATTCATTGGAGAACCCTCTAGGTAAAAACTGGCTTCATGGAGCCATATAATAAATTGGTTCTTCGGTATATTCCATAGAAATCATCCCTTTAGGAAGAGATCGTAGTGTTGAAGTCTTACTAGCTTCCTCAAGTGATGCTACATAAATCTGATTATAAGGGCAATCCTCGGGTCCATGCTTCTTATGATAAGTTGGACAATATATGGCTAAGGCCTTTTTAGCTTCCTCATGTTTCCTGTGAGAATACAACATGTCAATTTGTTTGCCCATATGGTTTAATAAGTCAATTTTAAGATCTTCCAATAAATTACCAATTTCATGCTTGGAAATACCTGATGCATTACCCATAGTAGAATACTTGAATTCTCGCGAATAGATCGATGAGCTCGTGAATAATTCTTGCATATATCACAAATATCTTCAAAGGACATTTTAGAAATATCACCTTTTCCAATTAAATTCAAGGCATCCATGGTTTCATCGCAAATCCCTCTTAAGAAAAGCACCTTAATGGTTTCTGTAGTCAAATCAGGACGTCGTGAGCATTGTAGGCTAAAGGAAAAACGTTCCAAGAAATCTTCAACTAACTCTTCTTCTCGTTGAGTCATGTGAAAGATTTCATCCCATACTTCCTTGGTCTTACAGTACTCCTGATACTTTGATAGAAAAGCATCTTTCATTTGGTTCCATGTTCTAATGTCCCTAAGACTCATGAACCATCGTAATGAAACATCTTTCAAAGTAGCTAGAAAGAGCTTTAATTTTTGTGCATCACTTTGATAATCATAGCTATTACAAAGGACATCAAATTCAAATAGGAACATATCAGGATCCTCATAGGTTGACCCTCAAAATATGGGAAGTGCTGAGTGAGGGATATTTTTCATAGGGGCATCATCAATGGGAGGCTGAATAGAAAATTCAAAGGTTGTATTATGTTGAACAATTTCATTCCTATTGTTTTCATCATTATTTCCCCCTAAATTGTTGTTTTCGACATTGTCAGCCATGACTTCTTCAAAAACTTTGGTTGCCCAAGGTGTAAAATATGTTTTAAAGGGTTTTTCCTGAGGCTCTAGAGGCTTACTACACCTTGTATGATTTTGCAAACTGTTTAGCAGTTTCAGAGGTTGTAGTAGGAGAGGTGAATTGAGAGAATGGTTGGATTTTAACTTCACCACTTGGTTTGGTTTCAATGGTTGATGGATTTTTCTCTTTTTGTGATTTTTGATTTTTTGAGCTACCTACGGATTCCTTCTTAACAAATCTACCTTGACTATCTCTAAGCCTATTCATGCACCTAAATGATTTACTGTAGTGGAAACCAAAGGTACTATCCTAAGCAAGGTCAACAATTGCTCAAGATTTCTCAAGGGCTCACTATTCCTATCTTGACTTACTATAGTTTCACACCTTTAATATCTCTCCCTGGCAACGACGCCAAAAATGTTGGGTAAAACTAAGGTTCAATTGGATGGTCTTTATATGGATATAGTCGAATCAAAAATTACCCTAAGAATGTCAATCCAAGAATCGTAGACTTATGAGAGATATCATGGCTATTTGCTCAAGGGGTGAGGATAATAAATCAAGAGGTTTATGAATGCAATTACTACTTGCCAATAAATTGAACTCTTCAAATTTCCACACATTTAAGATTACTTTTTGCAAAAAGAATTCTAATCTAACATTCACACTTTAATAGTTGCACACAATGTCTTTATGAATACTATGATTATTATTAACACATCTCTAAATAATTCACAAATACTCCTATAATTAATTAATTATAATGTCTTTACAAATACTATTACAAAGTTTTTCCTGAATAAAAGGTTGGTCTGATTTCACTTGGATTGCAATAGGAGGTTTAGTGGTAGCAAGAGGTTATTTGCAATAAACTGAGTGTAGCAGGAAGTATGATAAGAGTAGTAGGGAGTATGATTAGTGCGACAAGAAATATGGTGAATAGGATAGGAAGTGGTTTAACGAATGGATGGAGATTTAAGCAGTGATAAAGAAATGATAAGAGAAATAGATACAAATGTTTTAGCCAACTATTTCATCAGACAATAAAATATTTGATTAACAATAATAGGCATCAATGAACTCTTATAATTGAGAAATACGTAAATACACACATTCAAATTAATCTATAGAAAGATGCATAAAGAATCAATCACTGCAAAATACTTAAGAGATGTCTAAAAATCAGTTACTGTAGAGACTACACATTCTCAATATCCCAGATTTCCAAAAGTAATATAAGGAGAGTATTTTTCATATATCATGCATTATCTGTCTTTGCAATTTACATTCACTTATATAGACTTAATAAGTTTTAACTGAATCAATTAAATTGGAATGACAGTATGGCCTATTCCCTAAATATGGAAGATAATTTGTTTTGGCTGCTGGCCATATAATTGTTTTACAAAACGATCTTGGCCCAAAATAACATACAGCCAGAAACTATTTTGTTTTAAACATTCAAACTATTTGCTGAAAATATCATAGCAAAACTATAGTTTTCAAACTCTTCGTCCACTTCAAACAGCTAGCTCCACTCTTACATATCCTTGTTTTACCTAGCTCCTGTAGCAGAATCAATCACAATATATCATTTTCATAAAATTAATAACTTTTTAGGAACTATTCTTCCCTCTTTAGAGAAGTACTTAAATATTCTAATTTCCTATCAATAGTTTAGCAAAAATGGAATTTTATGCCAAAGAAGTGGGAAATGTATGAGGCAAAAGATTAACAAAAACAGGGCACTATCAGGACTCATCAACTGGCTCGGTAGCTGAAGAAGTAATAGTCAGCTTGGTAGATGAAGTGCTTGGCACATCTGTTTCAGATACCTAAAGCTGGGAGGTGGTCGGTGAAGATTGAGCAATTGATGTGGCAATTGTGCTCACAATCTCACTTGCAAAAGCTATCTACATAGTGGATGTAACAATCTTTGGTGGAGAGTGAGGAAGGGATGCAATCACTTTTGCTGCAATTTTAACTGGATCTTCTTCTTCCTTGTGTGCTTCTTCCTCCTTGTCTTCTTCCCCTTTTTCTTCCATAAGTGCATGCAACTCTCCTGGAGTAACTGTGATGCATGGAGTGCTATCAAAATCATCACTATCATGCTATCATCATCCTTGAACTCAACTAGATCTTCACTGGGCTTTTGCAGATGATAGATGTTCTTCCACATGTTTGTTGCATCATTTACAACATGCTCAATGTCATTAATTAAAATCAAACATGTGTGAAATATAATAATCATTTTACCTTCATGGTTCTTCATTGCTGCCTTTATTTCCACTCTAGTGAGACTCGGTAGAAGATTCTTTAGAGATTTTGTGGCTGACTCCCATCTTGGTTGCAATCTCTCCAACAGTTCTTTGGAGATTTGAGAGGCAAGTTGGTCTGAGGAGTATTTCCATTTACCCATCTCATTGAGTACCCGTTCCTCAATCTGCATTTTCTCAGCATCAGTTCTTGTTTCAAATTTCAATGCCTTAAAATTTGTGATTCTAGATCCTTCTTCCAATTGTTTAAGCCTTTCCTTGAATGTGGGTGGAGGCCTAACCAATATAGGTTCCTACTTGCCTTTTCTGGTTCTTCTGGAGAATATTATAGTAGGCTTATTCTTAGGTTTGGTAATAGTTACCTTACCTTTCTTCTTTGGCTGTTCCTCTTCAGATTCATGTTCTTCTTTTTCTTCTTCTCCTTCTTCTTCTTCATCATCTTCTTCATCCTCACCTTTTCCCTCAGTAAGCATAAGAGGACTGGTTGCAGTTTTCAATTTGGCTATCTTCTTCTTGCCTTTGCTTATGGCCTGGGTTAGCTTGATTTCAAGCTCAATTTTGGCCTTTGCCTCATCATATGTTTTTAAAATTGGTTGCCTTGGGTCTACTGGCTCATTCACCAGTGCTTCAATAATGTCCCTGGCCTCATCAATATTTACCTCATAAGGAAGAGGTTTCACCCATGCAACTCGGGGTCTGACTGCCTAAATGTATACCTTATCACAGTCAACCATAAAGCATACATCATCTTTGTAGTCTTCAACTAATTTTGGTAGAATCTAGAACCTGTTATTCATTCTTTCCTTGAAATCTTCAAAATAATGATCCATGATGCTATCAAAATTTTCACCCATTTCTGCTACAAACTCATTTATCTGATACAAAATTGGAATGTCTTTTCTCCATACAACTATTCCTTTTGATGGAAAGAATTTTTGAACATAGAAAAATAAACAGATCAATAGAGAGCCAATTTTAGAAGGATTATTCTTTGAAGTCCTTATACTATCCATATTTTGATTCAATTGTCTCAACAATAATTCTGACAGATCAAATTCAAGGTTTTTCTTTATAATTTTAAAGGCCAAATCCACAGCCTCACAAGGTACACTATTCAGTCAACTAGAGCTATAGATTTTGTGGGCAATGACATGAATGCCAAATCTTAGTTTGACATCTGATACAGTGTTGACCTTTAAACCTCTACTATCCCACTTGGCTAGGGTTTGCTTCTGTAACTCCTCCTGACCTAGGGTTTTGGTGGTTTTTTCTTTGTTGAGCATAGGGAGACTCGTGATTTTGTAAATCATCTTCTTTGTAATCAACACTAGCTGCTCTAACCATAGTTGTCCATTGTGCACCTGACTTAGAATATACCTAATCCACTTGGTTTGGAAGCTTCTAGGCATATGCAAGATATGAATCAAGCCTTTGGTTTCAAGATGCTTATGCTCGAGTTTCAAAGAGCCATCAATACTCATTTCTCCTAGGGCATTATCCATCTCTAGGTTTCCAATCTCTTGAATAGAACATTTAAAATGTGTATGAATATTGTTTATAAGGAGTACCTTTGGTGGAATTTGAGATTGAGCACCGTTGGGGTCTAGTGATTTTATTCACTTTCAAGATTCCATAATAGAAAACAAAAAGGAACACAAGGGTTTCCATATATGAGCTACAGCCTGCTAGTTCCATAAAACTCTCTCAAAATATATCAATTTTGAGATTTTCCTAATACTCCTAGCCTAAGAAGATGGAAGACTAAAGATTCAAGTGCAATGCATTGTAAAAATGGAGCTCACTACATAAAAATGTTAAATATAGAAAAGAAATGAGTTTTTTTTCATATTTCCTTCGCAGAAAAATTATAATAAGAGTTTGTGTACCTAGAATAATGAGTTCAATTTGTGTGAGATATTTAGAAAAGTTTTGATAAAGTCTTCATAACCAGGATCATAACCTTAAGAGACCTATGATGGCAAAAACCCATGGCTCAAATTGCAAATGGGAAAAATAAGAGGTTGGGGGCTTTTTTTTTGGAGGTTTTACATGAATGTGTTGGTTAAAGTGCTTTTGCCTTTATTTTATTTTTTCCATGTTGAGATATTTTGCACCTTGATGGGCTCAAATAAAAGTGATGCCTAAGTGTGATTTTATCATATGGATTAAAAAAATGTATCTATGTAAGAAAGTACAATAAAAAATGTAAACTCAAAAAAAACTACATAAAGTTCTTTTATTGTATAATAATTTTGATATCAACATCACACACATTCATAAAGTTATTATTGTTGGAAATATTCTTAACAAGGCTAAGTTACTGAAAGGGGAGGGGTGAATCAATAACTTCTAAAACTTCTAAAACTTTAATCCAATTAACACTTAATCTAATATGAATATTCTGATCTAACTGCATGCATGAGAAACTAAAAACATGAAAGCATTCATAACACTTCATCACAAATATTTGGTGACCCATAAACCTTCCAAATAGAAAGTAAAACTAGGGTGAGGATGATACCCACAAGCTTTAGTACTATAGTATAAGGTTGGCTTGTTAAGGCTTACATTGATCACTTCTAATAATCTGCCCTATTAGGAGCAATAAGGATTGGTAGGTCCACCTTGTGAAAGGATTTACAAACATACAATGAAGTATGCACTCGGTAAAGAGATTTTCATAAGACTATTAGGTCTATCTTTTTAAAGGATTTGACTGATCTACCTATTAGGATGAAGTAGTAGCTGATCTCTAATCTGGAACTTGGTTTTTTGAATAAGATTCATTTAAGTGTATAAATCACCTTTTTGTGATAGATGAATCAATGAATCTTTGCTACTCCTTATACTGCTATAGCCTTTTTAATTCACACTTTCTACTCTTATGTAATGATCACATTGATTCCATGCATATATTCGCATATTCATTCACATTTTTCTCATACATTGGATGTGATACAATACATTACATATATACCAATCCAATTGTACAATTACAAAGTTGGCCACAATAAAAGTTTACACAAATATTATAAAGTTGGCTCAAATGTAGACACTCAAGTTTTGAAGACTGGCTCGGTGAGGTTATGATATTTGGCATCCACTGTCACTGCTCGACATCATCATGCAATTGATAAATGTAGAATCTTAGTCCATACTAATCATTTCCAAGAATTCTTGAACTCAATCTACATTGGTGACTTAGTGAATATTGTGAAACTCGTCATATAAATTGAATCTTATTTACCTTTGCATAGCTTAGTAAACACTATCTCCTAGAGCTTGGTATAAATTGAGTCACTTGGTTAACATAGAGTAGTTTGGTTAACACTGGGCTCGCATCACATTAACTATGAACTTGGTAACCATTGCACAGCTTGGTTTGCATTGGTAAACTCAACATACACTAAGATGATCAGTTTACACTACTGATCTTAACACTAACTATAACTACCTGGTAAACACTAGAATTTGTCCAAAGGACTTGGTAGCAACTGTAGAACTTAGTAATAACTAAAATGCTTGACAAACACTATTAACTATACAATAAGCTTGGTAGATACTTACAATTTGAATAAGTGTATGTCACTAATAAAAAAATTGATTGATATGTCAATAATATCCCCCTCTGGCATTAGTGACAAAAACACTAATTTGGCCAAAATTGAATTCAAAAAGAGTTCCTGAATATCTTTATCCACCACCTTGTGATTCTAGCTTGGTAGAGTATACTGTTTTTGAGATTTTTCAAAATTGGTTTTGTAAGATATGTATCAATTCTTACATTTTCTACCCCATAACTCATCATTTCCATATCTTCTATGCCTTCTCCCCCCTTTTTGATAATAATGCCAAAAAAATATTCTATGTATTTACATATTAATCCCAAAATGAGACAAAAAGTCTAAATGTAACTTGAGTATTATAGCCAATAGTCTATCCTAATGCCATACAAGACCTTATGTGTGTAGTGCAATCTGCACTTCTGCTGACAACTCAATCATGTGGTTTGCAATGGAGAAGTTGTTCTCATGGGTGAGGGTTTTGGAATGTGCAATATGTTTTTGAAGTGCATCCATGTTGGGAAGAATCATTTTCTGAATATCTACTAATGTAGATATGATTCTGGCCTCTTCTGTAAGTAATTCTGCCTATAACTCTATCAAAAATTTAATCTTATTGAAATGTATAGGGCTTGAACTAGGTTCAAGTTGTAGTTGTTGAGCACTTGCCTTGAGATCTTCATCTATCTTGGAAAATTTGTCCTTTATTTCCTTAGTAAAATTTGAAACATCACACAATTTACCAAAAAGTATTGATACATTTGTACCTAAATTTTCTAGGGAACCCAAAATGGTAGAGAGTTCTACTTGATAGATTGTAATTTTTTGAGCAATGTGATCTAATACTTTATTCTCAAATTTCCTTTTTTCCTTCTGCAGTAACTTGTCTTGTCCATCTATATCTTCATTGAACTTTTGAACTGCCTTTGCTAGTTGAAACAAAATTGGTTGTGATGAATCAACCTCTATACCTATTGCCTTTACCAAAATATTCTTGGAATCTTCAATAATTTTGAACTCTTTGTCCCTTTCCTCTCTTAGCCTTTTTCTATTTAGCCTTCTTTTGGAGAAGTTCATCAAATTTTTGCATCAGATCTAGATTGAGTTTGGAAATTTCCCAAGGTTGGATTACTATTTCCTCATCAAGGTCTATTTCCTCATTTTCTTTTTCATGGCCCAAAAATTTTGTACTCGGTTGAGACTTGGTCTCAACTGTCCTTACAATTATTTTTTTCTTACTAGGAATTGAAACAATAATAGACATACTAGGACTAGCTGCAAAAACTAATACTACACTTATTGTAGAAATACTCGAAGTAATACCTGTAGTAGCCAAAATTGATGTATTCAAAAATGATGTTTCATAAACTGATGTAGCCAACATGGTAGAAGAGGGAAAAGTCTACAACTCAGTAGATGAAATGGAGGTCACTTCAGTTAATGGCATGTTGAGCTGAGTTGGTGCAAAGATTGATTGGTTGGTTGTGTTTTGAGTGCTGGTCACAAACAATCCTACAAAGGCCATCTCCATGCTTGATGTAGTCAATACCTTTCTTGGAGAATGAGGAAGTGAGGCTATAACCACTACAACAATTTTGATTGGGTCTATTTCCTCATCATCTTGTGTTTCTTCCTCAGTAGCCTCTTGCTCTTGTTCCTCTTCATTGTTAAAATGTGTTGTTTCTTCAACATATTCCTCTTCATCTTTTTCCTCTTTATCATCATCATCATCATCTTTCACCTCAATAGAAAAATCACTCAGTTTATGAAGAAGATATATATTCTTCTAGGTATTAATTACATTTCTTACAACATGCTCAATATCTTTTATCAAAAGTAGACAAGTGTTAAATTTTAGAGTTAATTTCTCCTCATTTTTCTTTAGAGATTCCTTCATCTCCTTGTTTGTTAGGCTTGGAATAAGCTGCCTTAGGGTTTTCCCATAAATATCTTTTACAATTTGCATGGAAAATTCCCATCTTGGCTTGATCTTATCCATCAAAATATTAGGGAGCTAAGAAGTAAGTTGGTCTAGTGAGTATTTCCACTTACCCATTTTGTCGATCACTGGGTTTTTCAATCTGCTTCTGTAGATATGATCATTTATTTGAATTGCAAGTTCTTTTCTTATTTTCATGGATTGAGAGAGTTTCTCCTTTTCTTTCTTGACTTGGGCAATAGCCATTTCCAAATCTAGCTTCTCATTGTCAATAGCTTAAATGTCAAGTCTGAATATCTCCACGGCCCTGATCTTTGCTCATGCTGTTAAACTTTCTCCTAAGAACCACAATGCTCTGATACCAATTGTTAGAAATATTCTTAACATGGGTAACTTACTGAGAGGGAAGGGGTGAATCAGTAACTTCTAAAACTTCTAAAACTTCTAAAACTTTAATCTAATTAACACTTAATCCAATATGAATATTTTGATCTAACTGCATGCATGAGAAACTAAAAACATGAAAGCATTCGTAACACTTTGACACAAATATTTGGTGACCCAAAAACCATCCAAATAGAAAGTAAAATAGGGGTGGGGATGATACACAAAGGCTTTAGTTTTGTAGTATAAATTTTTCCTGTTAAGGCTTACATTGATCACTTCTAATGATCTACCCTATTAGGAGCAATAAGGACTGCTAGGTCCACCTTGTGAAAGGATTTACAAACATACAATGAAGTATGCACTCAGTAAAGAGATTTGCATAAGATTGTTAGGTCTACCTTTTTAAAGGATTTGATTGATCCACTTGTTAGGATGAAGTAGTAGCTGATCTCTGATCTACAATTTAGTTTTCTGAATGAGATTCCTTTAAGTGTATAAATCACCTTTCTATGATAGATGAATCTTTGCTACTCCATATACTATTGTAGCCTTTGTAATTCACACCTTCTACTCTTCTTTGATGATCACATTGATTCCATGCATATATTCACACATTCACTCACATTCTTATAATACATTGGATGTGATACAATGCATTACCTATATAACAATCCAATTGTACAATTACAAAGTTGGCCACAATACAAGTTTACACAAATATTACAAAGTAGACTCAAATGTAGACACTTGCATTTTGAATACTAACTCGGTGAGGTTCTGATACTCAGCATCCACTGTCATTTCTTGGTATCATCATGAACTCAGGAGATGTAGAATCTCGATCCATATTGATCACTTCCAAGTAGTCTTGAACTCGGTCTACATTGGTGACTCAGTGAATACTATGAAACTTGTCATATAAACCGAATCACTTGTTTACCTTTGCATAGCTTAGTAAACACTATCTCCTAGAGCTTGGTATAAACTAAATCACTTGGTTAACACATATTAGCTTGGTTAACAGTAGACTCGCATCACATTAATTGTGAACTGGGTAACCACTACACATCTCAGTTTGCATTGGTAAACTCAGCATATACTAAGATGCTTAGTTTACATTGTTTATCTTCACACTAACTATAATTGCTTGATAAACACTAGAATTTGTCTAGAGGACTTGGTAGCAACTGTAGAACTTGGTAACAATTGAAATGCTTGGCAAACACTATTAACTATACAATAAGCTCTATAGATACTTACAATTTGAATAAGTGTATGTCACTAATAAAAAACTTTACTGATATGTCAACAGTTATGATAGTTAAAGGATGTAAATAAAAATTGTAAAATGTAATTCTATCTGCATCTAATGCAAAGAATAAAGAAAATGTTGCTTAGTGACACAAAACTTGACTGCTCGATACATCAACTAAGAAAATTTTGTAGTCATTTATTTAGTCATTTATTTGGTAGAATATTTCATAGTTTGTGTTCAGGTGATTAATTATCCAACCACTATTTTAATCATTTATTTGGTAGTCTATTTAGTCATTAATTTATTTTAATCTTGTTTTTTAACCTGGTGATCACATTAGTCACTTATTTAGTCACCTAAAGTTGTAAATTGCAAAGAATTAGTCGAATGTGATCAATTTTAGCAACATGACTAAAAGTTCTAGTCATGTGACTAAACACTTTAGTCACAGTCACATATTTCCTAAAATGTACTAGCCGTAGGATGAGGGCCTACAAGATAAAAAGGATTGCATGTGGCACGAACTAATTCTTTTGATCACTCCATCATTTAAAGGAAACTAACTCAACCTTCTAAGTTTTAATTAGGATCATTTGATTTTATTTTTGATCAATAAACTACGTTTAAAGTTTTCCATCGGATGTATATCCATGTTTCCTACAAAAAATAAATCATGAAGAGTTAATTCACTCTCATGTGATTGGGAGTTCAAGAAAATTCTACAAGTACAATGTTCTTGCTGAAAAATGGAGATTTATTCCAAGGAAAAAACAAGCCAAGAAAATTACAGAGCTAAAGAGATTTTTATGAGAATATCAAAGTGGTGAATTAGGGACGCTTGAATAATTATAGGCACAAATTGGTAAATGTTCATTCCTCTCCTAAATTACACATTTATCCCAAGAAATCAAGAGAATTGTTGGTAGGGTAAATTCTATGATTATTCAAAATGCCTCCTAGATGAGATTTTTTGGGGGAAGACAGATCATCAACATAGGAACATTCATGATGACTTTCTTGAAAAATTGAATGCCTCAAAAAATGTTTCGGCCAAGGGAAAGGAATTAGTTCCTAAATCTCCTAGATTTAATAATGATGAGGGTTTGTATCGTAAGGGGAATTTAATTATAGATGCACAAACATCAATGGGTAGTTTGGAATTATTTGAGAAGTGGTTTCCCTAGTAGAAACAAAGAACCCCTCACAATAATGTATGGGAGCTTGATGTTGGAAGGCTTATTGTGCCAAGAATCTTCATGGATGTAGATTTGTTGACCATACTTTCCAAAAGATATGACCTTATGTTATAGTTGGTAAGAAATTATTCTGGGGATGACCTTTTCAAGATTATAGTAGAAGTAATCAGAGAAATTTTTATGTTCAATCCTTATACCACCCTTAATGAGGATATTTATTTTGATAAGTTACAAGATATTTGTGATTCTCAGAGGGTCTATCTCATAAATGGGTCATTGTAGGAGCACTTTTCCAAAGTAGGAAATCTTATATTGGTTATGTCATCTACCCTAGAACCTTTGATTAAAAAATATTTTAATCGCAATGCATAGGCATTGCATAGTTCTTTGTGTATGATTATTGGCAAGGATGAACAAGACTATGCAATACTAGTTCCATTGATGTCCATGATGGTCCAAATCCTCCATTATGGAATGGACTCAATTTTTTATTTTGCATCTTATTTGGCCAAAGAAATATACAATGGATTGATAGGGATAAGTAAAGGAAAAGTTGATAAACCCTTTGGATGGTATTCCCTGCTCATGTGCATGTGTCTTTTTAGCCTCTATTTTTTACAAGGAGATGAGGTTAAAGAAGAAACGTGATAGTGACAAATTGTCAGTGCAGTTGTAGAGTCTTGATATGTCTTGAGAAGTAACAAATTTTAAACTTAAAAATAAATAACTACTTTGTTAGGGGATTTATAGTGGCTTAGGGGATTTATAGTGACTTGTTAAGACCACTTTGTTTAGATATTTACCCTTATTCACTTTCTACAATGTATCAATACCTAATCCTTTAGTTAGTACTATGATGCTAGATTATGGATCTCCTCTTTCCAATTCATTTTGATCTCCTATCTAATAAATTGTGTTATGTCCCGCACTTCTCTAATTAGATCTAGTCTCTTTTCTTCTAACATCCAAACATATCCTCCTTTTATATCTCTTTGACTCTCTTCACATCTCACTTGATTTATGGTTTGAAACCTCCCTAAATAGCCAATTGATGAATCTTCTAGATCAAGATCAACAATCTAGATTCATCCCTTTTGTCATTTACCCATTCCCTTTTCCTGATTGGATACACTATCTTCATAGGGATTAATGATCTTTAACAAAACGTGGAATTAACTGTTGGTATTAAATAGTTTTGACATTTGAGTGTCAACACACTTAATCATTTTTTGTATTGAAGCCGAGTACACTATGTATGTTGAGCCACAACATGTGCCGAGCTAGTATTTCAATAGGTGCCAAGTGACTTCAAGTGTCGAGTAGTATATAAGTGCTGAGTGACATATAGGTGCCCAATCATAGTTGATGTTGAGCAAGTTAGAATGCTTCATATGCCAAGTGAGCTAGGAACATATATGTGTTAAGTGAGATAGAATGTAATAGGTGCCGAGCAATCTAGGATAGTATATGTGCTGCATACTAGTAGTCCAGTATATGTCGAGTAACACAAAATCAACTTATGAGTTTGTGCCCTCACAAACTCAGATGCAAACCATTTTTGGAGCTGACATAGAGAGATTTTGAAAGAGGAAAGGGATAAAAATGATTCTTTTACATTCCCTATGTGATCTGCATGTAGCCAATCAGAAAAATGGAGAAGGCATGCAACCAATGAGAAAAATGCAAGGAATGAGTAGGAATTTGAGATTCAATATGGATCGTAGATCCATACCTAACCCTAAGTCTTCACAATATTTAAAAGGAGGTAAAAAATTCCATTAGAGGAGGGGATGAAAATAGTGTATGGGGAGATGATAGAAAAATTTCAATGTGAAGAAGAAAGACTTAGAGGAACAGAGTAGCAATTATACATCCAATTGATCATAATAGTACAAGGGACAAGAGACATGATCAGATATCAGATCTTAGAGGATCGGGATTAGAGAGAGCAGATGAAGTACCTAACTTCAGCAAATAGAGATTGCATATTATCAGGTTCATTATTCTAATACTTTCTTGCCATTGTATTAGAAGTTGGAAATCCTATATTGATAGGTTAGCTTAATAGCGAGGTAGTAGAACCTTTGAAGAAGGTGATTGAGAATCCTATGTATTAGGTGAGTTTAACAGCCTATTGTAAATCCTTTAATAGGGTGAAATTTCATGTAAGTGTTTGTAAATCCTCCAATCAGGCCACTATTGACACAGTGTAAAAGCCTTTAATAGGGCAGGCCTTTCACAAGGCAGACCATTAGAAGTGGTTAAACATTTATTGCTGTAGTAATTTTACCTTCTTATTCCTAGAGTGTTTCTGGGTTACCAAATTTGGTGTTATTTTTTATTGCATGTGTTTACTTTATGCTCATTTATATGTTTACATACATGCAATTAATTTTTCAGTTATATGTTTAAATGGTTGAAAAAGGTTAAAAGTGTGGTACTTCTGATTCACCCCCCCCAAAATTACTCTTCCCATTTTGAACATTCCAAAAATTAGTATCAGAGCTTAGGTTCTCACAAGGAGAAGCCTAATAGCTTAGAGAAAAGGTGTGAAGATGGAAGTCATCAAACTTGGGAAGATCATAGACAATCAGGTGATTGATGTGCACCTAGCTCTACTCAAAGTGGAAGAAGCCAGCGAAGAGTTAAGAAAATTCTTAAAAAGAAGGAAGGAGATAGCCCTAGCTGAAAATGACATACACTACAAAGAGATTGATACTACACAAGTGTTTTCCAATGAAGATTCCAAGGAATTTGTTGCAGCAATAGTAGAATTGATGGAGAAAAATAGAGCACAAGCTGAAGAAATTAGATTACTCAAGGTTGGACCAGAATCACAAACCATAATGCTTTGTGAAGTGACTGAACAAAATAAGAGATCCATTGAAGACAAGGCCATGATAGAAGATGACAAGAGAAATCTCACCAATAGACTAGAGGAGAAGACAATTGAATTTGAAAAGATCTCAAACATGTAGCTAGACACCTTGAGTCAGATTATGAATTCTCATCATGAGCTAAACATGAAGGACATTGAGATCTCGACCTTGAACATGCAGAATGAACAATTGTAGAATGAATTGAAAAGAGAAAAGGAGATAGAAGAAATCTACAACAAACCTAACGAGGCTATCAAGTACTTTGAGCAACTGTTGAAATCACCAAGGGCTAATAATGATACTTCAAGACTTGGCTACACCAGCACTGAATAAGGATAATCATCTAAGACTATAGAAGAAAGGTGTAACAAAGGTAAGATCACTAAAACTACTTGTCATTTCTGTGGTAAAAAGGGACATGCCTCTAATGTGTGCAGGAGCAAGAATAGTCATCAGCATGATAAGCCTACAAATGCAAGCTTTTGTCACAAGTACAAAAACCAAGGACATCAAGCACATGAATGTATAACCAAGACTGTGAGGACATCAAAATTTGAAGGTCACTACTACAACTACAAAAAGAATGGACATAAAGCATTTGAATGTAGGTCAAAGCCTATGTGGACACCTAATCAGCCTACAAGAGGAAACAACTATGATCATCACTACAATTGGGATTACAATACCAGGTATAGCTATTACTATTGTTAGGTGTATGGACACATTCCTAAAAATTTCACAATGACACATTTTAGAGGGAGTTATAGTAGATGGTTAAGTCAAACTACATGTTTCAGTTGCTTGAAAACTGGTCATATCAGCAGGAATTGCCCAACAAAGTCAAAAGCAACCAAGATAGAAGTCAACAAAGGAAAAGAGAAGGTTAATGTTGAAAAAATAAGAGGACAAATGAACAAGAATTGGAAAAAGAAAGGTGAGTGCAACACATCAAATGGAGAGATCACTTCACCTAAAAGGTCAAGTGATCACACTCCATCTAACTAAGAAAAATAGATGTATGGGACTAATATACAAAGTTATATCATACATCAGTCCCAAAGAACAAGGAGTACTACAAGGAAGAAATTAGCATAAGAAAAGGTTCCAAGTAAAATTTTGAAGAAGCTACCAAGTTACCCTTAGATGCCAAGTGAAGCTCCAATGAATGCTGAGTTTCCAATAGTTGTCGAGCTAATAGTTGAAGCCGAGTAAAGTAGAAGTCTAGTGGAGGCTGAGTAAATGAATTACAATGGGAGCTAAGTCATGTTGAATCCTTAAAGTGCCAAATTTATAGCTATATGAATGAAGCATTTAATGCTAGGTCTTTGAAAGGTATAAGGTTAAATTTCATTTATTTTTGTGCTATTCAAATGAAGAACAAAGATGAGAAGAGAAAAGAGGCAATCAAGCAGCTACCTTATAGTCATTTGCATAGATTTCAATAGAAATTCAGTACAAACTCATTGATTCAAAGGTATTTAACAAGTGCCGAGCTATGCAAAGTTACAATTTTTAATAACCCTAGTTCAATAAAATGGCCTCTAGTTCAAGAAATCCCAAAGCAAAGGAAGCTCATGAGATCCAACTAGTTATCAATGAAGTCAAATAGCTTGAATTTAGGCCAATTCCCAAAGTTTCCTATAAAAATGACCCAACTGGTGCATTATCTATTATCCCACCTAAGGTTGTCATGGTTCAAGATGTAAGGAAGTGCTACAATTGCAAAATTGGTGCCATAAGTGACCTAGAAATCTTCCATGCCTGTGATAAGCTATGTGACAATGGGATATTGAAGGATGAGTTCCAAATTATTGAGAAGAAGGGCTTGACCAAAACCCTAGTTTTCCTTATAGTGTTTAAAATAGAACGGATTCGTATTATTTTGAGCCAAATTCATGATGGATATTTATGGTTGGAGATAGGACCTATCAAGATTACAAAGAGGATAGTTCATAGGGTTACTAGTCTCCCAATCCTAGATCGGCCAAAGACTTTGAGAAGTGATAGAAAGGAGGTTATAGAGAAGAATACTGGTGCAAAATGGAATAATAGGGGAATGACTATTGACATTTTCACTGAACCCTTGCTTGACTTTGCTATGAGAATAATTTCACATAAATTCTATCAATCCAATAGACTGAACAATGTACCCTGCATAGCTATTGATGTAGCATGCAAGTTGGTGAAGAAAGATCATACCTATGATCTGGAAAAACTCATGTTGCAACAAATTAATGAGAACCTAGGAGCTATAAAGAGATCAAAAGGTGCTCAATGCAAATTTGGCTCAGTTCTTATATGCATATTCTTTTATGTGATGGAAGAATTCCCTTCAATTGGGAAGGTGAACTAGAATTCTAACAAGTCTACAGTAACATAGATCAATGAGTTCATTGATTAGATGGGTGAAAACTTTGAAGCCCAGATGACTAGATACTTTGAAGACATTAAGAAGTCTATAAAGCAAAGAATGAGAATACCAGTTTCATTGGTAGAGAAACATGTCAATGACATATGCTTCTTGATTGATTTTGAATACACCTACATCCAAGCAGCAATACCAAGGCTAAGATGGCTAAGGCCATTAGGATATGAACTTGATGTAGATGAAGCCTCAGTAGCAATCACAACATTGCTAGCGAAAAAAATTGATAAGAATGCACCTCACTTTGGGACATATGATGTTGTCAAGTCCAAAGTTGAGACTAAATTGAAAATAGATTCTATCATCAAGAAGAAAGATAAAATGGTGAAGAAAATAAAGAATAAATTTGGAGCAAATATTGAAGGAGAAGCAAGAGAAGAAGAAGTAGAAGAAGTAGAAGGAGATAGTGAGGAAGAAGAAGAGCAAGGGAAAGGCCCAGTTGAGCTGACACAAGGCCAAGGAGAAGATAAGGAGGAAGGTGCCAAGGGAGAAGAGGTCGAGGAAGCACCAACACCTACCAAGAAAAAGAAGAGAAAGGTAGAAACACAACCTTCAGCTCAGCCTAAGCCCAAAAAGGTCACTAAACCAGCTCAAATTAAATCGACTCCAGCAACAAGGGCCACAACAAGAGCATCTACTTAAAAGGCCAAAGAGGCATCAAAAGAAAAGAAGAGACCCATTGCACAACCTACTGAAGAGCCTAAGAAAAGAAGAAGGTATGTGGCTCAGCCAGATATAGATGATGAAGAAAGGACTGAATCAAAGGACATTAGCTAGTTTAAAGTGGTAAGCCATCCTCCTAAATCTGTAATTGACAAAATTTGTAATAAGATTAAAAATGTAGATTTAAATGATTTAAAGTCTCTTAATTTCAATCAGCTCAATAGGGAAGAGCAAAATAAAATAGAGGAATCTGTGTATGCCATGATGGCAGAATTTAAGAACACACCTCTAGAGCTTGATAATACTATGCCAAAGGAACTATATGAGATAGTTGAGAATAAGTGGCATTATTGTCTAAAGATGGAAAGGGAGATTAGAGAATCTACCCTAGCACAAGTAAAGCCTAATATGACAAAGGCTCAAATAACCAAGGAAAATAAGAAACATAGTGGGAAGTTTGCACCCAAGTACAGAGCCTTTTGCATCCTTTAGAAAAAAATTAAGGATGTTGTAAATAAATCCACACAGATATGGAAAACAATATATAAAATTACTAATGATAAAGTAGAGGAAACAAATAAGGCAGAAACTAGTGCCAAAGAGAAGGTAGATGAAAAGAAAGTAGAAGAACAAAAAAGGGAGGAGGAAGCAAAGGAAACAAAGAAGAAGGAAGAAGAAAAGAAAGAGGAGGAAAAGAAAGAGGAGGAAGAATCAGCTAAGGGAGAAGAAACTATGGCAATGGCTGATCAGCAGCAAGAGTAGCAAGAAGAAGAATAGAGTGTGCAAGACACAGAATTGCCACCTCCCAGTCCACCCCATATAACCACTACACCAATAGAGATAGTAATCATAAATGATGTTACTGAAAAGATAGTTCAGAACATCAATCCATTAACTGCAGAGGATCTCTCCAAGATCCTTCACCAATCTACTTTACAGGCACAATTATGCACAAGCCCTATATTAGTGAGTGTAGATGAACTACAAAGAGCAGTAGCAACACCACAAAAGGAAAAGGTGAAACCAAAAGATCCACCTTTCACATACACAACTACTAGGACTAAATTTCTGATGCTTCCACTACCACCTCCACCAAGTGCAACAAGTGAAACTATTTAGATGCCAAGTGTAGAGGAGAGGAAATTAGAACTACCAAAGACTAGCACTCTTACTAAGACCATTCAAAAGTCGAGCACTAATGCTATCCCCTTGCAATTTTCAACTCTAGGCTCGAGTTCAACAAGAGTTGCCAGGGTACTTCACTATGGAGACCTTGACTTAGATGAAGATATTGTGATTCCTTCCTATGATTCCAAGACTATCACAATGGCACAAATGACTAAAATGCAAAATTTATTGGATCAAAGGATGAGGCAGGAAATACTATGAAAGGAGTTCAAACACAAGCAGGCACTTCGTGATATAAAGGACATCTTTCTGGATGCTTTCAGCTTGTAGTCACTAGATGAAGCCATGCCAATAATTGAGCAACTATCAGACATAGTTGACTAGGTGACAAATGAATACTAGGACACCAATGTTAAACTCATGGAATGGTCAGAGATAAAATTTTAAGGAAAGGTAAATGAAAAGATAGCAAGTAGCATTGCACTTGAACAAGCAGAGTTGGCCAAGACAATAGACAAGGCCAAAATTGTTCTTGAAAAGATTTTTTCATTATACAGGAAGTTGTATGACTTTTCAAATTTCACACAAGAAATGAACCAAAGAATAATGAGCTTGGAAAGAAACTTGAAAATCTCAGGTATACAATTACCTAGAGATCCAACTCAAAGTGAGATTTAGTCCTCCATAACCCCTCATTTAGAAGTCCTCCACAAGGAACAATTTTATGCTGAAATAGTTTTAAAGAAAGATCCAAATTGTGTCAAAAAGGGGGAGATAATAATATAGGGGGAGATAATAAGGAAAGGGGGAGATATAAATTTTGATAGCCAAGAGAGGGAGATACAATTTTTTTGGCAATCATATGGAAGTTTCTCTGATACAAAATGCAGATATTCCATAAGCTCTGATAGATCAGAGACAGAGACATAGGTTTAGAATACAGGTACAAGACAAAAGACAAAGAGTATTAGGCACATTCAACACAAAATTTTAGTTGCAAGACTGACAAAGCAAAAACAACTCAAGGGGAGTTAAGGTATTTTTGAACAAATTTTTTGAACAAATTTTGAAATTTTGTTGATAAGGTACTCATAAGGACAGATTAGCAATGTCTAAGTAAGTGTTTTTGACACTCATGTCAAAGGGGGAGATTGTTGGTCTTAAATAGTTTTGACATTTGAGTGTCACCACACTAAATCACTTTTTGTATTCAAGTTGAGTACACTATGTATGTCGAGCCATAGTGTGTGCCAAGCTAGTATTTCAATAGGTGCCAAGTGACTTCAAGTGTCGAGCAGTATATAAGTGTTGAGTGACATATAGGTGCCGATTCATAGTTGATGTCGAGCAAGTCAGAATGTTTCATATGCCGAGTGAGCCAAGAACATATATGTGCTAAGAGAGATAGAGTGTAATGGGTGTTGAGCAATCCAGGATAGTATATATGCCGAGCACCAGTAGTCCAGTATGTGTCGAGTAAAACAGAATCAACATATGAATTTGTGCCCTCACAAACTCAGATGTAAACCATTTTTGGAGCTAACATAGAGAGATTTTGAAAGAGGAAAAGTATAAAAACAAATCTTTTACATTCCCTATGCGATCTACATGTAGCCAATTAGAAAATTGGAGAAGGCATGCAACCAATGAGAAAAATGCAAGGAATGAGTGGGAATTTGAGATTCAATGTGGATCGTAGATCCATACCTAACCCTAGGTCTTCAAAATCTTTAAAAGGAGGTCAAAAACACCATTAGAGGAGGGGATGAAAATAATGTATGGGGAGATAATAGAAAAATTTCAATGTGAAGAAGGAAAGACTTAGAGGAATAGAGCAACAATTATACATCCAATTGATCAAAATAGTACAAGGGACAAGAGACACAATCAAATATCAGATCTTAGAGGATTAGGATTAGAGAGAGTAGATCAAGTTCCTGAATTCAACAATTAGAGATTGCATACTATCAGGTTCATTGTTCTAATACTTTCTTGCCATTGTATTACAAGTTGGAAATCCTATATTGATAGGTTAGCTCAACAGCTAGGTAGGAGAACCTTTGGAGAAGGTGATTGAAAATCCTATGTATTAGGTGGGTTTAATAGCCTATTATAAATCCTTTAGCATGGTGACACTTCATGTAAGTGTTTGTAAATCCTCTAATTAGGTCACTATTGACACAGTGTCAAAGCCTTTAGCAAGGCAGACCTTTCATAGGGTAGACCATCAAAAGTGGTTAAACATTTATTGCTATAGTAATTTTTGTGGGTATCATCCCCACCCTAGTTTTACCTTCTTATTCCTGGAGGGTTTCTAGGTTACCAAATTTGGTGTTATGTGTTGTTGGTGAAAACGGTTTACCTCATTGTTTTTGACATTCCAAACATATATATCAAAACTGATTTTCTCAACACTTGTATACCCTAATGCCTGATCATGCCTAGAACTAATGTTATCACTCAAGTTCTAAATACTTTGACATACTATGTACTTTGGCATGAATTATCTTTCTTTATATCGACATCCACTAACTTCTAACTTATTCAACGTATGCTAACACTTTTTTTATACTATAGTACTTGACAACTAAAGACCTACTCGACTCAAACTAAAATGTGAACAATTCTAATATACACCACTCAACCTTCATTGTATGACTCAATCATAGTGATGAACAACCAACTATGTCTAGGAAATAACTAAGTGTTTGACACTAATTGGCAACATGACTTAGAGATCAACACAATGACCAGTTCAAAATAATATCCAAGATATTATATGATGAACATAACATCATGAAGATGTATTCAACCATGATCCATGCTTGCTAACCTTAATTCTACCTCACTAAGAATATGCAACCAATCTACTTCCATCTATCTCTAATAGATTCTCCTACACATTAGTCTTCTCCTAGTCTTCACAAAATGAGAGAACTCATCCAATACTCACATAAAACATTAAAAAAACATTTATGTATAATCTGTACTCATCAAACACAATCCTAATCTCACATACCTTAACTTTCTCTATGCCAAATTTGATGACTAAATATTTTTATGTGATGTAAAAAATCCCTATCTATCATGAACTTAGGCATATATGTTGTCATCAAAGAAAACCATTTTATCAATACAAAACATTTTCAAGATAACATAGTACCTACCATACCTATAACCCTAACACCTAAATGATTAAATATTATATAAAAAATGTATTAAATTTAAGGAGAGGATATTAGGGAGTGAATATGAGGGATATTAATAACAAGAAAAATGATGGGGTTGGCCCTCAATACATAACCATGGTTAAACCATTAAAAACACATTAACAACAAAATACTACTAGCACTCCACCCTTCCTAAAACATCAAAAATCATAGCAACCTAGCTAGTAAACCCAACCTAGATACACACATACATATTCACATAACGTGTAGTAACCATACCAAAACTACAAGTAGAAAGGATCAACCTAACATATATAACAAAGTATCTAGTAGAGTGCATTGAGTTATCTCCTTCCCTTTCTTTCCCAATAAGAATTTGGCCCATTTTAAAACTAGGATGCCATAAAGCTTAGTAGACTCATCCACACAAAGGTTGTCCTCATCATTCTCTTTTTGTAAGAGCTGTAGAGTAACATGAGTTGTATGAGTGTGACCTTAAGAGAAAAAATGGAGTGGTGAAACTCTATACTATGGCTTCAAATTTCTCCTTATGTATCACCATCTCTTTCTTTATTTCCTTGACACTACTTGATAACATCCTTTGTAGCCTAAAATTGCAGTAGTGTGGGGTTAGTAGAAACCCTCTTCCTAATTTTATGCACATGCATTGGGGAAGTCATTGTCATCAATGAGTTTTCATTCTACTTTCCTAGATAACAAAATTCTCCAAGAGTAAATTCCATAGTATTCCTAGTGAAACCAACCAACAAATTGATAGTTTAGTAGGTGAAAATTTCTTGATTCTTAATTTCCTATGACACTAAGCTAGTCTATTCTATCACAGTCCTCTCCAACTCTTCCTCCTTTCCCATTGTCTTCTTTAATTTTTTATCATACTTGTCACTCATTTAAAACTTTATTTCCTAACTAATCTCTAATTCCCTATGTACATTTTGTTTCATTCTATTTGTACTCTTATAAATTTTCCCAAACCTTCTTTGAAACCCCTAATTTTATTTCTTTGAGTCTACTAGGTCAAGTTCTTCCTTGTTTTCAACTTTCATATTTTTTTGGGTCTCATTTTTTTAGGGTTTTCATAGGGTTTGGATGAAGGGGAAGGCTTAGGAGTGTAGTCCATAGTGTAACCTCCACAATTTCCAGCTATAAATTATAAAACATAAGAATTGGACCTTGATGCAAAATAGTAAATGTTTTTGCCTTCTTTCAATCATGTAAAAGGATTAAAGGAATATAAATTTCATCATGGTGAATAAAATGATTTAATAAGGGGAGATTATAAAAGTAGTAGACCCTATAATCTTCCCTCTAAGGTCAAGTACTTCATAAGAATGAAGAATACCTCATTCTATGGGGATAGGTGGCTTTCTTTGTTGAACCTACCTCTAAACTTCACCAAATACTCATTCTTCTTCAAAAATATTTTCATACTAGTGCTATTTGTAACCTTCATGACATTCTTCAATTTTCACCCATCCATAGATTGACCATTGGTGATTGCAATGATCTCCTCATTCACGTAAATAGAAATACCTTTAAAGATTGCTCTTCTTTCAATCCAAGAATCAACAAATTGGCCCTATATGCTATCATGATACCTTGTCATGGATTCTATATCTAAAACCAGGGTGCCTTTTCTTAAAGCCATCTAAGTGCATAATTTTCTTGTATAGCCTTGATTTTCAAAGGCTTAATGTGCACCATATCTACCCCATTTCTAAACCCTACTTAGAGTTCACCTCTAAGTTACCAAATTTGGAAATATCCTGGTTATTTCTTAACATCATTAGAAATAAAATGAACATAGTTTTCTTTATATGCAATTTAGAAGTTGAACTTTGGTAACAATGGCAAGGCATGTGATTAAAAATCATTTCCCTCAATAATAGATGGACATGTGTATACCTTTTTCTGCACCTTTCCCCAAATTCCACCTAAGTCTCCTAGAATCATACTTCAAAAGGCCATTTGAAGGTTTCATAATTAAGTAATAAACATTTTCTCTATGTTTTAAACCAACATAATCTCCCAAAATCTCTTCTAGCTTACATCTACTATGTTTCATAATTATATGATGATACCAATTCTAATTACTGATATTATCATTAAAATAACAATCCTTTCCATTTTTATTAATCGAAATCAACTTTGAACCCATGTCACATCTTAATAAAGTCACCACCCATAGGATCCAATAAAAACATTTCATTTAAACTTACCCATCAATCACTTTGTATAATATTTTGATCCTTCTTAATTAGAGTGTGAATATCAACCATAATGGTCTCTATTTTCCTTTAGCATCTTAAACCCTTGACTTGCA
The DNA here is from genome assembly GCA_028749045.1 of Cupressus sempervirens. Lineage (NCBI taxonomy): Eukaryota > Viridiplantae > Streptophyta > Pinopsida > Cupressales > Cupressaceae > Cupressus > Cupressus sempervirens. Next base: position 426,292,127 of record CM053786.1, read on the forward strand.
ACCCCAAGCTAGTGATAGCATCTACCACTACATTGCCTTCTTCATAAGTGTTTCATACGTCATAACTTTCAAGCATAGTTAGAAGGTTCAAAATGTCCCCCATAATTCCTATTAATGACCACTCTAGGTCATTATTAGCTTTAAGAAACTCCATGAAAAGCATAGAATCACCTTAAATGGAGACATGTTTCCATCTTAAGATGACAATCATCTTTAGACCCTAGAAAAGGGACATAGCTTCAACCACATTGTTGGTGAAATTTCCCAGGTTACCAGTATAATCCATGAAGTGCCTATCGACATAATCCCTAATAATAGCTCCCTTCGCCACTCCCCCATACCTGGCACCTCCATAAAAAATAATCTTTAAACTAGTGATAACTAGAGGTTTCCATTTAGTATTCTCTCCTTTTGAGTTATTTAGTGCTGTCAAACTTATTAACCACATTAGGGAGGTTCGACTAAATCAAAATCTTTTGTTCAGATATCTGTGGGGGGTCTTGTACCATTCTCAATTTACTGATTTCTTGATTCTCCTTAACCAATTTGACGATGATATCACTCACAATTTCCTCCTCCTCTAATTTTCTAATGATCCAATTATTCCTCTCTTTCCAATTTCCCAAACAAATATGAGTAGGTATAATATTCCACTTTAACCTCAACAAGGGTGCTTAAAGGGACAATCCCAATTTAGAATAAATTGTTGCAAGTCAAGTTGAGAAAGCCATTCCACATAAAACTAATACAAAAATGTTTTCTAAATCTTCAAAGAAAATGGGTAGTGAATAAAAAATCTGTGGGATGTTAACTTCCTTAGCTTTGTATGTGTAGCACCAATTAGGGATGTGAAATCCTATTTTTCTCAAATTGTCAATGGTGAAATTTTTTCCATATAACATTATCTAGTGCAAAAAATTGTCATTAGGGATAAGATGGTTAGTCTAGAAATTTTTCCAATATGGGGGAGGGGGGGATAACTTTATCCAACCACATGAGATATGCTAACTTCATAGAAAAGGTACTAACCAAAGTTCTTTTCAAGGAAAACCTAGCCTCCTCAAGAGAAAGAGAAATAATGTAAGCATCAAGTTAATTTTTCACTTCAATAGCTAGAGAACTCATATTATTTGGAACCCCTTATAGAATATTCTTGAACTTCCTTTATTTAGATGGGCAGTCATAGACTTTTTTTTCTCCAAAGTTTCATTTAAACACATCCTCCAATTGAGAGAATTTACTATGAACCACGGTCTCCCTCCTAACCATTATCCTCTTAGAATATAAATTTTTTCCCCCTTCCAACCATCCATCACAATCCTTCTATCAGGATCTTGCAATTTCTTAATAGATTATTCCAAATTTTAGAACCCCTTGACTAGTTATTTTCCAAAAATAAATAGACACAAGGAACATTGTCAAGGTATTTAGCCTTCATTATTCTACACAAACCCACTTGGTTCTCTATTAGTGTCCAACCCAACTTAGTAAGGAGAGCTTTATTCAGGTTCATAAGTTTTCTCACACCAAATTCCCCTTTATCCTTAGGTTTACAAATCATATCCCAACTCACTAGGCTATGTTTAGTCTTTTCCTTACTCCCCATCCATAATAAATTCTTCTAGAGTTTCTCTATCTTGTTTGGCATGGCATTGGTTACCTTGAACAAGGATAGAAAGCATATTGAAACTCCTTGCAAAGAGGCTTTGAGTAGTTTTAAGTTCCCTACACTAATCAAAAGCTTACCCATCCAACTAGCAAGATTTTTTAAAATTCGCTCAAGGATATTATTCCAAAATTTATTAGAGACTTCTTTCACAATTAATGAAAGACCAAGGTAAGTGTTAGGGATCTACTAACCAAATCACAACATAGAATGTTATTTATCCATACTTGGAGGTTTTTATCTATTTTAAAGAAATTAATTTTACTCTTAGTGAAGTTTATATGTTGGTTTGAGCTCTCTGCATAATAATCCAAAAAATAATGCCATATTCTTGCTTCCATAACTCAAGCAAAGGCAAATAAGAAGGTTTCATCAAAAAACTATTTTATAAACTCTTGAGGGATGGTGCTAGCAGCCTTATCACCAATCAATGCTTCTGAACTAGCCATCTTCCAGAAAGATCTTCCTAGGGCATCTGAAATCATGATAAATAGATAGGGAGTGATAGGGTCCCCTTGTCTAAGCCCCCTCCTAACGTTAAATGATTTGTAGGGGGTCCCGTTAACAATAATAGAAAATTGATAGTTTCTACCATTGTTTTGATTAATCCCACAACTTTATTATTAACACTAATTCAACTCAAAGCCTTATAGAGAAATTCTTAGTCTACCTTTTAATGTAAGGTTTAGAAATATCAAGTTTAAGGGCCATACCTTGATTTCTATGCTTATCCATGGAGCGAATAATCTCACCAGTAGTCATGACTACATCTAGAGTTTTTCCTCCAAGGACAAATCCCTTTTAGGGAGTGTAAAGAATTTCTCCAGCAAGGGTTCCATTCTATTGACCAAAATTTTAGAAAATATTTTATTCACTATGTTGTACAAGCTAATAGGTCTGAAATTAGTAAGGCTAATAGGATCTTGGACCTTCAAAGTCAAAGAATAAACTTTTTATTAAAATAATATTCCATGTTGATGACTCAAGTTTCCTAAAGTTTAGCCAAAAAACTCTTTAAGGATATTTTTAGGGAAAATAAAAGAAAGAAAAACTTTGAGGATTTCTACTGCTCCAATTTATGATACTATATATTTTCTAATTAAATTATTTTTCAATAAAAGAGGAAAATAAATGAAAAATTAAAATAATAATATGTTTCTATTAAATTATAAAACTACTATTTCAAAGTTAGTCTAAGACATAAGTATGATAATTATTGAAATTTTAATTCTTTATAATACATTATAGCATAAAATTCAATGTTCTAATCTATTAAAATTAGAGATTTTAAATTAAAAATTAAAAATAAAAGAAAAAATTTAAAACTATTACATCTCATGCTAATAAATATAATTAAAAATTAAAAATAAAAGAAAAAAATCATGTTTGACATTTCTGCTTCATAAATTCACAATTCCAACGGAAAATATGAAATTTTAAGAATTTACATATGCCGCTGCTAAATGGACTCTACATGAAACCTAATTCTCATATAATAATAACGAAAAAGTATATCCGACAAACATAATATGTTAATGAATACCTAAATTCATTTATTTTATTATCACATTAAGCCATTGTTATCGTACTAAGCTATGCAACGTCTTAGGTATCGATGTCTATTTCTCTAGACCAGAAGTATAAAATATATATTTTTTTGGTATTCTTTCAGGTCTGATAACCAATTTGGCAGTAGTACATAGAATTTCAGATAAAATAAAACTGGAATAATTGATTCTTAACCGGCTATGCCCAGTGATTCTATTCTGGCTCTAAGACAAATAATTAAAGATAAACTTTGGAATAATAAATACCTCCGACGTCTTAGATATCAATGTAGTTTCTTTATTTTAATTGACCACGTCCATGAAATCCATCGCCATATTTTCCTATAAATCCAGGGGTATTACTTTATGTTAAATGCAACGCAAAGGCAGTCCATTATCCAATTCTAATTAAGATGGCAGCTTACCAACGTCTTGCAGCAGCATTTTTGTTGTGTTTTCTGTTAGTCCTGCTGCTCACCACTGTTCTTACACAAGCATCTCGCCCCACTTCGATGTTTGAAGGTTAGTGTAAATTTTATAGTTGCTTTTATTTATATTCAATCATTAATGTTTTTTGTAATCTGTGAAAATGATCTGAACTTGTTTGAATTGATCTGTGAAATTTAGATTGCATGAGAATTTATTTTTGCCACAAATTTCTCAGATCTCACTCCGTGTTTTATAGAATTACTTTTCTAATATGTATTAACAATGATTAATGATGATGAAATGTTATCTTTATTGCAGAGAAAATGGCGGTGGATTGTATTAGATGTGCCTGTGGACGTGTCAATTGCCCCTGCTGCGACGTAAAATGAGGAGTTATTTCCATTTTTCGAACAGCTATCTGAACTTTCTATTAAATAAGTGTTTAGTAGAGCACTGCAAAAATGAGTTGCTTTATTTCTGTGTTTTAAGTTGTTTGGACTTTTTCTTTAAAAGCAGTGTGAACTTAATATGTCTTTTAAGGGTGTTATCCAAGGGCTCTTATTCATTCATTCAAGGAGTTCCTAGAATGTCGACAGTTAAATTGGAACAGTTTGAATTCCCTAGTGTGTGGACATAAATATCTATTTGTTTTATTTATGAAATAAAATATTGTGTACTTAGCAAGGACAATGCCTTTGGCTCTTAAATTCCTATAAATGTTACTAAACTAGCAAGGACACACCATTGGCTCATATATTGTTATAAATGATATATATTAGTGTCTATCTATTATAGAAATTTTTTATAGCATTGGTCCTCACTATTTATGTGGGAAGGAGGTTGGTATAACCTCTTTGATTTCTTGAGATTAATATTTCTTGGGCGCTATGTTACCAAATTTTAATAGTGTTATTTTAAAACTATTTCTTTTAATAGTTTAAATTAAGTATTTTTAAAAAGTGAGATTTATAAGTGTCAATAATTATTCAAAGTATAAGAAATGGGTTCAATAGCCATGACATCTTACACTAGAAGAACCAACATTATCATAAACTTAAAACAAAAAAAAACCTAAAATAGCGAAAAACTAACCAGAGAACCCAACCACAAACAAGAAACCAACAACTAGCAACCACGAACCAACAAGTTAGAGACCACAAACTAACAAACCAAAAAACCAACAAAAATGAATACCAACACAATAAACGAAATGGCAAGAACCAACCATGGTAACCTCAATAACAACCCCATCACCCACAACTACCTCTGTAGCTCCTTGACCTTATCAAGAAATGATTGCTATTTCATCGGATGAGAATGAGAAGCATTCCATGAACGAAAAACATGTTTTTTACATTTCTGCATAACCTCCTCCATCCTCAAAGCTCCCTCCCGCCTATTTTTTTAAACTTATTTTCCTAGAGCTCCTCCCTTATCCCACTAATGATGGACTCCCTCTTCTTTTGTGCACAAATATGTTAGGACATCGACTCCTTGAGTTATTATTCTAGCTTTTGTTGGGAAAGCTTCATGGACCATAAATCATTAATAATATTTGACTTTTTGTCTTTAGATTTTACACAACTCACACCAAGTATCATCTTGTTTACTAGTTGTTCAATCCTCCACTTTCTTTTCTACCACCACTAGCTTATTAATTATCATCTGAGCAATATTAAGTTGAAATAAGAGCCACCTAGAGCTTGTTATAAAAAATTGCAAACTCATCAAAGTGTAAAGCTAGAGCCTCTAAATCCACACCCTTGTCCTCCTATTTGGGTAGAAGGGAAGAAGAACCAGATTGATAAATTTCAAGGTCCCTATGATAAGCCAAGTTGACCCTAGTGAAGGGGGGAAATAAAGAATATTGGGGGGATTAGGAGTAGAGCAATGAGTAGAATGATCTAGAGTGTAGGAGAATTTTGCCTCCTAAGAAGACCCTCTAGTGAAATCATTGAAGTCCTTAATAGTATCTTCAACCTTCTTAGTCTAGTCTTCTTTTTCATGCAATTTTATAGTCTTGAAGGAGTAGCAATCAAAGTAGTGGAATATCGATGATTACTCTTGTGGTCAGTGTAAAATTAGTAGTATTTTACAGAATGAAGTTTGTGTGGAATTCATAAAGCCTAAACAACAAGACCTAGATGAAGGAAAAGTTTCCCTTAATATCTAAAATGGAAAATTAAATTTTATATCCCTTTGAAAATGATTAGGCAAGGGAAATTGATAAGAGTCAAAACACTTATACCTTCTGTCACAAGTCACAAAAAGAATGAGGATCTTTGCCACAATTTTCCAAATGCTATGTAGGTGCTCTGTATTGAAACTTCACTACAATATTATAATTTTCTCATCCACTTCCATAAACTTCTTAGAAGATTCTTTGAAAGATATTTTTGTGTTGGATTGGATTTTCTCTCCCTCTAGATACTCAAACCCATAACCACAATAATGGTCTCTAAAGGGAACATGAACTTTATACTTCACATAGTGACCTTCCCCTCCTCTCACAAAATCACAATTTATAGAGAAAGGTTTAAATTGTAACCATTCATGTCTTCAATAGAAGATGCCATTTGCTCCTTTTCCATAATCTCCCAAACCATGATCTTTCTTAAAATTATTACAATTATAAGGCTCAATCTTATTCATAAACCCACCCATACTTTATTTCATCGAATGCAATACAAGAAAAAATATTTTACTTTCTAGAATCTAATCGATATAGGAGCCCACAAATGGAAAAATAAAATTTCTAGAACTAACCTCTAGAAAAGTCTAAACTCACAAGCCAAAATAAAAGGAAAGAAACTTCTTGAAGGCCTACAAAAGAAAAAAGGAATTGACTTCACTTAACTTGAAATTTGAGGTGTACTTTTCCATCAAGGAAGGGCCATCTACCAAATTATTACCATTCAACTATGTGTGTCAAAAAGTCACTTCATAGACTAAGGTAAGTAATTGATGTGTCTTATTAATGATGTCCTTGTCATTTCATCAAACATTTTTAGTGTGATTTAAAATATTTATGGTATTCAGCACATCATCCTCAATCACCACTTTTTCTAAATTGCATGTAAGTCATTTGCATTCCCAAATTATTTGTAAAGGATTCCAACATCTTCACCCATTCAATTCCTTAAAAATGTCACCCCCACTTGTATGACCTTAGATACCAATACAAGATTCACTAAAATTTAGTTTGATTCAACTTGGGTCAGGGGGAGGGAAGTGGAGAAGCCATTCTTAGGTTCCAATTCTAAGCAATGCCCCAATCCAAAAGCTCTAGGAACGAGCCATTCCTGAAAGGATGCAAAATATTCATACTTTCATTGATGTTATGAACAAGGACTTATAAAACACCATAGGTATCCTTCTTCTTTCCTCTAAAAATCCTATTATTGCTCTCTTTCTAAAAATACTAGCTACCATAAATGGAAAATTGCCACTAGATCTCTTTAGTAAAAGGATGATTAGTAGGGAAAGTCTATGAATTTTCCACCTCTTTATAGTCTTTATTCCAACACCACCTAAGATTAAATACAACAAGTGTACATTGCCTAATCTCCCAACTAAAAGGACACTGGAATAACATATGACCATAGACCTATTGACAAGATGCACACCTCCTTTCAGAAAATTATGCTATTCTAATAATCAGTCACCTTATGTCCTTGTCACAATCAACACATTGCTAATCAAATGGTAAGCCAATGGTAGTTGGTTAGTGTAGTGATCCTATACGAAAATATTATAAAGTTTATAATAAACTATGAATAAAATATATATTAGACTAAATTTAGACATACAAATGAATAACTAAATTTAATGGATGCTCAAATTAGATTATAAAGAAATTGAATATTTTTTGAAATTTTATATCCTCAAAGGACAAATAGGAGAATATTTGCCATGCAACAGTTAGTATCCTTTCACTATTGGAATAGAAACTAAGAATAAATAGTTCATCCATAATTTTTTTAACTATTAGTTTAGGAATTAATCATTCATTTAATTATAATACTAAAATAAATCTTAAATCAATTTTAATAATTAATTTAATTGAAAATTAAATATAAAAGAAAAATAATATAGAATTAATTGATTATTTTTATTTGATTTGATTTTTGAATGAAATAAAAGTTAACATTAGTGGTAGTATAGTTAGTATAGTTAATGAAAATTAAATTTTTATGATTATTGTGAATATTTTGAACATATAGCTATAATTATGATTTTCATAAAGAAAAAGGGGGTCCAACAACAAAAATTAATTTGGAAAATTTTTTTTAAAAAATCTAAAACTTTACAAAAAATATTACTATTTCTAAAATAAAATAAAATAAAATAAAGTTCTACTATTGGTGCCAATTAATTGAGTAATCGATAGAACTAAGTGTAATAGTTGTTTGATTTTATTTATTTGATATGTTGTTTAGCAAAATTATAGAAGTGTGGGCTAATTTGGTTGAAATTGACATCCGTTTTGAAAGTATTTCTTATCAAGGTAGTAAATAAATATCATGCACGTTTATATTTGTGTTTTTTGACGGTACTTAATATATCATTCAATATGTCACCAACAAGAAAAATACATTATTTAATTCAGTGTGCTATTATTTATAGGTTTTTTTTAACAAATTTAATTTAGTAATCTATTATAATATACTAAAAGAAAAATTAACTTGTGATTTATATCTAGATATATTTCTTTATGACTGATATATGTTCTATATCATTATATTTCTATTCATATTAAAAAAGATTATTTTGTTTGTTTCTATCATTTAGTATTCTTAAGTTGTATGATGTATTTTCTATAGATTGTATTGTTTCAAATATTTTAAAGATAATCATTGAAGAGTCACAATTTATCATCATTACAATAATACTATGCTTAATTTGGTGGTTAAGTGTGTGAAGGGCAGGGGGGGGCTGCATTCTAGTGCTATCATGTCCACCTTGGAATTCCTTCACAATACAAAGCTGAAATATGTTGTTTCTCTTTCTTTATACCAGTGGATATATAATGAAATCCACGCTTTCAAGAATATAATTAGCAGTGTGGAACACCAATTGAAAGAAGAAATCAAAGATAGGGATGCTCATGAAGAAGAATATGGAATAATCTTGGGGTATAGAAATTTCTATGAGCATGGGATAAAGAATATTCAGCAAGATAATGGAAATATCAATTATTATTTTTCTTTGCATAAGGATAAAAAAATTGTATGGTATATGGATATTATTGTGCTACATGTGGAGATAAGTAAATAGAATAAAGATTCAATTGTGGTGGTTAAAGACAACCCCGAATAAATAACTAGGCTATTCTGAAATAAAAACCCTCAGTTCTTCCAAAGCCATTAAGTAGCTTAAAGGCACTATGGAGGAGGCTACTATCATTGAGAACTAGGCTACAAAATTTGCAAAGGAGCTTGTTTAGTTCTTCTTGGGCTCTATAATTGGGGGTTCTTTTTTGGTATATTTGATGTTCTCGATTTTACTTGCTTTTTCACCTTTTTATGGATGTTAGGTTCTTCACTAGTTCTTTGTTTTAGGCAACATTGTTTTAAACATTGGTACTATTTGTATAGAAGCAATGTTAGTATGCTAATGGAAACCAAATTTAAATAAAGCTTCTACAAACTAAACAAAATTTATAAACTTCAAGATAGACTAAGGTGAACTCTCAATTGAGAATATGAACCATTAATGGGCTCTCTCAATGAGAAGCTCTCTTGTTGAGTAGCTTTGTCTAAATAGATAGGATGTATGCTCAAGCTTTATGCTTCAAAAAGGGATTCAAATGGAGTTGGAATTTGGGTGTGAGTGTATGGTTTTGATGTAAAATGGCTTCTCAAAATGGCATTATGACTTTAATTCATGGATTGTGTTTTTTTGCAAAGGGGAAGGATCCAATTTATAGGCAAGAGGCTTGAGGGATTGAGGGATAAGATGCAAGGATGGGAAAAAGCTCATGGAGGGCTCAGATTGCATGAGAAGAGAGCACATAGATTGTGCTTCCTTACAACCAATCAAAGAGTGACACATGTCACATGGTGAGAGGATGGAGGACAGGGGAAGGATGAGTCAACAAAGGAGGCTCAAGAGATAAAATCTTCATAAAGACCCTCATAATGGCTTGTAAGAGCAATAAAAGGGGTTGGAAGAGTCATTTATGGCCTAGTGGACTTCATAAATTTTTATGGTTGGGATATTTTGAGGGAGATGAGAGCAATTTCGACTTGGGCTTGATTAGGAGGGTTTTAAGCTTGCTTAGGCTTGTGCAAATGATTAGAGGATGGATTAGGATGGTTTAGGATTAGCTTAGGGATAGGCAAGTGGATGGCATTTAATGAGGGTGGGTGAAGGAGGAGATATTTGTTAACTTTGGCTTGGGTTAGTAAGTTTTAACCCATGTTTAGGGAATGTGACAAGGTTAGGAGGGGATTAGGATTAGGTTTAAAGACATCTTCTAGAAGAGTCTAGACTTTGGATGAGGATAAAGACTTTCTAGAATAGTCTAGAACTTCCTAGGATGAGGATGAAGACTTTCTAGAAGAGTCTAGAACTTCTTAGGATGAGGATGAATTAGATTTTTAGGAAATAAATAAAGTTTTATTTATTTCAAGGGTTTGGGTTGAGGAGATATTTATTAAAACTTTTTTTAATAAACATGAGGATTAATATTTAATCTTAATTAAATATTTTGAGTTGGGATTAGGGGTAGGAAATGATGGGATTAGCCTTTAATTAAAATTAAAGAAGGATTAGAAGATTTTGGAAGAGGTTAGTGGTCTTAAGGAAATTGGCCAAGTTTTGGGCAAAAAATAAATTTTTAATTTATTTTGGGATTTTTGGTCAATTTATTAATTAAATAATTAATAAATAAGGAAATAATATTTAAATAATATTTAAACATTTTTGGGAGGGATTCCTTAATTAAATATTTTAAATTAAGATAAAGGATTTTAATGGCATAAAAATTAATTAATTAAATAATTAATTAATAAATGATGATGTCATCAGAGATTTTTTTTTTTTCAGAAAATAAAAATATTATTTTCTAAAGGATTTTTAGGTGTCTACATTTTCCCCATCTTTGATGTGATGCTGCAAGTGGCATGGCATCAAAGATAAGAAAATAAGATGCCCAAGGCTAGAGCAGAAGAGGAGAGAATGGACTGTGAGATGCCCCCTCAAGAAGGCAGTGGGGAGAGAAAGCGAGGCTCGATGGCTTCTTGAAAAATACAAGCATCTGGGATGAGAAAGGAGACTTAGATTGGCTTAAGAGAAGAGGTTTAGTTAGCACAAACTCTCACTACGGGAGAATGAATAGGGAGAATCAGAGGCACAAGGGGAAGCAAGCTTAAGATCTCAAGGATTGTAGAGGATGAAGGAGCGGAGCGCTATAAAAGGAATCCAGGATGGGAAGATGGATGAGGGGATTAAAAAGATAATGCAATAGGATTTCAAAGAGTCAGATTGGTGGAAGATGGGTTTCAGATATCCCTAGGACTAGGATTGTGGATCTCGAAAGATGAGGCTTGGTGGATTGATTTGGATTGGCGGATCCCTAAGACTAGGATTGTGGATCCCTAAAGCTAAAGGTGAGGAGTGATTCAAAGAGATACTGATGCATAATTTGGGGTAGGAGAGACAAATGCTTGATATGGATGGGGGATGATGGAGATGAAGGAAAACCATTGAAACTTTTTGAGCGAGGGGATACTTCAAAGAGAAGTACCACCATGTAGTTGAGCACTAGATTTGCTATAGGACTGTTGGTTAATTTCCATGATTACCAAGAACATCAAGGCCTTTTCACCAACTGTCCAGAGGACTGACGGACTGACTCAAAAAAAATATGCAAGGATTGCCCCAGCATCACACATGAATCTCGAAAGAATCAGAGTGGAACCGACACTGGGTAACCCACAAGTAGAAAAGAAAAACAAACAAAATACTTGATCAAGACCTTATGCCCAGATTGCCCCATTCACAGTATACCATGATATGGAAGATCATGGCAACCTTGAGGATGGAACAAAAGGATTTCTTGGAAAAGATATTTCAAGACCCAACAGAGAAGAGTCCAAATCAAAAGAAAGCAAAAATCCAAAAGAGAACCATTTGCCAATGAGATGGGTAGGACGAGGTACTAATGGACCAAGATCAGACATGAGGAAAGCTATATCCTACAAGGACCTATTGGAGAGCACCTAAGCTAGTGGATTTGGATGAGTGATGCGTCTGACAAGCTAAACTAAGAAAGATAACACTTTGGTGATAGGAAATCTAGCTAAAGGATGCATTGGAATAGCTAACCAAAATGTGCAATGGGTGCAAGATGCTGATCAAGGAAAAACTGACACGAACACTGGATAGATACAATAGTACTAATCTAAAGAGGATGTACAAGCTGATGGACCAAGATATGCTACAAATGTACAAGTTTGTTCATGTTTTGGTTTTTGTGAGATGGAAATGTTTGTCAAGGATGGGATGTCTATAATAGGTGATAGGTGGATAGGTAGATGGTTTACGAAAAGCTTAAGTGAAAATGGAGTTTTGTGTGTGCACGTGATAGTATACAAGCTAGAATACAAGATTATTTACAGGCTGGAATATGGTACAAACTTTGGACAAGATTCGGATATACAAGGTATGGTACAAGATTTACAAGGTATAATACAAGCTTTGGTACAAGATTTTACAAGCTGAGGTACAAGATTTTACAAGCTGTACAGGAGGTATATACAAGCTCCATTAGATTTTGGATATTTGGTTGGAACACCAAGGGAACAAGCAGGTATTTTATGGGATGGTGGGTGAATGGATGAGGGATAGGATAGTGATAGATAATGGATTAGTCTTAGTACACAAGGCACTTGAATTACCAGGTTTTCACCAAGGTACCTATCCAAGGTGCTTGAATTGCCAAGTTTTCACCATTGGACGCTTATTTCTCTTTACTATTTTTTTTTTTTTTTTGTATTTTTCAAAAGCTAGGTATACCAAGGATCTTCAAGAATAGAACTTCTTGAGATGAATGATGTTAGTAGGATCATTCAAGAGTTCTCCTTCCGGTGTAGATAGCTGATAGGCTCCGGAGCCAAAGGAAGCAGTGACAACATAAGGACCAAGCCATGTAGGTTCAAACTTGCCTTTCTTTTCTCGATCTGCTTGGACTTTCATGTTTTCTTTAAGGACCATGTCACCTGGCTGAAAGTGTCGTGGAAGCACCTTCTTGTTGAAATTCCTTTTGAGACGAGTTTGATAGACTATGAGATGATTAGGCTTGTTGTCACTTCTCGTCTAAGAGATCTAGCTGGGTGAGCCGAGCTACTCCGTATTCTTCATCTAATATTTGCCCTTGCAAAGATATGTGCAAGGAGGGAAGTTCAACCTTTATAGATAGTACCACTTTGGCACCATAGACTAGGGAGTATGGATTTGTTCCTGTGGATGTATGGAAGGAAGTTCGATAGGCCCATATGACTGGATTTATTTGTAGGTGCCAATCACGGTCGGAATCATTGATAACTTTCTTTAGGATTTTGAGGAGGGTTTTGTTAGTTGCCTCTGCCTGGCCGTTACCTTGTGGGAAATATGGGCTAGAAAAGCGGTGATGGATGCGGAGGGAAGTGCATAATTCTTCCATGTTGAGATTTTCAAAGTTACCTCCGTGGTCAGTGAAGATGGTGGATGGGATGCCGAAGCGACAAACAATGTGGTACAAGATGAACTTGGAGACCTGAACTCCTGTAGCTGAGACTAGGGGGACTGCTTTCACCCATTTAGTGAAATAATTTGTAGCTATTATTATCTATTTATGTCCATAAGATGAGAGGGGTGTGATAGTTCCAACTAGATCAAGGCCCCAACAAGCGAAAGGCCAAGGTGGTGTAATAGGCTGTAGATCCTGTGCTGGAGCGTGCACAAGATTTGCATGCTGCTGACATGGGAGACACTGTCTAACAAAGTCATAGAAGTCTTCTTCAATGGTAGGCCAATAGTAGCCTATTCTAAGGATTTGTTATGCTAGGACAATACCACTCGTGTGGGCACCGCAAAGTCCAGAGTGTACTTCCTTTAACACCATCGTGGCCACATTTTGGTCTAAACATCGAGAGAGAGTATCGTGATAACCTCGACGATATAGGGTATTGGCTATGATAACATAGCGAGATGATTTTTGGATGAGGTTCTGGCATTGGGTACGTGTGAGGTGAGGGGATATGATACTATTGTTAAGGTAAGCATGAGTCTCATGGTACCAAGGGGATTGGGGACTAACCAAGATACAAACACAGTTTGAATCCTCATTCGCATAGGCGGGTGTGAGGAGCTACTCCACTAAAAACTCATACTATGTAGCTGCTTGGGGAATTTCTAAGAGCGAGCCTATAGTAGCCATAGCATCTGCTGCTTTGTTCCGTATTCGAGGCACTTGTGTAAACTAAAGCCTTGTAAAATGCTGGGTTAGCTGATCAATTAGCTCTTTGTAGGGTAATAGCTTTTCATCTTTGGTTTGATATTCATTTAGGGCTTGCTTGATGATGAGCTGAGAATCGCCAAAGATCTGTACCTCAGCAATGTTCCATTCTGCAGCTATCTTTAATCCTGGTATGAGGGCCTCATATTCAGCTATATTGTTGGTGCTAGGGAATTGTAGCTTGAAGGCTTTTGGAATGTAATCTCCTTGAGGTGTGACGAACAATATTCCTACTCGTGATCCATGAGATGTGTATGAGCCATCAAAATAAAGTTTCCATGGGGCTTGTTCTTCAATTAGACAGATATGCTTATCTGAAAATTCTGTGATCAACGGATAAGCATCTATTAGAGGTGCATCAGCTAGGTGATCTGCTATAGCTTGCCCTTTGATTGCCTTTCTATCCACATACTGGATGTCAAATTCGCTAAGGAGCATAACCCATTTGGCCAAACGGCTTGTAAGTGTTGTTCTGGAGAGCATATACTTGAGAGGGTCAATCTTGGAGACTAGTTGGATGGTATGACTTAGCATGTAATGGCGAAGCTTTTGAGTTTTGAAAACAACTTCCAAACAAGCTTTTTCCATAGGAGTGTAATTGGGTTCATAACCAACTAGGGTTCTACTAATGTAGTAGATGGCTCTTTCTCTGCTATAGTCATCGAGCTATGCTAGAAGTGCCCCTAGAGCAGTAGGTGTTGCTGATATGTACAAAATTAGGGGACAACCAGGAACTGGTGGAACCAAGATAGGGGGATTGATGAGATACTGCTTGAGCTGATCGAAGCTGCATTGACATAAATGATCCCACTTGAAGTTCTCATCCTTCTTTAGTAAATGTGAAAATGGTGTACACTTATCTGCAAGCTGGGAGATGAAGCGCCGAATAGATTGAAGCTTTTCCTGAAGAGAACGAAGTTGTTGCAGTGTCTGGGGAGGAGGCATGTCTAAGATAGCCTTGACCTTCTTGGGGTCGATCTCTATACCTCATTTAGAAACTATAAAGCCTAAAAGCTTGTCAGATGTGACCCCAAAGACACATTTCTTGGGATTCAGCATGATATGATATTTGGCTAACCTATCAAAGACTTTCTCCAGGTCAGCAAGATGATCCATGAAGGTATGAGATTTGACCAAGATATCATCCACATATTCCTCCAAAATGCTATGGATGAGATCATGAAAGATGGCTGTCATAGCTCTTTGATAGGTAGCCCCAACATTCTTTAGGCCAAAAGGCATCATGCTGTAGCAAAAGGTTCCCCAAGGGGTAGTGAATGCTGTCTTATGCTGATCCTCTTCTGCAATCTTGATTTGATTATACTGAGAAAATCCAGCTGTAAGATCTACAATCATATCTATGTTGGGCGAGGGAAAATCATCTTTTGGACAAGCTTTGTTAAGATCTCTAAAATTAGTGCAGATTCTGATGTCACCAGAAGGCTTAGTGATGGGGACCATGTTGGAGATCCACTTTGAATAGTCAATAGGTCGGATAACCTTAGTAGCTAAAATTCTTTCTAACTCAGCTTTGACTAGTAATGCCACCTTGGGGTGCATTTTTCTAAGCTTTTGTCTGACGGGCTTGATCTGTGGATTGACTGCAAGATGATGAACTAAAAGCTTTGGATCAAGCCCTGGCATGTCTTGATATGACCATGTAAATTGGCCAATGTTCTCTCTTAAGACCTCAAAGAGGAGATCAGCTTGGTCTTGTGATAGGGATGCAGTAATGTGAACAAGCCTAGGGATCTCTGAAGAACCGATGTTGACTTCCCTAGTATCCTCAATTAGAATAGAAGATATCTCTGGTCGATTATCTTGAGGAGGTAATGCTAAATCCTCATGTTCTGCTTGTGGCTCTGGATGTTCTTGCTAAGGGGTTCTCTTCGCTACCTTAGCTAGTCTTAGATTCACCCTAGTTCTAGTTTTGGGTGTATCGGAACTAGGTTGGGGATTTTCTCCAAAATACCCCTTGGGATCTAGCTTGTAGATATAGGCAGAATCTGGCTTTTTTTTCTTGTGAGGTGTTTCAGCTCCCATGAATCTCAAAAGTGCTTCCTCTGATGTGAAATCATCAATGTGTACGACGCTTGGCTAGTCCCAATCTATGAGTTATGGATGGGCAAGTGGTAGGTTAATGAGGTGGATGGATAGTTCTTGGAGAAAAG
This sequence comes from Cupressus sempervirens, assembly GCA_028749045.1. Classification (NCBI taxonomy): domain Eukaryota; kingdom Viridiplantae; phylum Streptophyta; class Pinopsida; order Cupressales; family Cupressaceae; genus Cupressus; species Cupressus sempervirens. The sequence continues at coordinate 426,308,441 of CM053786.1, forward strand.
AGTCTTCGAGGGAGATTTGGTCTAGGATATCATCGTAGGCTCTCTTTTCAACTTCCTCAGGAATGTCTTTGACTTTGAAAAGGTCACAGTGAATGGTCAAAAAAGCATGACCGTTCGTATTGGTATCCTCAGTTGTGGGTATGCCAAAGCCAAGACCTGACTTTGATTCCCACTTGTGTGCGTCGATGGGGCACTGGATGCCTCTTTCTTCTAGTCCTAGACCACCACCTTGATAGTTACGTTTGTTAGTGATGAGCTTATGTTCTTGGGGATACTTCTGGCTGAAGTGATCAAGGTGTGCCTGATTCCTTTGAGGTGCATCCTTATGTAACCAATTGTTGATATCTGGAGTGAGCTTCTCATGAAGAGGGATTTTTGAGGATACAAAGGTTGTTGGGCCAAACTGTTTGTATCGAGGAGGTGGAATCTCCTTAGCTTTGTGATATGTCGGTCATCCATGGGCATGTGGATCAAGTGGGAGTGCCCCGAAAACAAATACATCCGACAGACTATACTCTCCACAGCCCTTGTTATTGATCTTTATGGTAGACAAGGTAGAGGCGAGGATGGTTTCTGGGTCATTACAAGTGTGGGATGAGCTGACGATGGATGTGCCGATATCAATTCCAGGGCAATGATTTGTATATGAAGCTTCAACCGCATTGCAGTAAGCAAAGGGTTCTAGATCGGCATGGATGGTTACCTCAGTGCCTTGATGCAAAAATTTGACGCATTGATGGTAAGTGGATGGAACGGCTTTCATGGCATGAATCCATGGGCGATTAAGGAGGATGTTGAATGGTAGGTTTAGATCAATAACATGGCAGAGTGTTTCTTGGATAACTGGCCCAACCTTGATTGGCAGCAAAATAGTTCCTTCTGTGGTTCTTTCCAAGTTGTCATAAGCTTTGATGGTGATAACCTCACTAATGATATCCGCTTCAGTATACCCAGCTTGTTTTATGAATTTTAGGGTGCAAATATTCAAGGCTGATCCATTATCTATCATTACTCTTTTCACGGCAAAATTGGATACCATGATGGCTATGTGAAGCGAAAGGGTGTGATCTGGCTTGACCACGGGTATGTCGGTGTGTTTGAATGATAGGGCACATGAGAATGAAAGGTGTCCAACAAGATTACAAAAATTAGTAGCATTGATATTAGAAGGGACACGGGATTCTATGAGAGCACTGTCAAGGATGTTCTTGTACACAAGACTAGTGCGAAGAAGGTCTAAAATGGAGATTTGGGCTGGCATGTTCCCAAGGTGTTCCAAGATATTGTACTAGCTTTTTGATGGAGCTGATGGTGCTGGTGAAATAGGTGGGCCTGCGATGTTAAATCGGGCTCTTCGAGTGGTGACTGCACACTCATTGTTTGGTCCTTGGATATTGATAACATTGATAGAAGGCTCTTTCTCAGATATACAACCTATAAGGCTACCATAGTCTATATAGGATGAAGTGTGGTCATTGTTCTTCCCATGTTGTTGGTTTGGCTGACAGTTGTTGGTGTTGTTGTTGTTGGTTTGGATAGGTGCTTTTCCAGGATTTTGATTGTTGTGAGGAGGAAAAGCATTTTGATAGATTTGTAAGCCTGCATTGGGAGAGGTTTGGGCACCAACAGTGATTTCCTTCCGATCAATGAGGTCCTGCACATAGTCTTTCAGTTTCATGCATCTAAGGGTAGTGTGACGTTTTACCCTATGAAATTTGCAGTACTCATTGTCTTTGTACCATGCAGCTTTGGATTGGCTTGGGTCAATTTGCTGGGTAGGAGGAAATTTGATGAGGTTTTCCTTGACTAATTTCTCAAAAATGACATCCAATGGCTCACCAAGGGGTGTATAGTTTCTAGGTGTAGGTTGGAATATGGGCTTTTGTCCTGCAATTACATTGATGGCATTAGCCTGATTGCTAGACCCTTGGAAGTTGGGTCTTGGATTGTGGTTTTGATAGCTTTGGTTATTCTGTTGTTGGTAGTTGATAGCTTGTTGATTGTTTGGTTGATATGGTGGGTTGGACTGGTTGTGAGAAGGACCAACAATATTCACATGTCTAGTGTCAGTGACACCATCTATTGCAATGTGCTTGTTTTTGTTCCAATATCTAGACTTGTCATTGGAATGTGATTGATTTTGGTTGGCCTCTTTGTAAATCTTGACCACACCATCTTTAATGAGTCCTTGCTCAAGGATCATTCCTTTCTCTTTGATATCTTTATAGGTCTGCAAACAGTTCATGGTCATGTGGTGAGCCAAGCTGGGATGGGCATTATTAATAAACATTTTCACCACATGGCACTCTTGCAAGGTGCAAGATATGCGGGTGGTAAGGGTTTTCCATCTTTGTAGGTATTCAGCAAGGCTTTCTCCACCTTTTTTCTTAGTGTGGACAAGGTCAACTATTGATAGCTCTATTTCAACAAGATGGGCATATTGGGCTACGAATACCTCAGATAATTCAGCAAAGTTTTTATTTGTGCCATAGGGGATTTTGTAAAACCATTCAAGAGTAGGTCCAGCCAAGCTTTTGGGAAAAAGGCGCAAGAGGAAGACATCATTGTATGCCACGTCCTGGCAGTGCATGTAAAATTCTTTGATATGTGTGACAGGGTCTCCTTTTCCTCTAAATTTTTCAAATTTGGGTACCTCAAAGTGTTTGGGAAATGGTGTCATGGTAATGGCTCTGTCAAATGGGTAAGGACACACATTCTCAAACTTGAATGTCTTTGGATCATTCCCTTCTTGGATGGCTTTCAGAGCTATCTTCATTTGCTCCCATTCTAAATTGATAGGTGATGGCTAGGGTGCCCCCAATGTAGGAGTGCCTTGAGGTAGGTATGCGCTAGATGGGGCCATTGAATATGGATGGGTGTGAGGGATTGTACATTATTTGTGCAGCTGCATGGTGGATGACAGGTTGTTGAGGGGGATGTGGCGCATATTGATGCATGTGCTGTGAGGCTTGCTGTTGACATGGGATTTGAGGTTGGGATTGAGGAACATAAGCTAGCTATGGGATAAATGAATTGCTTTATGGAGGTAAGGTATAAGATGGTTGTGAAGCTTGGGGAAAGGATCGGGGGGCTTGTGGGGTTTGATCAAGGTATGTGGGTTGCGCCCCCATTTGGGATGGTACCTGCAAATAATTGGTGGTTGGCTAGATTGGTGGGTTACCTCCTAGAAGTGGCATTGAAAAGTAGTTGGTAATAGGAGGTAATGGATTAGTTGGTGGTGGAGGTGGTGGGATTTGAAAGCTAGGAAATGGAATTGATGGGGTTTGATAGCTTGGTAGCTGGATTTGGAAGCTTGGTAGAGTGGTGGTGGGAGCTTGGGTCACTTGAGAGCTAGGTAAAACATTGGTAGTAGCTTGTGGGGTTTGATAGCTTTGTGGAGTGAGGGTAGTAGGTTGTGGATTTGTGGCTGATGTCACTAAGCTTCCAAGACCTAATGAAAATGATGGGATTGTGCTTTGGGCTATGGTGAACAAGCTGGGGGTGATGAAAGGTTGATTACTTGGCCCCATGGGTGGCATCCTTGTTGTATATTGTTGAGGCTGGCCAAAGATGCTAGCACTGATTTGGGAGATGGGTGGATTTGGAAGGCTGGGTTGGGGAGCAGCAGTAGCAATAGTGAAGGGCATGAACGGTGAGGTGTTTTGGGTAAAGGGGGTTTGGAGCAGAGAGGTATGAACCAAGGATGGAGTGGTGGTGGCTGGGTTGGCTTGCAGCATGGAGATTTCAACTTGGGTGGATGATGGTATGTTTGGGTCTGTTGGATCATATGGATTGGCTGGAGGCTCTTCTTTTGGCATATATTGAGGATAATTTGGATCATAAGAGCCTATGGGTGGTGGCAGCTGCCCAAACAACGGGTGAGATGGATCTGATAATGGAGGGGGTCTTCCAAAGTCAAAGGTTCCTACATTGTCCCTTCAAAAATTAGCCATGATTGTCTCTTTGTTCTTGTCTATAATGGCATTTACCAATACTGCATTTCCTGGTTGGTTCATGAAAGCTTCAATGTCAATAGGTGATGGCATAGCTTTCTCTGGGATGAAGGATGGTTGAGTGCTCAAGGGGGGTGAGGCTATTCGATCCAAATGATAAGGCTCCATTGTTTCTTTCTTCTTGGCTAAGCGAGTGACGGGTGGCATGAAAAATGATCCTAGGGATGAGATGCAACAAATGCTGGTGGATGCAAAAGGGGGAAGGCTTTTCTATGCAAATGATTTCCTAGGTTGAGGCAAAGCTATATGACAAAACCTAAGGAGGATTGGGTTTGGAATTCTAACTTCAAAGATATGTTGCCAAAGCACAAAAGGTCTGCTTTCCTATGTGCAAGCTTGGTGGTGATTGTGTCAACTTAAGGATAGAATGATGATCTTTTAGGAAGAACACGAGATTGACCACTTGTGGATCCCAACCTTTAGCTCAAGGCGATGAGGGATAACAAGTGGAAAAGCTAGATTACCCTAGACAAAGCTTTGTCAAAAGGGATAACCTTGGTGAGATTGGTGGTTTTGAAAGTTTTTAGGAATGGCAAACTTTTAGCAAGGTGACAACAATTTTGAAAGCTTAGATGTGCAATTTTTGGATTGCTGGCTAGATGGTTTGATTCTAAATGAGATGGATGAGCTAATAATGCTTAAGGGGATAACCTAAGATGGCTGGCTTTTCTACAAAGATGATTCTAAAGTGAAGCTTATCCAAGAAGATGTGGAGAAACAAGGGTGTCTAATCATAGAAATCATGCCTAGTTGGTAAGGCATAAGCAGGATTAACTCCTGGATGTTGGCTAAATTTGATGGTGCGCTCTAACCAAGCCTCTTGAAGTGCTTCGTCAGCAACTTTGTCCTCTACTTTGTGGAGTTTGTCAATTCGCGGGATTGGTGTTATTTCTTTTCTCTTGGCTGAAAGTTCTTGGTATGCCTGAGATGGCTTGAATTTAACTTTGTGAAACTTTTGTTTGGGTTTGGGTTGCTCTGACATGAATTCTTGAATCTGCTTGGCTTTGAGAGACCTTGATTATTTTGCTTCAACTTGTTCAACTTCTAGAATAGGTAGTGACTACACTAAGTGTACCCTAAGTTAGGATTGACCAAGTTTGGCAAACATTCATTCAATAAGTAAAAGACCAAGCAATAGATAGAAACAACCAGATAGAAGTTTTGATTCCCAGAATGTGATACTTGCGCCAAGGAGTGTGTGTGTTCTACAAATTTTTCGATCAATCACTTCAAGCACATTAACATCCTAGATGGTTGTCTACAAGGCTGACAGTTGGTTTAGTTACGGAGTCCTCGATATACCCAAGGTATGTGAGGCGCAAATTTGTAGATGAAACCAAAAAGATGTCACATAGCTGAGAGGAGCGATAACCCACTTCTCCTTTTTCACTTCTCAAGGGTATAAAGTTCCTTGAGGCTTAGCCTGAGTGACAAAATCTTGATCCCAAGAGAGGTGTCTTTCGATTCACCTCCTAGTTCTTATACTTCACCGGAACGCAGGAGTTGAGGTAATCCAAGGGGTGATGAAATCCCCAAGCAGGCCTCCTAAAAAGAAACAAGGTTTTGGATCCTAATCTTATGCACCCAAGATGGCCTCGAAATACGACAAGGGGAGAGAAGACTTGGATGACCTTGGGATAAAAAAAAATAGGCTTGTTCTTTTACCAACTGACTCTTATGTGTACTAATCTAGACTTTGCAAGCACTCATGTTTAAGAGACAATGTTCAATTCCAACTTGAAAAAGTAAATCGATCAAAGAATGCAAACAAGAAGAAGAATTAGGGTCAACAAAAGAAAACTCGCGCACTCGGAGGCCCTCCACGTCAAGTATCGATTAATTTCCTTTAAAGCATTCAAGAGTTGGTGTGATTTTGTTTTAAGCCCAAAGCAAAGATGTGTGAGACTCAATTTGTCAAGCACGCGCCCAGAGGCCCTCCACATCAATAGTTGTTCAATTTTAGTACCCAAATGAAGTGTGATCGATTTAATCTAGATTTTTGGTCATTTAAGAATTTTGATAAAGTTAAAGCAAACGTTCAAAGACCAAGTGAGTGAGTTAGATTGTGGAACATTTAACACCTTTTTCAAGTAGACCTATCCCCATGAATGGCACTGAGATTGCAACCAATGGTTAATATTTGATGGGTGATTATAAAAGAGGTGAGTACAAGGAACTACTCAAATTGATTTTTGCAAATTTTTGTTTAACTTAATGAAGTTTCTTAAATGTCCAAAAATCAAACTTTGCCTAAATTGCATGTGGAAAAGAGATTTGTTTTGTTCAATTTTAAAAGCTCCAAATGAAGTGTTTGATATTGCAATGGTTAATTGATCCTTGGAATTCAAGATTGGATTTGTTATTTTAATCATGCATTCAAGGAAAATTTGATTTTAATCCATGGCATTCAAGAGTGTGTTTAGCAACATGCATTCAAAGACAAGTGATTAAACATTCAAATTTTTTTTTTCTTTGAGCATTCAAGATTGAGATTTTGTGTGTTGTTTTAAGAACTTTGAAGTGCTTTTTTATAACCTTAGATCATTCAAGATTGTTTTTGGACTCAAAAATGAAAATGACTCTTTGGAATTTTCTTTTCATTCAAGATTTTGTGTTTTAGTTTGCATGTTTTAAGCCCAAAAATGATATTCCTAGATTGTTTTGATGCATGAAAAACCTAAGAAACATTCAAGATTTTGCAACAAGACATTTGTTTGGAACAAATAACAAAACTTTTAGGATTCTTAGTTTTCATGAGATTTTTAAAAGAAATTTAAAATATTTTCAAATGAGGTTCATTTTATCCTTGATTGATGCTTTGAGTTTGATTTAGATTTTAGTGTGCACTTAGTGTTGATTTTTTACCTTTTGAAATGGAAACTTGAAGTTCTTTTTAAATTCCCAAAAATGAAGTCTTCCTAACTTTGCATGAATGCATCTAAAACCTTGAGGTTGCAAGGATGAAAATGATTAGATTGCTTTAGTTTCACTTGTTAAAAGATTTTTTCTTTTTTGCAAATTTTTAATTTTTTAATGGATTTAAGTATGATTTGGGGGTTCATTTTAAGCACTAAAAAGAAGTGTGTATGATTTTGCTTCCTTAAAAAAAAAATGGCCAAGATCTCCCACAAGAAGAAGAAGAAGAAGAATATGGAATAAGAAGAATATAGACAAGAAGATGAAGAAGAATTCCAAGTGCTTTGTCCACCTATAAGCTTGAAAAATCTGCAAATACTGTGAGATAGACTATGAGTTCCTTTGTCTTCTTCATGCTCATGTGGACCTACAAAATCAATTTATACAATCCTACCAATCACAAAAACAAGAAAAATTAGCCAAAATCAGCAAATTACATACAAAACTTGACTAAAAAAGCTAATGAAAATGACCCATGTGGGGTCCCACCGGACGTGCCAAAATATATATGAGCAATGTTAGTATGCTAATAGAAACCAAATTTGAATAAAGCTTCTACAAACTAAACAAAATTCATAAACTTCAAGATAGAGTAAGATGAACTCTCAATTGAGAATATGAGCCATTAATGGGCTCTCTCAATGAGAAGCTATCTTGTTGAGTAGCTTTGTCTAAATAGATAGGATGTATGCTCAAGATTTATGCTTCAAAAAGGGCTTCAAATGGAGTTGGAATTTGGGTGTGAGTGTATGGTTTTGATGTAAAATGGATTCTCAAAATGGAATTATGACTTTACTTCATGGATTGTGTTTTTTTGCAAAGGGGAAGGATCCAATTTATAGGCAAGAGGCTTGAGGGATTGAGGGCTAAGATGCAAGGATGGGAAAAAGCTCATGGAGGGCTCAGATTGCATGAGAAGAGAGCACATGGATTGTGCTTCCTTACAGCCAACAAAGGAGTGACACATGTCACATGGTGAGAGGATGGAGGAAAGGAGAAGGATGAGTCAACAAAGGAGGCTCAAGAGATAAAATTTTCATAAAGACCCTCATAATGGCTTGTAAGAGCAATAAAAGGGGTTGGAAGAGTCATTTATGGCCTAGTGGACTTCATAAAGTTTTATGGTTGGGATATTTCGAGGGAGATGAGAGCAATTTTGACTTGGGCTTGATTAGGAGGGTTTTAAGCTTGCTTAGGCTTGTGCAAACGATTAGAGGATGGATTAGGATGGTTTAGGATTAGCTTAGGGATAGGCAAGTGGATGGCATTTAATGAGGGTGGGTGAAGGAGGAGATATTTGTTAACTTTGGCTTGGGTTATTAAGTTTTAACCCATGTTTAGGGAATGTGACAAGGTTAGGAGGGGATTATGATTAGGTTTAAAGACATCTTCTAGAAGAGTCTAGACTTTGGATGAGGATAAAGACTTTCTAGAATAGTCTAGAACTTCCTAGGATGAGGATGAAGACTTTCTAGAAGAGTCTAGAACTTCTTAGGATGAGGATGAATTAGATTTTTAGGAAATAAATAAAGTTTTATTTATTTCAAGGGTTTGGGTTGAGGAGATATTTATTAAACCTTTTTTTAATAAACATGAGGATTAATATTTAATCTTAATTAAATATTTTGAGTTGGGATTAGGGGTAGGAAATGATGGGATTAGCCTTTAATTAAAATTAAAGAAGGATTAGAAGATTTTGGAAGAGGTTAGTGGTCTTAAGGAAATTGGCCAAGTTTTGGGCAAAAAATAAATTTTTAATTTATTTTGGGATTTTTGGTCAATTTATTAATTAAATAATTAATAAATAAGGAAATAATGTTTAAATAAGATTTAAAAATTTTTGGGAGGGATTCCTTAATTAAATATTTTTAATTAATATAAAGGGATTTAATGGCATAAAAATTAATTAATTAATTAATTAAATAATTAATTAATAAATGATGATGTCATCAAGGATTTTTTTCAGAAAATAAAAATATTATTTTCTAAAGGATTTTTAGGTGTCTACACTATTATTATAAATCATTTATAATATTTTATGAGGGGTCTCAGGGCCTAGCTAAAACATACTTTTACCTTAATCTAATAAAACAAATTATTATAATTAAAGATATTTGTTCACACTTGAATCTTGATTAAAACTCAAGGTAAAAAACTTTAATATAGATATTTCCCTATATAATGAATTAATACCTCTATATAGATTCTAACTTCTTTGAAATGATTTTCACTTGTGTTCCTTTTAGCCAGGTGGTTCATTTGCTAGGTCTTTGTTTGCAAATGACTACTAGTTTAGGTTAAGCAAATAAAATTATTCACTAGATGGAATCAAAAGAAGCTGAAATGATTTTGCAAATAACTTAAAAAATTAAAATCAATATATACAGGTACCTCCAAAAGGATATCTGTCAACTTTTATATAAATATATAAAAGCTAGTAGCAGCTATGGTGCATAATTGATCATATCACTTGTTTAGCTACATTATATCAAGTATTGTAATTGTAGTAATTGTAATAAGGTAAGAAAAAATAAGGACCGTATTTTAAAATATGAAATAAAATCAAATAAAAAATGGAGGAAAATTTATAATTAAAGTAATGTTATAGGTTTAGAATGAGGGTTTATGGTTTAGTATTATGATAATGGCTAGGATAAAAATTATCATGAGTGCCTAGATAACAATTTAGGTTTACATCAAGGTTAGGATTAAATTTGGGTTGCAATCTTGTTTTGAATTAAGATTATGTTTAGGGTCAGGGTTCAATGTTTGTGTTATAGTTTATGGTTAAAGTTAAATGTTACATTTAGTGTAAAATATGGTATAGGGTAATAATTATGGTAAGAATATGGTTACCATTATGACAAGGGTTAGGGTTTTGATCAAGCTTAGACTTGAAATTATGGTTAAGGTAGTGATAGGTGTTTTGATGAGGATTATAGTTACAATAAGGGTTAATAATATGATAATGATTTTAAACTTATACTATGATTAAGGGTTTGAGATCCAGGTTTACAATTACATTTATAGGATTATTGCTACACTTTAATGTTTAGGTGATGGCTAATATGATGGCTAGCTTTAGGGTGATTAGTACCATAGTAGAGAAAATGAGTGCCAATATCCAAGAATCCTAAATGGGTATGCAATGCAAATGAAAAGTAAACTAAATAGAATGCAACATGCAAGCTACAATAACAAGAATGTGGATTACAATCCTTCCTATTTAAACTATATGAGTTATTATAAAGTATAAAAGAAAGATAAACTATATGAAAATAAGCTACAATGAAAGTGTGAAGATGCAAAATGCTAGAATGAGAATTCTCCAAGTCTTCAGAAGGTCCAAAAGCACCTAGAAATTCTAGAACACAGCCTTAGTAAAAAGTAGCAAGTTCTTAGAATGAGAAGAGAGCCTTCTCTTTTAAAGAAAAATAGCTAGATGATATTAAAAGGAAAGAGAGGCTTAAAAGTACAAATAATATAGAATTGAATGATTATTTTTATTTGATTTGATTTTTGAATGAAATAATAGTTACCATTAGTGGTAGTATAGTTAGTAAACTTAATGAAAATTAAATTTTTATGATTATTGTGAATATTTTGAACATATAGCTATAATTATGATTTTCATAAAGAAAAAAGGGATCCTACAACAAAAATTCATTTGAAAAAAATTAAAAAATTAAATTAAATTTTTTGCAAAAACTATGACTCTCTAATTGAGTAATCAATAGAACTGAATGTAATAGTTGTTTGATTTTATTGATGCTAATATATTATTTAGCAAAATTATAGAAGTGTCCACTAATTTGGTTGAAACTAACATCCATTTTGAAAATATTGCTTATCAAGACAGTAGATAAATATTAAAATAAATATCGTGTATGTTTATGTTTGTGTTTGTTGGAGGTACTTTACTTAACATATCATTCAATATGTCACCAACAAGAAAAATACATTATTTAATTCAGTATACTATTATTTATAGTTTTTTAAAAATAAATTTAATTTAGTAATCTATTATAATATACTAAAAGAAAAATTAACTTGTGATTTATATCTAGATATATTTCTTTATGACTGATATATGTTCTATATCATTATATTTCTATTCATATTAAAAAAGATTTTTTTGTTTGTTTCTCTCATTTAGTATTTGTAAGTTGTATGATGTATTGTCTATCGATTATATTGTTTCAAATATTTTAACGATAGTAATTGAAGAGTAACAATTTATCATCATTACGATAATATTACACTTAATTCAGTGGTTAAGTGTGTGAAGAGGGGAGGGTAGGCTGCATTTTAGTGCTATCATGACCGCCCTAGAATTCCTTCACAATACAAAGGTGAAATATGTTGTTTCTCTTTCTTTAAACCTGTGGATATATAATGAAATCCATGCTCTCAAGAATATAATTGGTAGCATGGAACACTAGTTGAAAGAAGAAATCAAAGATAGGGAGGCCTAGGAAGAAGAATATGGAAAAATCTTGGAGTACACAAATTTTTGAGAGCATGGGATAAAGAATATTTGGAAAGATAATGGAAATATCAATTATTATTTTTCTTTCAACAAGGATAAAAAATTTATATGGTATATGGATATTATTGTGTTTCATGTAGAGATGAGTAGCTAGAATAAGGATTCAATTCTGGTGGTTAAAGACAACCCCGAGTAAATAACTATGGTATTTTGAAATAAAAACCCTCACTTCTTCCAAAGCCATTAAGTAACTTAAAGAAACTATGAAGGAGGCTACTATATTTGGGAACTAGGCCATGATATTTGTAAAGGAGCTTGTTTAGTTCTTCTTATCTCTATAATTGAGGATTTTCTTTGGTATATTTGATGTTCTCAGTTTTACTTGGTTTTCACCTTTTTACGGATGTTAGGTTCTTCACTAGTTCTTTTTTTTAGGAAGAATTGTTTTAAGCATTGGTACTATTATTATAAATCATTTACAATATTTTAAGAGGAGTTTCAGGGCCTAGCTAAAACATACTTTTACCTTAATCGGAAAAAACAAATTACTATAATTAAAGATAGTTGTTCACACATGAATGTTGATTAAAACTCAAGGTAAAAAATTTAACATAGATATTTGTCTATATAAAGAATTAATATCTCTATATAGATTCTAACTTCCATGAAATGATTTTAGCTAGGTGGTTCATTTGCTAGATGTTTGTTTGCATATGACTACTAGTTTAGGTTTAGCAAGTAAAATTATTCACTAGATGGAATCAAAAGAAGCTGAAATGATATTACAAATAACTTAAACTGTCAAAATTGATATATACAGGTACCTCTAGAAGGATATCTATCAACTTTTATATAAATGTATAAAAGCTAGTAGCACTTGTGGTGCATAACTGATCATATCATTTGTTTAACTACATTATATTAAGTATTTTAATTTTATTAAGGTAAGAAAAAATTAAGGGTCATATTTTAAAATATGAAACAAAATCAAATAAAAAATGGAGGATAATTTATGGTTAAACTAGTGTTATAGGTTTAGAATGAGGTTTATGGTTTAGTAGTATGATAATGGCTAGGATTAAAATTATCATTCGTGCCAAGATAACAATTTAGGTTTACATCAATGTTAGGATTAAATTTGGGTTACAATCTTGTTTTGAATTAGGATTATGTTTAGGGTTAGGGTTCAATGTTTGTGTTATAGTTTATGATTAAAGTTAAATATTACATTTAGTGTTATATATGGTTTAGGGTACCAATTATGGTTGCTAGATTATCATTACTATTATGACAAGGGTTAGGGTTTTGATCAAGCTTAGACTTGAAATTAGGGTTAAGGTAGTGATAAGGGTTTTGATGAGGGTTATAGTTTCAATAAGGGTTAATAATATGATTAGGGGTTTGAGATCTAGGCTTACAATTACATTTATGGGATTATTGCTACACTTTAATATTTAGGCTATGGCTAATATGATGGCTAGCTTTAGGGTGATTAATATCATAGTAGAGGAAATGAGTGCCAATATCCAAGAATCCTCAAACAGGTATGCAATGCAAATTAAAAGTAAACTAAATGGAATGTAACATGCAAGCTAAGATAACAAGAATGTGGATTACAATCCTTCCTATTTAAACTATATGAGCTATTATAAAGCATAAAAGAAAGCTAAACTGTATGAAAATAAGCTACAATGCAAGTGTGAAGATGTAAAATGCTAGAATGAGAATTCTTCAGGTCTTCAAAAGATCCAAAAGAAGCTAGAAATCCTACAACATAGCCTTAATAAAAAGCATCAAGTTCTTCGAATGAGAAGAGGCCCTTCTCTTTTAAAGAAAAATAGATAGATGGTATTAAAAGACAATAGAGGCTTGATAAATTGTAGAGGATGCATCTTGAGTGATCCATGTGCACAGGCATCTCACCTAGTCAAGATCAATGGTGGATTTAAAAAAGGTGAGAGGTGTGGAGGAGAATGAAGATTCCACCCACCTTGGAAAGTATGCACCTCATGTGAGACAAATAATTTTTATTTTTATTTTTAAAATAGGAATAGTTCTTTATGTGTGCACACTTAGGATAAGTGGAAAGTGGGACATTTTATTTAATCAAAAGGTAGCTAGTTCTTTTAATTAAATAAAATACTTAGGATAAAGTGGTAAATCCATAGGTTAAATAGAGTAATAAAAAAGTGATGATTTGATCAAATAAATGCAATGGATGAATTATGCAAAATTGCTAGAAAAAAAGCTCATAGTATAGATGACCATTCTTGGGTGATTATATTTTCCCCTCTTTGACTAATGTGTGATCAATATGGGAACACATTATGTCAGATAATGAAAAAACTAAGAAAGAAGCATAAAATGACTCTGAAGAATGAAGTATAGAGAGATAGAAAATCTTGAATGCTTAACCTATTAGCTGTGAGATTGAACATTAGGAGAAAGATAGACAATATCAATACCAAAGATGAGCACTAATATATGAATCCATGTACCCAAAAGTAAGTATATAAATCAAGAGGAAATGGAAAGGTCAAACATATGCTCTCAAGAAATAGATAGCCATAGTAGAAAAGGTAATTGGTCATGATGGTAGAATATTCCTTCTCTCTTAGGATCAAAATTGAAATTAGATGAAGGAGATGTAGAAATGAGTTCAATTTGATCAAATAGATATAAAGCAAGGGCTATGATAAAAGATGAGTGATTAAGATCATAAAGTGACCACCAAGTAATGAAGATATGCCCTAGTTTGACTAAGTATGACCAAGAAGATATAATATAAGGATTAGGTCAAAGAATGAAGAAAGCTGAATTAAAATGGAGTGGAATGAAAAAATAAAAGTGAAAGAGGGTAGAAGTGATGAACAAATGAAGAAATGATGGTTTTCTTAGCAAGATTTGAAGATTAAGGCTCAAAAGTTCAACCAAGTCCATACAAGAAGGTGAGATTTAGAAACTTGATTTTGACCTGTGAGATGAACCCAAATTTTCATTTCGATGAAAATCTTTGATCCTTGAAATAAAAATTAGGCGAGGATTGTTGGATATGTAATGAAAGTTAGGTGAATGAGAGGGGGTTTGAATCAGAAACCACCTAAACTTCTTCTACTTAACTCCATTTGTTAAGTTGTCTAATCTACTTGTATTCAAGAAACATAAAGTAGTAAAATAAAAACACCATAACACTTTGAAACAAGAATTGGTAAACCAGAAACCCTCCGAGTAGAAGGTAAAACTAGGGTGCATATGACACCCATAATCCTTCATTACTACAGTAATAAAGTTTTCCTATTAAGGCTTACAAATGATCACTTCTAGTGATCTTACTTGGTCAAGAGTAATAAGTATTATTAGGTCCACATTGTGAAAGGATTTATACAATACAATGAAGTATGTACTCTATTAGGAGTTTCTATAAAGGACTGTTAGTTTCACCCACTCAAAGGATTTGGGACTAATGCACCTATTAGGATGGATTAGTAGATTGATCTATGATGTGAAACTCTGATTGCTTATGAAGATCCTTTGAAGTAAACTTATCACATGACTATGATATATGAGTCTCTTCCTTTCCTTGGAATTCTTGTACCCTTCAAATAATCTATTCTTCCATATTCGCTAATCTTCTTCAATTATAATTCTTATATCTCTTATTTGGATAAAAAAATACTAATTACTTAGATCCATCAAAATAATTCCTTCATAGGTTAGCTACAACATAACTAATTCTAAAAATAATTACCAAGTTGGCTCAGTGTTGTAACTTGGGTCCAATGGCTTACTTAGGAAACACTGAAGATACTCATCCAAATACTGTCATCTTGGCTAACTCTAGCACTTAGGTGATACTGGATGCTTGGTTCATACTAGTGACTTAGTAGACACTACTAACTTAGTTCACACTTCTCTTCCATCTTGATCATTATATTGGAACAAGAATACTCTACTCAACTCAGTTCTCATAAGAGCTTGGTGGATACTGTCAACTTGGTTGACACTCGAGTTTGGTGGGAACAAATAACTTGGTTGACATTGTTTACTTTCTACAAGGTCAACATTGATACCTTGGTTCCTTTATGAGCTTGGTTAACACTATAGACTAGTAACTTGGTTACTACTATTTTTCATTATGATTAAGTATTTTGACACTAATTAAAAATATATCTTGACATGAGATTAACAATCTCCTCCTTTATTAGTGACAAAAACACTTATCATGCATAAGATCTGAAATCAAAATTTTTTCAATCAAACTCCCCCTTCGAATATTCTTTTTTTTGTAGCTCAATTTGCATTGATGACACTGCAACTTAGTTTGCATTGCAAACTCTATTTTAGTTTTTTCAAAATTGTTTTTATTTTTCTTCCTTTTACATATATTTCATACTGTATATATTGTCACCTTCATGTGTATAAGTATGTATATATACTTCCTTTATATACTTTCCCCCATGTTTTTTTTACAAATTCCAAATATTTACAAGGCTATACCAAAATGACAAAGAAAATCATGGTGTACCTTCAAAATTATCAACAAAGTCTTGTCCCAGTTATCTTGTAGCACCTTCAAGATGTGTAGATCAGTATGAAGCTTTGCTGATAACTCTATAATGTAATATGTAACTAAAAAATTTGTGACTTTAAGAAATGTCCTTGCACGATCCATTCTGTAACACTACCACTTAACAAAAGCCAAAAGATAATAAACCAAGAACAAGAACAAAGAACATAATATTTTTTATTAAATCAACTTATTACAGGTACAAATACGATGATTGAGTCACTCTCAATCCAAAATACTCAAGATGAAATATGATATCATCCATTTATATTTCCATTATGATGCTAATACATATTGAGTTCAATACAATAATGAAATATGACATTCTTCTTAATCTAGAATGTCCAACATATGGACCTTACAAGTAATTAAAAATTGATTCTAGAAATAATCTCAATAGTCATCCTTAGCTACTTGCTAATCAACTTGAAGCACCTGAAAACACACAGAAATTGCAACACAACACAAAAAGGAGGCTCAATACACAGTGAGTTGAAAAGTGTAATCCAACTGCATACATGGTAGAAAAAACATATACATAACCATAATGTGGATATCTAATTCACTTTAACATAGTGCAGTTCCATAATTAATATGCAAGAAGTAAACATTTACTTAACAATGCAAAAATTAAACTCGCACTAAGAATAACCTGTAAATGAATCATATATATACTAAGGTGTCATCGTTATGGCACTAAGATTCTGCATCCATGTATGGTATGCTCATAGACAACACATAACGAGATTCTCTATTATACTTGTCAATAACAGAATAGAGATCTGCCTTGTACTCCATACTTAACCTTATAGGTTTAAGTCATAGGTAAGGCCAATTATCTTTTATATAAATTAATTAACCCACCCAATTCATTTTAAAGTTATCACTAAATTAATTAACTGAATAGGATAAACCAAATTTAGCCACCCCGATATATGTTCATCACAGCTATTCTTAAAATACACATCAAACAGATATTCTAAGAATATTCATGCAACAGATATAATTCAGTATTCAACATGATACTACATCCTTTAATCCATTTGAACACATCTTAATCTGCCTATTTCCAAGGTAAATTTAGACTACTATAACAATAGAAACAAATAATATAATAATAAGAACTCATAAAAACAATTAAACTGACACATTAATTTAATGATATTTACTGATCTTAGTACTATACTATTTAACCCTAGTGTCATAACAATCTATATTTATCCTTTGAAATAGAAAGATAGTAAGATCAAAGTACATATGATGCTTTTGTTTTAAAACATATATCATAACCGATTCTTTATTTGAAATCAACATTCCAATTTAATCATAAACTAAAAACATTTCTGAATCCAAATAAATAACAGATTTCATCTGTAGAACAAAAGAATTCTATTTCATTTCGAACATCTTAAAATGCAATGAAATACTTCAAAACAAAATTTAACACCACTAACAGTTTTCCCATAATCATATTCAATCAATGTTTGAATAGAGGATCAATTACAATGTTGTCATTCATGTTCAACTATACATCTAAATCACTGTGATTACAGTTCTACCCATAATAAGTTTTCTCATTATAAAAATATTCTGTGTTTAAGTTGCAATAGCATTATTTAACTTCACAAATCAATTAAAATATGACTGTTCATACAAAATCCATGAATTCACAAATTCCTACTAACTAATTACCAAAATGTCGATGCCAAATATATGTTTTTAAGTTTCATGACATCTGTATGACAAAATGCCAATACCACAGTTTCATATAGCTGTTCAATACCTTAGCTATGTTTGACACAACACAACTACACATGGTCTCAAATACACCACTCGACACATTAACTATATACATTATTTAACCACAACAAAACAATACCTTAGCATATATGATAGTATACAAACTGTTTAACTTAAAAATTGAACCTAAGCTTATGAATTTGTTTCATATATTGACTAAGCCCTAGAACGAATGCCTTCTTTATAACATAAAATCTAACAACCATGCTCACAGGGGTATATCCATATAGAACTCGGCTTTTTAACCATGACCAAAATACTATTACATAATGCCAAAATATACAACAAAACCTGAATTGAAAACCACATGTTCAAGAGAAATCTACATTCTCAAACTGAACACATTATTCTATTTCTCATTAAAAAAAAAAAACATCAAACAAAGCCCAAATATATTCTAAATTACCAAGAAAAATCTACAAATCCACACTCGAGCATGGGAATCACCACACTCAACAACCCGTGTCGAGCCTTGCCCACTTTCAGACTCGAGGGTCGAGATGTAGCATAGTTTTATACATCATTTAACAATTTTTATTTCATACCAAAGAAAATAACAGTAAGAAAGAGTAGGGATAGAGAATGCCCCTAAGTGTAATACACGAAATGGAGAATGCTCAACACAAGCTCTGCACTACAGCTCGATGTCGAAGCCCCAAATACAAAAATTCAAACCATGCTTCCCAAATCGAACACCGACCAATAAAACTAGAGGGAAATGTATCAAATTGACTGGCTGTGAGAAACTCCATGACACTCAGCCTCATAAGCATGCATTTAC
The DNA here is from genome assembly GCA_028749045.1 of Cupressus sempervirens. Lineage (NCBI taxonomy): Eukaryota > Viridiplantae > Streptophyta > Pinopsida > Cupressales > Cupressaceae > Cupressus > Cupressus sempervirens. Next base: position 426,327,007 of record CM053786.1, read on the forward strand.
ATACAACAAACTCCTCCATGATACTGATTCCACAGCAACAAGGGTCATAGGTGTTCATCAAACAGAGCAATGCGGCCAAGTTTTTGGCCCTATCTTAACAGGAAACCCAACTCATAAAATGAAATGATCGACCAAACCCTTAGTTCCATAATACCTCATAAAAATGCATTAAATTCAACTGTAGGACCGAGTATAATGATAGTCCAAATCCACCGCCATATTATGGTTTTCAAACCATTAACATATTACCATTAACATAGCATTTGAAACCCACTAGGGTTTTAGAAAATGAATCCTCATTACATATAATATATGAAAACACAATGACCTCATAAGTAATAATAGCTGCATATATATCTTATCATTTGCAAAGTTCTAATTAAATATTTCACACTTAAATTTATAAAAATATGTGTGATTATTTCACCCTATATTCATATGAATTTTTTGTATGAATCTTTAAGATATCTACTTAATATAAATAAATATATGTATATGAATTAATATTCACACACACACACAAACACACACACACACACACACACACACACACACACACACACACACACACACACACACACACACACACACACACACACACACACACACACACATTTACACAAGTCAAGCATAAATAGGTATGAAATGAATTTCTCGTAAATAAAAAATACACCAATATAAATGAGAAAATCTCAATCTTAGGAATACCAAAATATGTTTGTGATACACACATTAAATGTGTTTAATTTCCATCAAGAAAATAAAGATTAATATCTATGTAAACACACTCACGGATACATATAAACACATGTGAGTTTTACAGACATCCTATTTAACATCACCCTCACCATCTAAATATATCTGCTGAAGTATATAGAATTCAAATAAATCAACACATTAATTTATACCAGATCTGTATGAAATAATCCAAATCTGATTTTTGTTATCAAAGCAATAACTGAACAACTTGCAATAACAATCCTGCATCAAGAATTCCTTGCAAACATCCATAAATATCAAAGACCCGTTTTAGTTCTAAGATCAAATCATACATTTCTAAATCAGCATTACAACTAGATCTGATCAGCTAAAATCCCAAGTACAATCAAACTGGAAAACAAAAGCAGTATCCTTAATAAATGTATCTCACAAATCCAAAACTTAACTGTCTGTTCATAAAAAAAATAGTATTCAGAGTTTAAAATATACCAGTAATAGAACTAATGAAAAAACAACAAACTAAAGTAAATAAGGAGAAACAAAAAGGACTAGGGTTAGGCATGACACATTCTCTTCTACATGGTGCCCATGTGGGAAAGTATCATACTTTTTTATATCAATTATCAATGTTGCTCTTATTTGGTCTCTTTGCTTAGCAGTTTTGCCTAAAGATCTATAAAAAGCATGGTTCTTTAAAAAAAAAATGGAATTGGAGCTTTGATTGAGTGCTAAATGATTTCCACTATCCTTCAAGTCCATGTCAATTTTGGCGAGTTTCTCTTTTATTTCCATGGTAAAGTTAGTGCAATCACTTAACTTTACAAATAAATATACAACATTTTTAACAATAATTTCTAATGTAGAAATTAAAGTAGATAGCTCTACATAATCAATTGATATCTTTTCTGCTACATTCTCCAATACTTTATTCTCAAACTTCCTTTCAGCTTTTATAAGGATTTTATCTTACCCATAATTGTCCTCATCAAACTTATGAACAATATCAATTAATTGATCAACAATAGGGGCTTTATCATTTACCACTATAGATAGAACATCCACAAATATTTCATGGATGTCTTCTAAAACTTTTCTTCTATCTCTTTCAGCCCTTAGCATCTATTGCTTGGCTCGTTTCTTCCACAATTGTCACAAAATATCCATTTTTTCAGTAGATAGATTGGATTGGTCCTAGTTTGGGATCATAATCTCCTCATCTAGATCTATGTCATCAATGTTCTTCTTTTTTCCTTTTCTCTTGACTGTTGAGGAAGGAATGATTTATTTACCTTTTTCAACCAAGTTCTTCTACTGCTATAGTTTGGTTGAGATTTTGAAAGCCTATTTCTTGGTTACCTCTAGGAGAGAGGTCAGTGAAGGTGTGACAATCTTCACTTCATTTCTTGTTTCTCAAATGTTTCCTTAGGTGGAGTGGAGGAAAGTGATGCCATGATATCTGTAGCAATCTTCTTACATCGAATTCTCAATTGTTAGAATCTCTAGAAGATCTCTTTCTTCCTTAATATCAAAAATTATTTTCCACACATTTGTTGTGGACTACACAACATCTTCTATCTTACTAGACAAAATATGGAAAGCTTTAAATCTAGGAATATGTCTACCTTCATTATTAGACATTGCCTCCTTGATTTCTTTGTCAAAAATATTAGGCATCAATTTTTTAAGGTTTTATCTCTGTTGTCTTTTTCTCTTTTCAGTGCATTAGCTCAATGGTGAGAGACAACCTTTAGTAGCGCTTCAAAGCTTTCCCTCTTAGTTTAAAAGGTTCATATTTCCATATTTCCATCTTCTCAACCATTGCATCTTCAATCTTATTTGACTCATCCTTGCTTCTTGTTTCATATTTTGGATATCTGAAATTTGCCATTCCACTAGCATTTTTTATATCTTAAGTCTTTCTTCAAAGGTAGGTGGTGGCTTCTTGGCCAAGATGATAGGAGTATTTTCTTCATCATCATCATCATCATCATCTTCATCATCTAGCTTCAGTTTCTTTCTTTGCCTCCTTGGCTTGGTGGTAATAAGTGCAATAGTAGACCTTTTTGTTCTCTTTGGTAGAGATTTTGATGGGGTCTTCACCTTATTCTTAGGAGATTCCTCTACCACTTCTTCTTCTTCATCTTCACCTACATCTTCTTCTTCATCTTCCTGTTCTGGGTAAAAGCACAAACCTATGTCACCCTTTTGTAAAGGAAAAGGCTAACAAAAGTATAACTATTCATCTTCAATGACATAAAACTGGTACTATTATTTGGAATTTGAAAATGAAGTAAACTAGTGAAATGTGTAGAAATGGTTGAAGTTTAAGATTATAATTTTTAAGTATTATTTGGAATAAGAAATGATATATTTTTCCTAATTTTTATAGACAATTTTTTAGTTGCTGAAAAATGCTGAAAAATAGTGGTTTAGTTCCCACCACAAAACTATATGGAAATAAATTTATTTCCATTTGAACTTAGACTATGTTATAGATAACACATATAGCTAGAATAATCAAAAATAAAAATTCACTTTAGAGCTATATTTTCTCTTTTATAGTGATTCAAATTTCAACTCACCTAAAATCGATAATTTTCATCTCCCGCCACATTTTTCAAAACAAATCTATTCCAACCAGGAAAAATTATGCATTTTGAAAGAGGACTCTCTCCTCTAGAACATCATATTATTTTTTATTTTTTTTTATATGATTTAATAATTTTATGTTTATCAAAATTGATATCTTTTTGAGTGTTAAAATACGTGCTTTTAGAAAATTTTAATTACAATATATTATATCTAATTAAAACACTATAAACTCTATATGAAAATATTCTTGACTTTGAGATCTATAAAATGGTGTTTATATTTTACTAAAAATATATCATATAAAATAGTAAGAGTTATTGAAATTCCAATATTCTAAAATAATTTTATTTCTTTTGTAATTGGATACAAACTAGTATAAAACATGCACTTAATAGACATTTCCAATTGGAAAAGTGTGAGACCATATATAAATTAGCTAGAATGAATTTATCTAGATCATATGTTTTAGAAAAAAATGATTTTTGGATAGAAATTTTCAAATTCAATCATTCTAATAAGTCAGCCTAAAAGGTGACACAACTTTGTACTCTTACCCTTCTATATAATCACCTTTTCCTTTAGTGAGTTTGAGAGGTGAATATGATTTGCCAAGTTTCTTTCCTCTATTCAAAATTTGAAGAATCTGAATCTCAAGTGAGATTCTTGTCCTGGCTTCGTCATATGCTCCAAAATATGTAGCCTTGGGATCCACAGGCTTATTGATGAGAGCTTCAAAAATGTCTCTTGTATCATCAATATTTACGGTTGAAAACACATATCTATGTCACCTTTGGGGCTATCTTTATCAATCTGGCATGACTGAATCCAATGAGATTGAATCCATCCATAATGAATCCAGCCAAAACCATGTGGCACGCAGTAGGGGCCAAGTGGCATGTACACATCCACAACGATCTAGCTAGACTTGGTCTAGCTGGATCCGATCCGATTAGAATACAAAAAATTATATAAGCTACAAAAATACAAATTTGGTAGTCATTTACATTATACGAGGTTGCTAGAAGTGCAGAGCAAGAAGAGCTACATGAGTCAATCGGTCAGATTAGGCATGTCAACATTTTCCCCTAATTTTTTAATATGTTTTGAGTTTTATTTTATGTTTCCTTAGGTAAAAATATGGTTTTAAATGTGTATTTTTAATGTAGATTGTTTTAAATAGTTCAATTCTTTTAATACTATTATATGTTTATGAATTAAGTACTATAATATTAGAAAAAGTTTAGAAAAGTATTGAAATGTAGTAAAATGTATACATTATTAGAGAAATTTGATTAATTGTAAAACATTATTTATAGAAAATAGAAAAAAATTACATAGACACTATTATAAAATATTAGAATAATTATAAACTTTAGAAAACAATAGAAAGAATTATCAAATATAGAAAATTATTTAGATATAATATTAGAGAATTTAAATATTTTGTTTTTGTTTTTATTAGAAATCATTAGAAATTGTTGTAAAGGTAAAAGATTAGAAAGTATTGTAAGCTGGTAACTAAAACCATTAGATTGAACTAAATCAAACTCTACCTCTTACTGTGAACACAAATAAATTCTAATTGAAACCTTAACATTGAACCTTATTAATTATTGGCAGGTGCAAAAACTTACATTAGTTTTAGTTAAACCACAACATTAAACCTAATCAAATTTGAACTAAAACTCTCACATTAAACCAAATTAGACTCTAACTCCTATATTGAACCTTCAATTCAAATATGTTGATGTTAAACCCCTTCTCTCTAGATCTCAAACTTGTAATGCTCTATCACTCTCTAAGTCCTAAACCTCATCTCTCCGAACCTTAAATTTCTCTCTAACCCCATAATCCGTAAACTTCTCCCTCTCTCTCTATAGAACTTACATAACTTCATCTGTCCCAACCCTAACCTCATCTCTCGCTTTAAAGATCTTAAACTCTTAACCCTTTTTCTCTCTCTAACACCTCGACCCTATCTCTCTAAACCCTAATCCACTCTCTAACACCATAATCCCTAAATTTATTATCTAAATTTGGTTTGTACCTACTACTGAAAAAAATCAAATGTAATTAACATTTCTTTATATGTTGTACAGTAAGTTTGTTTAGAAAGATTCATTTAGTGTGTTTTGATTCAATTGGTTTATATAATAATGTGTGTGTGTGTGTGTGTGTGTGTGTGTGTGTGTGTGTGTGTGTGCGTGTGTGTGCATGTGTAGATCTCTATTATCATCTATCTAGTTTTGTTTGTTTATATCTTTCATCATTATGGCATTGGGGGGTAGTGATTCTAAAGAGACCAGTGAACATGGTCATCCCCGTAGTGGTTCATCCTATAGATTGACTACTAGTACCCAAAATAGGGAGACATTATTCAGTGATACTATTCAACGCTTACAGAGCATACTTGATACTATTGATTAGAGTCTACATGATTCACCTACCCTATAGAATAAGGATAAGGTGACTTTGATTAAAGATGAGCTGGTTAGCATGATGCACACTATTGAGGGTTTTAATCCTTATGATAGTGTTATTTTGGACACATTTTATAGTCCTCTATCCTGTAGTGTTTGTGGTGATTTGCAATGGAGGGAGATAGATGTGATGGTCTCAATGTAGAGTATGAAGAGCATGCTCCCATGTTATCAACCTTTGAAAAAGGTCAAAGGGTACCATGCTATGAGGTGTACTGATCCATTGGTGGCACTTTTCATGTGTCCTCATTGGTTGGTTGCACATCACATGTGGCCCCAAAAGGATGAGTTCCCCTTATATTTCTACAAATAATTGTTTGCACAATTTCATCTACATTGAGAGGTTGCTTAAACTAATATTGATGGGTATGTTGGGTAGGGTCAGGGTAGATTATCAGATAAATTCAGACACCCAAATGCTCCTGCATCCATGAATAAACGAGAATTGATTGGTCCAAACCTTTTAGTTTTGTCAAAATGCTTGGAGTTAGCTAGAGTTGGAGATAGAGTGCCAGATGATACACATAGATATATGTACAAGAGAATTGCCACTATTGCTACCCAAGTGCATGAGATGTCTTTTGATGGAGTGTACAAATACATGACATGATCACGATCTATATCTACTGGTGGTCACACTGTTGCATCATCTTCAAGTGATGATATGTATCCTAAGGTTGACATCCCATCTCCAATAGACATCTCCATGGAGTCTTCATTATATCGCTTGAGGGCTATTAATACATGTTTGCACACTGATCTACTTTTAGCCTATCGAGCTATTCGGTTCTTGATGTTGGAACAACCACTTAGTGCAGTGGCATCATATGTGAGTGGTATCACCAAAGGTGCATCAAAGGCATAAGGTGGTTAGGGGTAGGAGGACATACATGTTACAGTTATAGCTCCATCATAGACCACAATCAAGGAGGATGTAGCCTCCCCCTATCAAGGTAGGTTCTTACCCACTATGATGAACATTCATTGTTCACATATATGCTCATGGATCCTACACTTGACATCAGAGATATGATCTTTAGTGATATATACTTAAGTGAGATACTTAGGCATATATTTGTAATGGCTATGGCATATGAAGACTTGTAGACACCTATGCATCCTATGAGGTAGGAGATACATACTACATTTACAGATTGTGAGAGTGGAGATGGAAAGACAACTGTCAACCCTAGTCTATTGGAATCATAGATGGAGTAACTGAGAGGGGTGGGGGGTGAATCAGTTACCACAAAAACAAATCTAGATCCCTTAGATGTCTTAAATAATTAGTTACTGTTGATACTTAGTAGCCACATAGAAAATAATTGTAACTCGATAGATTAATTTGTTTAACCATTCAAAATTATTAACATGCTTGCAAAAGTAAATAACATGAACGCAAGAGACACCAGATTTAACGTGGAAACCCAACATGGGAAAAACCACCAAGTAACTAGCTACCAATTTTCACTCTTATGAAGTGAGCCCTATTAGGAGCCAACCCTGTTAAAGGTTTACAAAACACACTATTAGGTGTGATCCTGTTAGAGGATTTATTCACCCTACTAGGAGTGGCCTTGTTAGAGGTCTTTAGAAAAATTCAACTGAATTGTCACCTTGTTAGATGATTTGCAAAATCGATCTTAAACCAACTCTGTTAAGAGATTTTGGAATCATTGCTACAATAGTTAGAAAGTAACAATGAAATGACTTGAATAAGATGCAATTTAATTTGCTAATTACAGATCTCTATTCTACACCATTAGATCCTCCTTGATCAAATATAGCTTTTCTACCCCTTAATGATCTCTGATCATCCTTTAAAATTCACTCTCACAATAATTAGTCCACCTTCACATTCATATCACATCAAATTCATCACACTTAAAATTCACAACTTGACCTCTCATAGATACCATTCAGATTATCAAGTTAACTCAATTACAAGTTAAAATACCTATAATCATTACCATAGTTGACTAGAAATAATACTTAAAACAATTAAGCATTAAATCATAAATTAACAAATTCCTTTACTGGTTGACTCTACTCGATAAACACTACTTCAAGAAAAATTTCCTGAGTTAACCATCTCAACTCAGTTAACACTGCAAATTTTGTGAAATCCTTTGGTTGTCAAGTGAACTCGGTAAGAACTGAATTTCCTTCGTTGACCATGAGAACTCGATAAGAACTATTTTTTGCCACATTTTCCTTTGATGACCAAGTAAGCTCAGTAGACACTATATTTCCTTTGCTAACCTTGAAAGCTCGATAACAACTGTCTACATAAGGTAAAGTCTAAGAAAATTTGCTAGACACTATAAATATTCTTGCAAATCAATTGAGCTCAATAAGTGCTAACAGATGACTTGTATGACATTTATGTAACATCAAAGACAAAACACAATTGGATAATTGTATCCAACAATCTCCCTCTTTGGCAATGATGGCAACACAAAATCTCATAGCATAATGAAATTTGAGAATAAGACTTTCTCTAGTAGAAGGTTTTCTTCCTCTAGAATTTTACACCTCAAACTTTAGTTATCTGCAGAAAAACTCTCTCTCTTTCATAGTAATCTCTCCCTCTTGCATAAACTCTCTTTCTTGCAAATGTCAGAAAGGTATGATAGTAAAATCTCCCTCTTTGACAACACATGCCAAAGACAACACAACTCAAATCAATTTTAATGTAACTTAAGCACTGATTCATATGCAATGTCTTCATTACTTTGCTGCATCAATTGATAGATCTTTAACTCTGTTCCTGTTGATGTGTCACTAAAACTATATTTTAGTGAGCTTTAGATAGGGGAATGACCCCTAACTTATCTCTTAGATACAAGAATGGATCCTTAGGTAAAGGCTTTGTGAATATGTTAGCAATTTGTTCCTTTGTGTGGACATATTCCAATCTGATCTCCTTATCCTACACCAATTCTCTGACAAAGTGATACTTTATAGCAATATGCTTGGTTATGGAATGCATCACTGAATTCTTTGAAATGTTAAGTGCACTTGTATTATCAAAAAAAATGACATTTGGTTCTTTAATCTCTACCTTCATGCCTTCCCATAATTGTTTAAACTAAACAACGTTCGAATAGTTTACTACTATTGCAACATATTCTGCCTCTGCTATGGACTGGGATGTACAATTTTGCTTCCCAAGAAAGAAAGCTCCTCCACTTTTACTCTTTCTGTCATCAATGTTTCCTACCCAATCTACATCAATAAACACTTTTAAATCCAAATTTCCTCCAATTTTATACCATAATCCATAATCTTGAGTGCCTTTCAAATATCTCATGATCCTTTTGATTGCCATCATGTGATTTTCTCTTGGTTTTTCTGAAAATCTTGCTACAATACCAACTGCAAGGGCAATATCAAGTCTTGTATTCAACTTTCCAATCATAGATCTATACAATGTATGATCCACTTCCTTTGATTCATCATCCTTGGTAAGTTTCATTGCTGTACACATAGGAGTCCCAACTGGTTTGCAGTCTTCCATACCAAACTTTTTTAGTATCTCCTTGATATTTTTTGATTGAGTGATGTAGATACCATTCTTATTCTACTAAATTTGAAGACCAACAAAGAATTTGATCTCACCAAACATTGAAAATTCAAATTCCTTGTTCATTTTCTCTGAGAATTATTTACATTGATCATCATTTCCTGTAAATAAAGTATCATTCACAAATATTTCTACCAAAACAATCTTATTATCTAGTCCTTCCTTGATATATAAGCTATTTCTATCATTAGTTCTTTGAAAACCAATTTGAATAAGATAGTTATGCAATATTTCATACCATTTTCTAGGGGCTTGTTTCAGACTATACAATGATTTATGTAATTTGCAGACCATTTCCTTCTTGTCTGGATCAACAAAACCTTTAGGCTGTTCAATGTAAATCTCTTCATCTAGTATACCATTGAGAAATGTTGACTTGACATCCATCTGATAAAATTTGAATCATTTGTATACATCATATGTGTAAGGTCCTAACACCTTCCAATCTTGCAATAGGAGGAAAAGTTTCTCTGTAGTCTATTCCTTCTTCTTGAGAGTGTCATTTGCATACTAGTCTAGCTTTTTTTCTTGACACCTTACCATCTTCATTTAACTTGTTTCTAAATACCCACTTAGTTCCAATCACTTTTTTGTCTTTAGGCCTAGGTACAAGAGTCCATGTTTCATTTTTCTCTATCTGCTCTATCTCTTCATTCATATCCTCAATCCAATTTTAATTTTCTAATGCATCTTTGACACTTTTGGGTTCAAAATTAGCAAGTAAACAAGTACCTTTCAACTTACTTCTTATCATAGTTCCTTCAAATTTATTTCCAATGATCTAATATGGTGCATGGTGCCTCCTAAAATACTTAGCTAATACAGGTTCCTTGCCTTTTGAACACTTTGTATTTTCATTCTCTTTCACTTCAGCTTCAGGTTCTAACTATTTTGTCTACTACTCTGGTCCTTCAGACTTAGTAGGCATTGGCTCGGTAGCTTTAGAATGTGACTTGGGTTCTTGTAGCTTGGTTTGAATTTCCTGCAACTCGGTTACTAAAGACTCTAGAGTAGAAGATTTTTGATTGATAGGTGTACTTAGCACAATATCAGGTTCAATGAAAACAAATCTCCTATAGTCTTCTAGTTCCCTTTTGCTTTCTTCTTCAATTCTTTCTACAAACTCATCAACTTTTACATGTGCACTTTCTATGACTTTGTGAGTAGACAAATTCAAACATCTATATGCTTTACTCTTGCAAGAATATCCCAAAAATATTCCTTCATCACCCTTCACATCAAACTTACCTTTTCTAGATTCTTTCAAAATGTAACATTTGCTTCCAAATACTTTTAGGTAACTTACATTGGGTTTGTAGCCATACGATAACTTATAAGGGTTTTTGAATGAGGTCTTCTTTAGCTATACTCAGTTCAAGGTATGAACTATAGTGCTAATAGCTTCTTCTAGTATTTGATAGCAATGCTCTTTTCAATCATTAAGGTTATTGCATAGTCCATGATAGATCTATTCCTTCTTTCAGCTATTCCATTTTGCGCAGGAGTTCTAGGGGTTGATACCTATCTTTTGATTCCTCTTTCAATACAAAAGTTATTGAACTCATGTGAAATAAATTCACCACCTCTATCTGACCTCAAGAATTTTAGTCTTTTGCCTGTTTCCTTCTCTACTCTGGCCAAATACCATTTGAACTTCTCAAATGCTTCTAATTTCTATCTTAGGTACATGATAGTCATCATTCTTGAGTAATCATCAACAAAAAGAATAAAGAATTTTTCACCAGTATAACTTTCAAGTCCAATAGGCCTACACAAATCAGTATGCACAATTTCCAAAACTTCTTCAAACTGATAGTTCTTACTTTTAAAGCTAGTCTTTCCCATCTTGCCAATTTGACACTTCTTGCATAGATCAACCTCAGGTTTCTTTATGTTAGGAATGCCTCTTACTTTTTTGAATTTACTTATTTTTACTAAGTTATCAAAGTTCACATGACACAACCTCCTATGCCATAACTAACTTTCTTCTACTTGAGTAATAAAGCATGAACATTCACCAAGTTCAAGATAAAACAAGTTATCTTTTGTTTGATTGCCTAATCCAATTAGTTTTCCTCTTTTATCTAGTAGTCTTGCTTTTCCATGCATGAATTCCACTTTGAATCCATTATTGAGTAGCTATGCCACACTCAACAGATTGTGTTTAAGTCCTTCTACCCAATATGCATTATCACATACAAGTTTTTTGGTTAGTGAGATTCTTCCTCTTCCTTTTAAGCAATAAGGTTCATTATTACCAAACCTCACACTATCACCATCATAGTCTTCAAAATGTTCAAACTTAGTTTTATCACCAGTCATGTGATGAGAACAATCACTATCTATAATCCATGTATCATTTTTGCTCACGTGAAAAACAAGTGCCATTTCCTCATCATTATCAGACTCATCCTTCATAGAAATGTAAACAATTTCATCTTCTTCTTCATCATCAAAATCATTAGAATCCTTAGCCATGATGCATGTTTTCTTACCTTTGTCCTTGAATGATTTGAAGTCTTTCTTGCCATTGCACTTGTGACCTTTCTTCTCATCCTTGTTCTGCTTATTTGGGCACCTAGCAGCAATATGTCCAATTTCTTCACAAGAAAAACAAATTAAAGGAAGCTTGCCTTTGTATTTCCCTTTACCTCTTGAATATTTCCTTGCTAGTAGAGCTTCAACCACCTCAAGATCACTGTCTAAACTCTATTCTTATTCTTCTTCACTATTTGACTGAGAATCCTTTATCTTCTTGCCTTTCTCCTTGAGTGAAAGCTTGGCTTCCAATACAAATTCAATTTTCTTGGTAGCTGGAACATAACTATCATAGTTATCTAGTTTGAATGCAGTCAATCTTCCAACTATGGCCTCTAGATTTATTTTATGATTTGCTTCACATCTTCTTTCTTGAATTGCAGAAACTCTAATTACATAAATGGAAAGTAACATTCTACTTATAATTGTTTCCTATTTGATATCCCCTCCAGAAGCTTTGATTGCACTAACACTTGTTTTAACTCTTTCAACATATTTTGCAATGTTTTCATCTTCTCTCATCCTCATTTGATCAAATTGACCTCTCAGACTTTCTACTTTGGCTCTTCTCACATTATCATCACCTCCATAGATATCTTTTAGCTTGTTCCACATTTCAAAATCAGCTTTGCAATCCTTGATATCATCAAATTCTTCATAACTTAGGGCAGATGCAATATCTATCATCATGTTGTTGTGATTCTTATTTTTAGCAATATCATTGATAGAAAATGTGCTAGTAGGTTCTACATATTCTGCATTAAGGTACTTTAGCCTCGTATCACCAATAGAAGCTAGATGAAGTCTCATTAGTCCCTGCCATGCTGAGAAGTTGTCCCTGTTAAGTCTTGGAATTTCCCTCTTGTAAGACATCTTGATCTTTAGCTTAGATCCTTGAAATATTTTCCTACAAGCACTAAAAGCTCTGATACTAATTGTTGGAATTATAGATGGAGTAACTGGTAGGGGGGCTGAATCAGTTACCACAAAAACAAATCTAGATCCCTTAGATGCCTTAAATAACTAGTTACTACTGATACTCGGTAGATTAACTTGTTTAACCATTCACAATTATTAACATGCATGCAAAAGTAAATAACATGAACACAAGAGACACCAGATTTAACGTGGAAACCCAATATGGAAAAAACTGCCAAGTAACTAGCTACCAATTTTCACTCTTTTGAAGTGAGCCCTATTAGGAGCCAACCCTGTTAAAGGTTTACAAAACACACTATTAGGTGTGACCCTATTAGAGGATTTATTCACCCTATTAGGAGTGGCCTTTTTAGAGGTCTTTAGAACAATTCAACTGAACTGTCACCTTGTTAAAAGATTTGCAAAATGGATTTTAACCAACTCTGTTAAGATATTTTGGAATCACTGCTACAATGGTTAGAAAGTAGAAATGAAATGACGCATAAGTGCAGGATCATGGTGTGCCAAAAAGTGGTGATCTGAAAAATCTATAGTTGTAAAATATCTCAAACCATTTCAAAATCTATTCCAACTTTTTTCCCACTCACCCTAATACTAAATGAAAAAAATTAATATCTTTATAAGATCTACTATATCTTTTGATACCAAACCTATATGGTCAACATTAAAAACATCCTAAAAATGTGTTTTTGGCTTGTATTTATGTGATTTTTACTTCAAACATGTAGTTGACGACTTTTTTTTCACCAAAATTTGATGAAATGAAAAGGGTTTCTTAAGAATGTTCTTATCTTTCCATAAATATAAGGTTAGTAAATTTTACTTATTTTCTAATGGAGTTACATATAAAGTGCTCACTGACACACTACTTGAAAAACAACTATAACTTTCAAATGGTACAACATTTTTTAAATCCAAAAGATGCATCACATTCTATGTTTCTTCTACTATAAGGGAAAAAAATAAAAAATTGAATTTTACAAAGTTTTGAATTAGTTAAGGTGGTCAAACACGAGAGTTTTTAATTCCAAAAATACTAAAGTCAAAAATTAATTAATTATTATTTATTTAGAATAAAAATACCCAAAAGAAAATATGTGTCACATCTAGGCATGAGTCTACTACTTATATCTAGAATATTATTAAAAAATATTATCATTTGATTTTGATTAAGGTGGTCAGACATATGTCTACTTCTTATTTTTGTTCTAAAATTTTTGTAATATTGCATTAAAATTCAAAATTTTGACCAATCATTTTTTATTTTTTTGAGATAAGTACTAGTATTTTAGAAACTAGATTCAATTTGATAGAGATTTTTTTCTCTCAACTTTTTGATATAAGGTTAATAACAAGTAGGAAATTGCATGTCAATTTGACATAACCCTGATTTTCTGATTTTTTATTGCCACTTAAGAGCATAGTTTGGTTGACCATGATCCTGCACATAGCCTGACCTGAATAGGATGCAACTGAATTTGCTGATTATAGATCTCTATTCTGCACTTGTAGATCCTCCTTGATCAAATATAGCTTTGCTGCTCCTTAATGATCTCTAATCATCCTTCAGAATTCACTCTCACAATAATCATTCTACCTTCACATTCATATCACATCAAATTCATCACACTTAAAATTCACAACTTGACCTCTCATATATACCATTTAGATTATCAAGTCAACTCAATTACAAGTTATAATCACCTATAATCATTACCATAGTCAGCTAGAAATAATACTTAAAACAATTAAGCATTAAATCATAAATTAACAAATTCCTTTATTGGCCAACTCTACTCGGTGAACACTACTTCAAAAACACTTTCTTGAGTTAACCATCCCAACTCAGTTAACACTGTAAATTCTACGAAATCCTTTGGCTGCCGAGTGAACTTGGTAAGAACTGAATTTCCTTCGCTGACCATGAGAGCTTGGTAAGAACTATTTTTTGCCACATTTGCCTTTGATGACCGAGTAAGCTTGGTAGACACTAAATTTCTTTTGCTAACCTTGAAAGCTCGATAACAACTGTTTGCACAAGGTAAAGTCTGAGAATGCTCGGTAGATACTGTAAATCTTCTTGACATTTGTGTAACATCAAAGACAACACGCAATTGGATAATTGTATCCAATGTAGTCATCTTGAGTCGCAGGTAAATTTAATTGTATGTATGCTATTATTTATTAAATTTATACACATGCTCATGATACATTTGTTCTTATATTGGACACAAGGTTTGATATCTTGTCTCAGTTAGTCACATCATGGAGCATGACATGATCATGTTTGATATTCATATATGTCATATATGTTATATTTGATATTGATTTACAATGATATTTAGATTTATAGCTATGGGACATTCTACATTTAGAACATGCTCATATTTGACATTTTCAATATTACCATGAGTTATCTAACCATTTGCATTTAAAGTAGACATATATGATATTTTGATGAGTTATGTGACCATTTACATTTATAGTTGACATATATGATCCTTTCATGAGTTATGTGACCATGTTAATATGTAATTGATATATTTGATATTTACATTTATACAATATCTCTTAGGTAAATGTGGAAACATATTTTTGAAATATATCCTATATTTTTTATTTAGAGAATTGGTAATGTGTAAGAAATTTATGTGTTCTATAAATTAATGAAAATATGTGTTAGATAACGTTACAGGTGTGTTGTAAAAGTGTCTAGCAAATGCAAATGTAAATAGAAATCAATACATTATTTTTTAGATATTATTAATGCGTAATAAATTTAAATGTTCTATAAATTAATGAAAATACATCTTACATCATTTTCTAGGTATTTTTAAAAAGTGTATAAATATTGAAAAAAATTAAAACATGTATAACTATTGAAAAATAATTTATGTATATATAAATTTGAACTATTTTTATGAATCATTAAACCTATCTATCAATCAAAAAGTTGTTGATACATATGGTCATGATCCTCTTTATCCTCAATAATCTCCAACAAATTTTCATGCTCCTTGATATTTGATGTCCACTTTGGTTTGCTACGTCCTTTTTTTGGCATAATGTCAAATTGAATCTTTGTGGCTAAAACCAAGTGGTTATAATGCAAATTTTTTTTGCCAGACATGTATTCAATAAATTGAACACCATTGTCATAAATTTCCATTTGCTGATAATAGATGCCTACAAAATAAGATTTATACTTCATTTAGTATTCTTAATAATATAGAAAAGAAATGATTATTTACAATTAATCTCTCACTCTCTAATTAGTTGTATACATCTCATAAGAGGATAATCTATACCTTCTATAACAACCGAACCTGTTGGATATGATTGGTTATCATCATCTATATATGGTTCAGTCAACTTGATTTTCACTTTCGTGCATCTAAGTAAATAATAATCCATACCTTTCATATTTTGAGGATCCACATTCATAGCGAAGATGTCACCTAAAAAATGTACAAAAATAATGGAAATTGTAAATAAATAAATATGAAGACAAATAAATATAAAAATGAAACATGGTTGTAGAAATTTAGTTGGAACAACTAACTTAGAAACACATTCATAATCAACTGAATACATAGGATTATGAATGTCTATGTCATTGTCATCTTCTTCATAAGGGGTACTTCTTATTATGTTTGTCCATGTCCATTCAAAGACATAGCCATTCAAAATATTCTTGCATTGAGCCATTGCATTATTTTGAATGCAAACATCATAAAAATATGATTTTTCTCTTACTTGAATTACTGCAGGTTTGTGTTTTCTATTTGTCATCAATTGATGCAATCTTCTAATTCCAACAATGGGTTGACAATTGTAAGGATTTGATTGATCAATATTTGTAGCACATTAAATTGGCAAGCATCTATGTCAATCAAAATATTAAAGTAATTATGTCAAAGAAAAGTGGAAAGCTTACCTTTCACTTCCCAAAAAAAATGTTTATTATATGTTGTATCATAAGGAGAAAAATGAGATTTGCACCATTCAACAAGTTGATTGGCTTTTTATATCTCTGTGCCTATATAGGAAAGAAACTTATATCAATTTTAACAAATATAAAAGAATTATCTAGCAAATGGTCATATGCATCAAATTTGATTAGTACATAATAATATTATACCTGAAATTTCATGTTGGTAAAGTGCATGCTTTACACATGCTCTTGCTCCATCATGCTCTCCTTTTCCATGACCACTTTCAAAGAAGTTCCAAAGAAACTTAACATTCTATCTCGCATATTGTATCGCAAGCCAATTCAATGCTTTTTTAGACTTAAATTTCCCTAATAAATAAATTAAAATAAATTTATGAGTAATGAAATCTATATATAATTAATTTTTTAGTGAATCATAAAAATTTTTAGTTTAACTTTCAAATACACGTACCCGCACAACCATCAAACCAAATCCAATGTTCTGAAGCATTTATCCCATGATTTACGAGAAATCAAAGAACATTCCAAAAAAATGAGCTACATAGCTCCTATCATGAACCCTATCATCACTAAGATAAAAATAGACCTCCTTGATGATAATGCGTTCATTTGGATCAATACTTTCTACTCCATCCACCTCAAATTGTGCATGTCTATAGGAAACTTGTACAAAAATTGCAATTTTATCTAAGTGATAATATTTAGCTTGAGTTTCATATTGAAAGAAAAAAGTATAGTTTTTAGAGAAGTCTACAATTGATAGAACACATCCTAGTGGAAAACAATTTTTTGAATATCAAAACTATTTCGCTTGCCATCTTGCACCATGACACTGTTGGATGTGTTGATAAATCATAGTTCTAAATTTATCCATAAACTCACCATATGTCAAATTTCTCTCCTTCAAATCTATTTTTTTAGTTATTATCCATTCCTTGTTTGATATATCTCATACTCAAATCTATTCCACACAACTAGTGTTGAAACATCAATATTGTCCATTTCATATGTAATTTTTTACAACTCTCCACAATTTGAACATGCATTTTTTATTTATTGTATATTGAATTTATCTGACTCTTCAACATTATCGCATAACCATGATTTGAAAAATTGTGCTGTGCTTCTAGGAATTATCACATCTGGCTTAAGTGTTGTCATAGCTTTTCTAAAAGATTGCAAATAAAGATGAAACTCAACATTATTTTGACAACAAAAAGCTTCACGTACCTTATTTATGTGTACAAAATATTGCTACAATTTTTTTTAGATGTCTTATTTTCATACCCATCTCTTCATCTTTGATCTGTATAGTGTCTCTTCTATTTGAAGAAACACATAACTGGTTGGTCTAATATTCAACAACCTATCTTTTAACATCTTCAAAATTTCTATCCTTTCAAGAAATTCAACAAATATTGACCTAGTTCTTTTCAATGTTCTTATTGAAAAAAATTCTCCTTTTTATGTATCTTTGAATATTTCTTCTAGATAAATTGAGCATTTTAGACATTGCTCAAACTTGATTTTTTTGTGACAAGTCCATTTTCATAATTATATTCATTGGTGCTCTCCGTGCAACACTCAAATCAGCTACTTGACTTTTGTTATCAATAACATTTTTTGCATATCTCAAATTCTAAAGTATTGTTGCCTTCACATTATCTTCTGAGCTTTTCTTCTTGTTCACACCTAACAACTCTAGGACAACACTCATTTCTCTTTTTCTAAATAATCCGATGAATAAAGTTACTTTACCAATTAGAGATTTATTTTGAAAAAAATCCCTCACATATTTTTCAAATGTAGCTTAATTGTACTTTTAGGCATCATGTGTTCAGATGATTCAATTTCTCTTAAAAGAGAGCCTTCATCCATCTCCACCAAATTTTCCAACAGTAAACCTTATTTTCCAAATGTCATACTCCTTCCTAGAACTTCACCAGGGTCTTCTTCAACTTCAATCAATGGATCTTCAATTGGTGGTTCTATATTACATTTTGTCCATCCTTTCTTCTGGTCATCTCTGACTCAATCATATCTTTATTTATTCTAATAATTTATTTAAATCATATTAATTAATAAATTTTAATTAAAAATAAATTTAATTAATCAATTTCAATACAAAAATAACTTTAAAAATCAAATTTCTAAATATTTCTTTAATAAAGTTCCATATAAAACTTTACATTTTTACTACTACAAATGCAAATATAAATTAAATATAATAATTTATAAAATAAAACCTTACCTTTAAAATAAAGAATCTATTTTATTGAATTAAATAGAACAATTTAAAAATAAAACTTTACCTTTAAAATAAAAAAACCTATTTTATTGAATTAAATATAACAATTAAAAAAATAAAACTTTACCTTTAAAATAAAAAAAAACCTAGTTTATTTTTTAAAGTGGATAAATATTTTAAGCTCACACTCGTGCATGTGACCTTATGCAAATGATATTTGGGTTGTACATATCTAATTGGATCCAATTCGACTAGATTCGGTCTACCCAAATTTGATCTGGCCAAAACTGTCTATGTGTCATTGAATGTGGCACTTTCTTTCATGTTTTTTGCAATTCTAAAGAGCCTAGCACTTCAAAGACCAATTTCATCATCAAAATTAGGGTTTCAAAAAAATAAAAAAATACCACTGGATAGAACATGTAGTCAAAATTATGCCAATATAATCTTTTCCTATAGGTGACACAATATCAATTACAATAATTGCAAAATAATGCAAGTAGGTAATTCAATATTGAAGATGATGCACATTCAAAAAAATATAAAAATTAGTAGATGATATTTTTTTTTTAAAAATGATGAATTATTCTAGAGGAGAGAGTCTTCTTTGATAGTATATAAGATTTATAATGGTTAACATAGATTTACTAGGGAAAAGATGGTGGGAACAAAAAGCTATTAAATTATGAAAAGTTCACCTTTATAAAGCTATAACAGACAAAATATATAATATTTTTGTAAATTTATGTTTGATAGTTCTAGGTACATATGTAGTCAACAACATACTTCAAATTTAGATGAAAATACATTTATTTGCAGTTATTAATGTGGTGGGAACTATTACTCCTAATTTGCTCAATTTTTAACACTATCAAAAAAGGTTATTGTAATTATAAAAATATACTATTTTTATTTTTAGAATTTAAAAAAAAAATAACATACATGAACTTTGTCATTTTATATAAATTTCATCAGTTTACACCAACTTAAATTCAAAACAAAAATATGACTTTTACATTGTTGAAGTTTAACACTTTTTTTTTAAATGTTAGCCTTTTCCTTTGTAAAATGGTGACAGATGTTTGTACTTTTACCCTTACCTCATATGGCAGAGGTTTTACCCATGCAATCCTAAGTTTGACTACTTGTATATGACCTCTTTCATAGTCAACCAAGAAGCATATATCTTGCTCATAATCATCTACCAAGTACTTAGGGATCATAAGCCTACTCTGCATTCAAGATTTTTTCAAAGTTCTCACCCATCTCATTTATGACTTCATTAATCTGATACAATATTGGGGTGTCCTTCCTCCAAGCAACATTTCCTTTTGAAGGAAATAATTTTTGAGAATAAAAAATAAACAAATTAGGAGTGAACCAAACTTACATGTATTATTCTTAGAATGTTGAATACTCTCCATATTCTTGCTCAACTAGGTGCATTGAATGTTGACAAGGTCAAAGGATAGATTCTTCTTCATGACCTTGTATGTTAGTTCTATAGCTTTGCATGAGACATTGTTTGGATGGCTTGACCTGTAGATTTTGAGTGCAATAACATGGATGCAAAACTTGATCTCCATGTCAGACACATTGTTCAATTTCATACCTCTTCCATCCCATTCAGCTAGAGTTATCTTTGCCAATTATGCATGTCCTAGGGTCTTGGTAGCCTTTGACTTCTCCAACATAGGATACCTTTTTGTCCTATGAATCATCTTCTTAGTGATATGATAGGTTTTCTCCAACCAGAATAACATGTTATGAACTCATCTTAGTATAAGCTTAATCCATTTGATTCAAAAATTTCTTGGCATGTGGATGATGTAAATCAATCCGTTGAGCTTTAGATGCTTGTCTTCTAGCTTTAGTACATCATGTTCACATAATTTTGCATAGGTCTAATCTAGCTCGAGATTCCCTAAATCTTGGATAGAATAGTGACAAAATGATCTAATATCATGAATAAGAAGTACCTTAGGAGGAATTGATGAGTGTGCTCCTTGTGGATCTTCTCCTCAACGATTGTTGGATATAGCTCAAATTTTAGAGGAATATAGTCTGAACTCTTTACCCACATTTTCGAACCCTTTTTGATCTTTACATTGAAAGATGTTTCCATATTTCTCGATTGATGAAGGATTTGAAGATGGTGAATTTACCTGAGACTTTCCTTCAACAAATTTTCTCTAAGTCACTTTGGGGGTTCGAGGAATGTTGTGCTCTTGAAAACTTTGAATTCACAATAAAAAAATAAAATTTTAATTTTTTCCTTTTATAAATTTTCAATTTTAGGGCTCCATTAATGTTCCATACCTAGTTAGGTAAATGATGCTCAATTTTGTTTTCAACCTTTGAATGCTTGGCTAGCATTAGTAGATGATGCTTGGTTGAGTCAATGACTTAGTCAAGTCTATCTATGCTCCATTAGGTCTAAGAGGTAGCTCGGTTAGGTCTAATAGCTCAATTAGGCCTAAGGAGTGACCTGGTTAGAACTAACAATTTGGTCAAGTCTATGAATTTTTTTGTTCAAGTGCATCTAATATGTTGATCTAAACTTTCATGCTTGGATGACTAGAACTAATTTGGAATACGAATATGATCAAAGCTCTAGTGGTCTTTGTTGGCCAATTTTTCCCTCATTCAAACCATCACCGATATCTAATTAGAGAAACCTTCAATGGGCTAGGTTCCTTGTAGGGGATAATATCATGCTAAATTTGGCGGCTAACATTTTATGATAGCTCTTTTCTCTCTTGGTCAAGCTAATTGATATGGGATTTAATGACTCTCATGTTTTTGTGAGCTATTTGCCTATCTCCTTGAAATAAAAAGGTGTTTCCATGTGTTTCCATTCCAATGTTACCTCATGCTATAGTGCTTCCTCAAGGCTTTGAAGTTTGGAATTCTGCCACATGACAAAGGTTCTTACTTCCCACATTATCTTTTTTGATTCTATGCTTTTTGTGTGGGTGGTTGGCTTGATGTGTCATCCAACATGATGCTACCATGGGTCACCATTCTGGTGCTTCCTCCTATTGTAATGCCTCCACAAGACCCAGAAGCCCAAAATCACGTAGGATGCTGCCATGTGTCTTCCTCCTGGTATTTTTTCATACTGTAGAGTCTAAACAAGGTTTTGAGGTCCTGAATTAAAAATAATGTTTTAATTCAATATAGAGCTAATAATGTTTTAATTAGATATAGTATATTGTAATTAAAAATTTCTACAACCACATATTTTAACACTTGAAAAGAGGTATTGAGAAAAAATAAATTAGATAATATAAAAAAATCTAAAAATTATATGATGTTTTAGAGGAGAGAGAGAGTCCTCTTCGAGAATGTATAATTTTTTTCCTGGTTAGAATAAATTTGTTTTGAAAAAATTGGTGGGAGATGAAAGCTATTGATTAAAGACGAGTTGAGATTTCAATCCTCATAAAAGAGAAGATAGAGGTCTAAAGTTGATTTTCATTTTTGATTGTTCTAGGTATATGTGTTATCTATAACATAGTTTGAGATCAAAGGGAAATATGTTTATTTCCATATAGTTTTGTGGTGGTAACTAGACCACTAATTTTCAGCGTTTTTCAACACCTAAAAAATTATCTATAAAAATTAGGAAAATATATCAATTCTTATTCCAAATAATTATTAAAAAAACTATAATCCTAAACTTCATCCATTTCTTCACATTCCATTAGTTTATTTCATTTCCAAATTCAAAATAATAATACCAATTTTATGTCATTGAAGGTGAACAATTATACTTTTGTTAGCCTTTTCCTTTACAAAAGGGTGATACATGCTTGTGATTTTACCCTCTGAAAAATTACATAACCTAAGGAAGAATGAACCCTAAAATGAAAGCTAGTATACAAAGGTGCAATTGCAAGGGTTAAACCATTAAAAATACATTAACAAAAAAATACTACTAGCACCCCACACTTCCTAAAACATCAAATACCATAGCAACCCAACTAGTAAACCCAACCTAGATACAAAAATACATATTCACATAACCAGTAGTAACCATACTAAAACTACTAGTGGAAAGCATCAACCAAACATATCTAACAAAGTATCTAGTAAAGTGCATTAAGTTATCCCAAAAATAAACACCAGCCTATCTACACAACTGCTAGAATGTCCACTATAGAGTTTAAATCAAGACCAAAAAAGAATACACTCATCAAAGTCAAATGACCTGATAATAAAATTATTGGCTAGGCATAACCAACAGGAGAGAGTCATGACAAGAAAATTAAAAATACAAGTCGTAAAAATTTGCCTTCTCCATCCCTTTCTTGGCCAATAATATTTTGGCCTAGTTTTCCACCAAGAAGCCATAAACCTTAGTAGAGTCATCCACACCAAGGTTGTCCTCATCATTCTCCTTTTGTGAGAGCTAGAGAGTAGCATGAGTACCATAAGTATGACCATAAGAGAAAAAATGGAACTAGGTGAAACTCTCTTCCAAGGCTTCAAATTTCTCCCTATGTGTCACCATCTCCTGCTTGATTTCCTTGACATTACTTGACACCTCCTGGCAACCAATACATTGTCTTTTCTCATCCTTTGTAGCATAAACTTGCAATACAATGAGGTTAGTAGAAACCCTCTTCCTAATTATTTTATGCACATGCATAGGGGAAGTCATTGTCATTAGTGAATCATCATTCTACTTTCCCAAAGAACAAACCACTCTAGGAGTAAAGTCCACTATATTCATAGTGAAACCAACCAACAAATGGCTAGTTTCCTGGCTGACCTTTTATTGAGGCTTAATTTCCTCTGACACTGAGCTAGTCCCTTCACTTCCTATCCCCTCCAACTCTTCCTCATTCCCCACTATCTTTTTTGATTTTTTATCATCCTTTTCACTCATTTCAAACTTCATTTTCTCACTAATCTTCTAGTTCCTATATGTTTTTTTTTTTCATTCTATCCTTATTCTTAGAAAGTCTCCTAGGCCTTCTTTGAAACCCCTCATTTTCTTTCTCAAACTCTATGAGGTCAATTTCCTCCTTGTTTTCAGCTTTCATCTTTTTCGAGGTCTCGGTCTTTTTATGATTTCCAAAGGGTGTGGATGAAGGGAAAGGCTTAGGAATGTCATCCATAGAGTAACCCCCCAATTTCTAGGTAGAAATTATAGGTCCTAGTTGTTAATGATAGAGTGAGGAGGGGCTAAGGCAAGGTGGAAATTGTAAAGCTTAACAATTAACCCTTGATGTAAAATAGTAAAACTTTTTCCATTCTTTCAATCATGTAACAAGAAGAAAGGAATAAAATTTTCATCATGGTGAATAAAGTGATTCAATAAGGGGAAATGATAAAAGTAGCAAACCCTAAAATCTTCCCTCTAAGGTCAAGTACTTCATAAGAATGAAGCATACCTCATTCTATGGGAACGGGTGACTTTCTCTATTGAACCCACCTCTTAACCTCACCAACTACTCATTCATTTTCAAAAATATTTTCATATTGGTCCTATTTGTAACCTTCATGGTCATCTTCCTTTTATGTCCATCCATAGAATTACCATTGGTCATTGCAATGATATCCTCATTAATGTAAAAGGAAATACTTTTAATGATCGCTCTCCTTTCAAACTTGGAACCGACAAATTGGGCCCAATTGCTATCATCATACCTTGCCATGGATTCTATAAATAAAACCAGGGTGCCTTTTCTTAGAGCCATCCAAGTGCAAAATTTTGTTGTATAGCCTTTATTTTCAATGGCTCAATGCAAACCATATCTACTGCATTTTTGAGTCGTACTTAGATTTTGCCTCTAGGTTACCAAATTTAGAAATATCCTTGTTGCTTCTCAAAATCTTTAGAAATAAAATGAATGTAGTTTTCTTTGTAAGAAGTTTAGAAGTTGAACTTTTGTCAGAATGGTAAGGCATGTGATTAAAAATCTTGTCCCTTCAATAGTAGATGGACACATGTGTATGTTTGTCTTAAACTTTCCCCAAATTCCACCTAAGCCTCTTGGAATTGTACTTCCAAAAGACATTTGAAGTTTTCATAATTAAGTTAAAATATTTTCTCTATGATTTAAACTTACATAATCTCCCAAAATCTCTGCTAGATTACATCCACTATGATTCATAATTATATGATTGTATCAATTTCATTTACTAATATTATCATTAAAATAATAATATTTTTTATTGTTCTTATTCAAAATCAAATTTGAACCCATGTCACATCTTAATAAAGTCACCATCCATAGGATCCAATAAAAAAATTCATTTTATACTCACTCATCGATCACTTTGTATAATATTTTGATCCTGTTCAATTAGAGTGTGAATATTGACCATAATGGCCTCCATTTTCCTTTAGCATCTTAAACCCTTGACTTGCAACCCCAAGCTAGCCATAGCATCTACCACTACATTTCCTTCTATGTAAGTATTTCATACATCATAACTTTCAATCATACTTAGAAGGTGCTAAATGTCCCCCATAATTCTTGTTAATGAGCACTCTAGGTCATTATTACCTTTGAAAGTCTCCACAAAAAGCATAAAGTTACCTTCAATGGAGACATATTTCCATCCTGAGCTGACACTCAGCTTTAGACCCTAGAAAAAGGACATATCCTAAACCACATTGTTGGTGGTATTTCCTAGGTTAACAACATAAAACATTAGGTGTTTATTGACATAATCCCTAACAATACCTCCCTTAGCCACTCCCCCATACCTGGCAGCTTCATCAAAATTAATCTTTACCCTATGGATAACTAGAGGTTTCCATTTAGTATTTCCTCCTTTTGATTTATTTTGTGTTGCCAAACTTATTAACTGGCTTAGGGAGGTTCCATTGAATAGAAATCTTTTTTTCAAAAATTTGTAGGGGATCTTGCATCATTCTCCATTTACTGACTTCCTGATTCTCCTTAACTAGTCTAACAATGATACCACTCACAATTTCCTCCTTTTCTAATTTCTTAATGGTCCAATTGTTCCCCTCTTTTAAATTTCCCAAATGAATATGAGAAAGTGTCATATTCCACTTTAACCTCAGGAAAGGTTGCTCAAAGGGACAATCCCAATTTAGAATAAATTGTTGCAAGTCAAGTTGAAAAACCCATTCCACATAAAGCAACTGAAAAAGGATTTCCAAATCATCATAGCAAATGGGTAGCGAATAAAAAATGTGTGAGATGCTAACTTCCTTACCTTTGCATGCATAGCACCAATTAGGGATGTGGAATCCTTTTTTTCTCAAATTGTTAATGGCGAGAATTTTTCCATATAAGGTTATCTAGTGAAAAAATTCTCATTGGGGATAAGCTGGTTAATCCAAACATTTTTCCAATATGGGGGGGGGGGATGTGGATAACTTTGTCCAGCCACATGAGATATGCTAACTTCATAGAAAGGGTACCATCTAAAGTTCTTTTCGAGGAAAGCTTGGCCTCCTCGTGAGAAAGAGAAATCATGTAAGCATTAAGTTAATTTTTCACTTCAATAGCTAGAGAACTCATGTTATTTGGTACCCCTTATAGAATATTCTTGAACTTTCATAGACTTTTTTCCCAAAGTTTCACTTGAACACATCCTGCAATTGAGGGAATTTACTATGATTAATATTGATTAAGTTTTAATTTTTCACCACTTAAACTATATCTCTTTAGTATATACTTATTATTATATTTATTTTGATATTAAAATAAATCAAATATTAATAAATTCAATTTTTAAATTGCCTTTAATTATACATTATTAGTCTTTTAATATCAAAATAAATTAGTACATTCAACTTATATTATGAAATCTTAATTTTATTTATTTTGTTACATCAAATTCGCACTTTTAAGTTCATCTATTATTTTAGAATATTAAAAAATTCTATAAACTTAAACATACCTACCTCAATTTTGTAGAAACTTAGTTATTTTGCAACCTTGTTTTATAACTACACTATCCATCCAAAACTATTACATCTGGCGCTAATAAATATAACTCAAAATTTAAAATAAAATTCAAAAATTCATATTTGACATTCCTGCTCCAGAAATCTACTTTACATGTAATTGAAACCTTATTCTCGTAGGACGGAAAAAATTAAAATGTCTATAATATGTTAATGAACACCTAAATTCATTTATTTTATTATCACATTAAGCCATTGTTATCGTACTAAGCTATGCAAGTCTTAGATATCGATGTCTATTTCTCTAGACCAGAAGTATAAAATATTGAGATTTGAGAAATACAATTTTTTATTTTCTTTTTGGGTATTCTTTCAGGTCTGATACCCAATTTGGCAGTAGTAAATAGAATTTCAGATAAAATAAAACTGGAATAATTGATTCTTAACCGGCTATGCCCAGTGATTCTATTCTGGCTCCAAGACAAATAATTAAAGATAAACTTTGGAATAATAAATACCTCGACATCGTAGATATCAATGTAGTTTCTTTATTTTAATTGCCCACGTCCTATAAATCGAGGGGTATTACTTTATGTTAAATGCAATCCAATTCTAATTAAGATGGCAGCTTACCAACGTCTTGCAGCAGCATTTTTGTTGTGTTTTCTGTTAGTCCTGCTGCTCACCACTATTCTGTTTGAAACTTTTGTGTTTGAAACTTTGAAGGTTAGTGTAAGTATTTATAGTTGCTAATAAATATATTCAATCATTAATGATTTTGGTAATCTGTGAAAATGATCTGAACTTGTTTGAATTGATCTGTGAAATTTAGATTGCATGAGAATTTATTTTTGCCACAAATTTCTCAGATCTCACTCCGTGTTTTATAGAATTACTTTTCTAATATGTATTAACAATGATTAATGATGATGAAATGTTATCTTTATTGCAGAGAAAATGGCGGTGGATTGTATTAGATGTGCCTGTGGACGTGTCAATTGCCCCTGCTGCGACGTAAAATGAGGAGTTATTTCCATTTTTCGAACAGCTATCTGAACTTTCTATTAAATAAGTGTTTAGTAGAGCACTGCAAAAATGAGTTGCTCTATTTCTGTGTTTTAAGTTGTGTGGACTTTTTCTTTTAAGCAGTGTGAACTTAATATGTCTTTTAAGGGTGTTATCCAAGGGCTCTTATTCATTCATTGAAGGAGTTCCTAGAATGTCGACAGTTAAATTGGAACAGTTTGATGCAATTCCCTATTGTGCGGACATAAATATCTATTTGTTTTATTTATGAAATAAAATATTGTGTACTTAGCAAGGACAATGCCATTGGCTCTTAAATTCCTATAAATGTTACTAAACTAGCAAGGACATGCCATTGGCTCATATATTGTTATAAATGATATATATTAGTGTCTATCTATTATAGAATTCTTTTTTTTATGAAGAGTTAATTCACTCTTATGCAATTGGGAGTTCAAGAAAATTCTACAAGTACATTGTTCTTGCTGAAAAATGGAGATTATTTCCGAGGAAAAAAGCCAAGAAAATTATAGAGCTAAAGAGATTTGTACGAGAATATCAAAGTGGCAAAATAAGGATGCTTGAAGAATTATAGGCACAAATTGGTAAATTTTCATTCCTCTCCTAAATTACACATTTACCCAAAGAAATCAAGAGAACTGTTGGTACGGTAAATTCTATAATTATTCAAAATGCCTCCTAGATGAGATTTTTTGGGGGAAGATAGATCATCAACATAGGAACATTTATGATGACTTCCTTGAAAAATTGAATGCCTCAATGATTTTTTCATCCAAGGGAAA
This sequence comes from Cupressus sempervirens, assembly GCA_028749045.1. Taxonomy (NCBI): domain Eukaryota; kingdom Viridiplantae; phylum Streptophyta; class Pinopsida; order Cupressales; family Cupressaceae; genus Cupressus; species Cupressus sempervirens. The sequence goes on from CM053786.1 coordinate 426,355,794, forward strand.
GGAATCGGTTTCTAAATCTCCTAGATTAAATATTGATGAGGGTTTGTATGGTAAGGTGAATTTAATTATAGATGTGCAAACATCAATGGGTAGTTTGGAATTATTTGAGAAGTGGCTTCCCTAGTAAAAATAAAGAACTCCTCACAATAATATATGGGAGCTTGATGTTGGAAGGCTTATTATGCCAGGAGTCTTCATGGATGTAGATTTGTTGACCATGCTTTCCAAAAGATATGACCTTGTATTACAGTTGGTAAGAAATTATTCTAGGGATGGCCTTTTCAAGATTATAGTCAAAGTAATTAGAGAAATTTTTATGTTGAATCCTTACTCCACCCTTCATGAGGATATTTATTTTGATAAGTTACAAGAGAATTATGATTCTTAGAGGGTCTATCCCATAAATGGGTCATTGTAGGAGGACTTTTCTAAAGTAGGAAATCTTACATTGGTTATGTCATCTACCCTATAACTATTGATTAAAAAATATTTTAATCCTAGAGCTTAGGCATTGTATAGTTCTTTGTGTATAATTATTGGTAGGTATGAACAAGACCATGTTCTAGTTCCATTGATGTCCATGATGGCAAATCTTGCATTATGGAATGGACTCAATTTTTTAATTTTACATCTTATTTGGCCAAAGAAATACACAATGGATTGATAGGGAAAGTTGATAAACACTTTAGATGGTATTGCCTACTCATGTGCATGTGTCTTTTTAAGGGAGCCTCTATTTTTGAGAAGGAGATGAGGTTAAAGAAGAAACATGAAGGCGAGAAATTGCCAGTGTGGTTGTATAGTCTTGATATGTCCTGAGAAGTAATGGATTTTAAACTATTAAATAAATAACCACTTTTTTAGTGGATTTATATCAGCTTGTTAGGACCACTTTGTTTAGATATTTACCCTTATTCACTTTCTACAATGTATCAATATCTGATCCTTGAGTTAGTACTATGATGCTAGATTTTAGATCTCCTCTTTCCAATTCATTTTGATCTCCTCTCTCATAAATTGTGTTATGTCCTTGACTTCTTTGATCAAATCTAGTCTCTTTTCTTCAAACATCCAAACATATCCTCCTTTTCAATCTCTTTGTCTCTCTTCACATCTCACTTGATTTATGGTTTGAACCCTCCCTAAATAGCCAATTGATGAACCTTCTAGATCAAGATCAACAATCTAGATTCATCCCTTTTGTCATTTACCCATCCCCTTTTTCTAATTGGATAGACTATCTTCATAGGGATTAATGATCTTTAACAAAACATGGAATTAACTCCTTAAATTACTCCTTGATCACCTAAAAATGTGTAGAGGTTAGTGAAAATGGTTTACCTCATTATTTTTGACATTCCAAACATATATATCAAAACTATTTTTCTCAACAGTTGTATGTACCTTGATGCTCGATGATGACTAGAACTCATGCTATCACTTGGGTTCTAAATACTTGGACATATCGTGTAATTTGACATGAATTATCTTTCCTTATATCGATATCCAATAACCTCTAACTTATTCAACATATGTTATCGCTCAGTTCATACTACAATATTTGACAACTGAAGACCTACTTGACTCAAATTAAAATCGTGAACAATTCTAATATACACCACTCAACCTTTATTGTATGACTCGATCATAGTGATGACCAACTAACTATGTCTAGGAAATGACTAAGTGTTTGACACTAATTGGCAACATGGTTGAGAGATCAACATAGTGACCATTTCAAAATAATCTTAAAGATATTAAATGATGAACATAACATCATGAAGATGTATTCAACCATGATTCATGCTTGCTAACCTTAATTCTACCTCACTAAGAATATGAAACCAATCTACTTGAACCTATCTCTTATAGATTCTCCTACACATTAGTCTTCTATTGGTCTTCACAAAATGAGAGAACTCGTCCAATACTCACATAAAACATAAAAAAACATTTATGTATCATCTATGCTCATCAAGCACAATCCTAATCTCACATACCTTAACTTTCTCTATGCCAACTTAGATGACTAAATATTTTTTTATGATGTACAAAATCACTATCTATCATGAACTTAGGCATATATGTTGTCATCAATAAAAAACATGTTATAAATACAAAACATTTTCAAGTTAACATAGTACCTACCATACCTATAACCCTAACACTTAAATGATTAAAAATTATAAAAAATGTATTAAGTTTAAGGAGAGGATATTAGGGAGTGAATATATTAGGGGTATTAATAACAAGAAAAATGATAGGATTGGCCCTCAATACATAACCATGGTTAAACCATTAAAAACACAATAAAAATAGAATACTACTAGCACCCCACCCTTCCTAAAACATAAAAAACCATAACAAACTAGCTAATAAACCCAACCTAGATACAAACATACATATTCACATAACACATAGTAAGCATACCAAAACTACAAGTGGAAAGCATTAACTTGACATATATAACAAATTATCTAGTAGAGTGCATTGAGTTATGCCAAAAAAAAACTAGACTATCTACACAACTACTAGTATATCCATTGGAGAGTTTAAACCAATAACAAAAAATATACACTTTTCAAAGCTAAATGACCTGATAATAAAAGTATTAGCTAGGCATAATCAACATGAGAGATACATCACAAGAAAATAAAAAAATAAGTCCTAAACATTGTCCTTCTCCTTCCCCTTCTTTCCCAATAATAATTTGGTCCATTTGTCCACTAAGAATCCATAAAGCCTAGTAGACACATCCATACAAAGGTTGTCCTCATCATTCTCTTTTTGTAAGAGCTGGAGAGTAACATGAGTAGTATGAGTGTGACCTTAAGAGAAAAAATAGAGTGGTGAAACTCTTTGCTGGGGCTTCGAATTTCTCCTTATGTGTCACCATCTCTTTCTTTACTTGACATTACTTGATAGGTCTTGGCAACTAGCACATTGTCTTTTCTCATCCTTCATAGCCTAAAATTCCAATAGCGTGAGGTTAGTAGAGACCCTCTTCCTAATTATTTTATGCACATGCATTGGGGAAGTCATTGTCATTAGCGAGTTGTCATTCTACTTTCCCAAATAACAAACTTCTCCAGGAGTAAATTCCATAGTATTCCTAGTAAAACCAGCCAACAAATTGATAGTTTTGTGGCTTAAATTTTCTTGATTCTTAATTTCCTACAATGCTAAGCTAGTCTCTTCTATCCCCATCCTATCCAACTCTTCCTCCTTCCCCACAATTTCCAACTAGAAATTATAAAACCTAAGAATTGGACCTTGATGCAAAATAGTAAAAGTTTTTCCCTTCTTTCAATCATGTAAAAGGAATTTAAATTTCATCATGGTGAATAAAGTGATTTAATAAGGGGAGATTATAAAAGTAGTAGACCCTAAAATCTCCCCTCTAAGGTCAAGTACTTCATAAGAATGAAGAATACCTCATTCTATGGGGACATGTGGCTTTCTTTGTTGAACCTACCTCTAAACTTCACCAAATACTCATTCTTCTTCAAAAATATTTTCATACTAGTCCTATTTGTAACCTTCATGACATTCTTCAATTTTTTTCCATCCATAGATTGACCATTGGTGATTGTGATGATTTCCTCATTTACGTAAAAAGAAGTACCTTTAAAGATTGCTCTTTTTTCAACCCAAGAATCAACAAATTGGCCCTATATGCTATCATGATACCTTATCATGGATTCTATATTTGAAACTAGGGTGCCTTTTCTTAGAGCCATCTAAGTGCATAATTTTCTTGTAGATCCTTGATTTTTGAAGGCTTAATGTGCACCATATCCACCCCATTTCTGAACACTACTTAGAGTTCACCTCTAAGTTGTCAAATTTGGAAACACCATGGCTATTTCTCAAAATCCTTAGAAATAAAATAAACATAGTTTTCTTTATATGTAATTTATAAGTTGAACTTTTGTAAAAATGGCAAGGCATGTGATTAAAAATCATTTCCATTTGATAATAGATGGACATGTGTATAACTTTATCTGTACCTTTCCCCAAATTCTACCTAAGTCTCCTAGAATCATACTTCAAAAATCCATTTGAAGGTTTCATAATTAAGTAGTAAACATTTCTCTATGTTTTAAACTAACATAATCTTCAAAAATATCTTCTAGCTTACATCTACTGTGTTTCATAATTATATGATCATACGAATTTTGATTATTGATATTATCATTAAAATAAAAATCCTTTCCATTATTATTAATTGAAATCAACTTTGAACCCTTGTCACATCTTAATAAAGTCACCACCCATAGGATCCAATAAAAACATTTCACTTTAAACTTACCCATCAATCACTTTGTATAATATTTTGACCCTTCTGAATCAGAGTGTGAATATCAACCATAATGGCCTCTATTTTCCTTTAGCATTTTAAACCCTTGACTTGCAACCCCAAGCTAGTGATAGCATCTACCACTACATTTCCTTCTCCGTAAGTGTTTCATACGTCATAACTTTCAAGCATAGTTAGAAGGTTCTAAATGTTCCCCATAACTCCTATTAATGACCACTCTAGGTCATTATTAGCTTTAAAAATCTCCACAACAAGCATAGAGTCACCTTAAATGGAGACATGTTTCCATCCTAAGATGACAATCATCTTTAGACCCTAGAAAAGGGACATAACTTCAACCATATTGTTGGTGGTATTTTCCAGGTTACCAATATAATCCATGAAGTGTCTATTGATAGAATCCCTGGTAATACCTCCCTTAGCTACTCCCCCATAGCTGGCACCTCCATCAAATTTAATCTATAAACTAGTGATAACTAGAGGTTTCCATTTAGTATTCTCTCCTTTTGAGTTATTTAGTGTTGTCAAACTTATTAACCACATTAGGGAGGTTGAACTGAATCAAAATCTTTTGTTTAGATATCTGTAGAGGGTCTTGTGCCATTCTCCATTTACTAACTTCTTGATTCTCCTTAACCAGTTTGAGGATGATATCAATCATAATTTCCTCCTGCTCTGATTTTCTAATGATCCAATTATTCCTCTCTTTCCAATTTCCCAAACAAATATGAGCAGGTATAATATTCCACTTTAACCTTGACAAGGGTGCTCAAAGGGACAATTCCAATTTAGAAAAATTGTTGCACGTCAAGTTGAAAAAACCATTCCACATAAAACTACTGCAAAAATGATTTCTAAATCTTCAAAGAAAATGGGTAGTGAAAAAAATATTTGTGGGATGTTAACTTCCTTAACTTTGCCTAGATAACACCAATTAGGGATCTGAAATCCTATTTTTCTCAAATTGTCAATGGTGAGAATTTTTCCATATAACATTATCCAGTGCAAAAAATTGTCCTTGGGGATAAAATTTTTAGTCCAGACCTTTCTCCAATATTGTGGGGCGGGGGGGGGGCTTGCAGTGGGGGGTGGGTGGGGGACGATAACTTTATCGAACCATGTGAGATATGCTAACTTCATAGAAAAGGTACCGCCCAATATTCTTTTCCAGGAAAACTTGGCCTCCTCAGCAGAAAGAGAAATTATGTAAGCATCAAGTTAATCTTCATATTATTTGGAACCCCTTATAGAATATTCTTGAACTTCCTTTATTTAGACGGGTAGTCATAGAATTTTTTCCCCAAAGTTTCATTTTAACACATCCTCCAGTTGTGAGAGAATTTACTATGAACCATGGTCTCCCTCCTAACCATTATCCTCTCAAAATATAACAATTTTCTCCCTTCCAACCATCCATCACAACCCTTCTATCAGAATCATATAATTTCTTAATAAATTATTCCAAATTTTAGAACCCCTTGACTAGTTATTTTCCAAAAATAAATAGACATAAGGAACATTGCCAAGGTATTTAGCCATCACTATCCTACACAAATCCACCTGGTTCTCTATTAGTCTCCAACCCAACTTAGTAAGGAGAGCTTTATTTAGGTTCATAAGTCTTAGATCACACAAAATCCTCCTTTATTATTAGGTTTACAAATCATATCCCAATTCACTAGGCTATGTTTAGTCCTTTCCTTACTCCCCATCCATAAGAAATTATCTCAAAGTTTCTCTATCTTCTTTGGCATGGCATTGGTTACCTTGAACAAGGATAGAAATCATATTGAAACTCCTTCCAAAGAGCCTTTGAGTAGTTTTAACTTACCTGCACTACTCAAAAGCTTACTCGTCCAACTAGCAAGAGTTTTTTTATTCTCTCAAGGATATTATTCCAAAATTTATTAGAGACTTCTTTCATAGTTAATGGAAGAGCAAGGTAAGTGTTAGCAAGACTAACCAAATGACAACATAGAATGTTATTTATCCATACATGGAGGTTTTTAATCTATTTTAAAGAAATAAGTTTTACTCTTAGTGAAGTTTATATGTTGGTTTGAGCTCTCTGCATAATAATCCAAAAAAAATGCCATATTCTTGCTTCCATAACTCAAGAAAAGGCAAATAAGAAGGTGTCATCAACAAACTATTTTATAAACTCTTGAGGGATGGTGGTAGTAGTCTTATCACCAATCAATGCTTCTGAACTAGCCATCTTCCAGAAAGATCTTCCTAGGGCACTGCAATCATGATAAATAGATAGGGAGAGATAGGGTCCCCTTCTCTAAGCCCCCTCCTAACATTAAATGATCTGTAGGGGGTCCCATTAATAGTTTCCATCATTGTTTTGATTAATCCCACAACTTTATTATTAACACTAATTCTACTTAAAGCCTTGTAGAGAAATTCTCAGTCTACCTTTTAACATAAGCTTTAGAAATATCAAGTTTAAGAGCCATACGTTGAGTTCTATGCTTATCCATAGAGCAAATAATCTCATGAGTAGTCATGACTACATCTAGAGTTTGTCCTCCAAGAACAAATCGCTTTTAGGGAATGTAATGAATTTCTCAAGTAAAGGTTCCATTCTATTGACCAAAATTTTAGAAAATATTTTATTCACTATGTTGTACAAGCTAATAGGTCTAAAATTAGTAAGGCTTTTAGGATTTTGGACCTTCAAATTTAGAAGAATAAACTTTTTATTAAAATAATATTCCATGTTGATGACTCAAGTTTCTTAAATTTTAGCCAAAATACTCTTTAAGGAATTTTTGGGGAAAATAAAAGAAAGAAAAACTTTGAGGATTTCTAGAGCTTCAATTTATGATACTACATATTTTCTAATCAAATAAATTTTCAATAAAAGAAGAAAATAAATGAAAAATTATAATTATAATATGTTTCTATTAAATTATATAACTATTATTTCAAAGTTAGTCTAGAACATAAGTATAATAATTATTGAAATTTTAATTCTTTATAATACATTGTAATATAAAATTTAATTTTCTAATCTATTGAAATTAGAGATTTTAAATTATTTATTCTATATAAATTCACAATCCTCTAATAATAATATATAATCAAAATGAAAGATAAATCAAGCTGAACCCATAATATGATATCCATAGACATCAAATTTATAACTACACTATCCATCTAGAACTATTACATCTCATGCTAATAAATATAATTAAAATTTAAAAATAAAAGAAAAAAATCATGTTTGACATTTCTGCTTCATAAATTCACAATTCCAACGGAGAATATGAAATTTTAAGAATTTACATATGCGCCCTCTTTCACCTAATTCTCATATATTAATGAATACCTAAATTCATTTATTTTTATTATCGTACTAAGCTATGCAACGTCTTAGGTATCGATGTCTATTTCTCTAGACCAGAAGTATACAATATTTATATTTGAGAAATACAAATATATTGTTTTGGTATTCTTTCAGGTCTGATAACCAATTTGGCAGTAGTACATAGAATTTCAGATAAAATAAAACTGGAATAATTGATTCTTAACCGGCCATGCCCAGTGATTCTATTCTGGCTCCAAGACAAATAATTAAAGATAAACTTTGGAATAATAAATACCTCCGACGTCGTAGATATCAATGTAGTTTCTTTATTTTAATTGACCACGTCCATGAAATCCATCGCCATATTTTCCTATAAATCCAGGGGTATTACTTTATGTTAATTGCAACGCAAAGGCAATCCATTATCCAATTCTAATTAAAATGGCAGCTTACCAACGTCTTGGAGCAGCATTTTTCTTGTGTTTTCTGTTAGTCCTGCTGCTCACCACTGTTCTTACACAAGCATCTCGCCCCACTTCGATGTTTGAAGGTTAGTGTAAATTTTATAGTTGCTTTTATTTATATTCAATCATTAATGTTTTTGGTAATCTGTGAAATTGACCTGAACTTGTTTGAACTGATCTGTGAAATTTAGATTGCATGAGAATTTATTTTTGCCACAAATTTCTCAGATCTCACTCCGTGTTTTATAGAATTACTTTTCTAATATGTATTAACAATGATTAATGATGATGAAATGTTATCTTTATTGCAGAGAAAATGGCGGTGGATTGTATTAGATGTGCCTGTGGACGTGTCAATTGCCCCTGCTGCGACGTAAAATGAGGAGTTATTTCCATTTTTCGAACAGCTATCTGAACTTTCTATTAAATAAGTGTTTAGTAGAGCACTGCAAAAATGAGTTGCTCTATTTCTGTGTTTTAAGTTGTGTGGACTTTTTCTTTTAAGCAGTGTGAACTTGATATGTCTTTTAAGGGTGTTATCCAAGGGCTCTTATTCATTCATTGAAGGAGTTCCTAGAATGTCGACAGTTAAATTGGAACAGTTTGATGCAATTCCCTATTGTGCGGACATAAATATCTATTTGTTTTATTTATGAAATAAAATAGTGTGTACTTAGCAAGGACAATGCCATTGGTTCTTAAATTCCTATAAATGTTACTAAACTAGCAAGGACACGCCATTGGCTCATATATTGTTATAAATGATATATATTAGTGTCTATCTATTATAGAATTTTTTTATAGCATTGGTCCTCACTATTTATGTGGGAAGGAGGTTGGTATAACCTCTTTGATTTCTTGAGATTAATATTTCTTGGGGGTTATATTACCAAATTTTAATAGTGTTATTTTAAAACTATTTCTTTTAATAGTTGAAATTAAGTGTTGGATGATTATAATGACAAAAATAAATTTAAATACTAATGTTTACTTATAATATAAACAAAATCATATATTTGATGACAAAAATAAATTTTTTGAATAATTTTGTAAAAATATTTTTAAAAAGTGAGATCTATAAGTGTCAATAATTATTCAAAGTATAAGAAATGGGTTCAGTAGCCATGGCATCTTACACTAGAAGAACCAACATTATCATAAACTTAAAAAAAAAAAAAAACCTAAAATAGCGAAAAACTAACCAGAGAACCCAACCACAAATAAGAAACCAACAACTAGCAACCATGAACCAACAAGTTAGAGACCAGAAACTAACAAACCAAAAAACCAACAAAAATGAATACCAACACAATAAACGAAACTACAAGGAGCAACCATGGTAACCTCAATAACAACCCCATCACCCACAACTACCTCTGTAGCTCCTTGACCTTATCAAGAAATGATTACTATTTCATCGGATGAGAAGGAGAAGCATTCCATGAATGAAAAACATGTTTTTTTACATTTCTGCATAACCTTCTCCATCCTCAGAGCTCCCTCCCTCCTATTTTTTTAAACTTACTTTTCTAGAGCTCCTCCCTTATCCCACCAATTATGGACTCCCTCTTCTTTTGTGCACAAATATGTTAGGACATCGACTCCTTGAGTTATTATTCTAGCTTTTGTTGGGAAAGCTTCATGGACCGTAAAGCATTAATAATATGTGACTTTTTGTCTTTAGATTTTACACAACTCCCACCAAGTATCATCTTGTTTACTAGTTGTTCAATCCTCCACTTTCTTTTCTACCACCACTAGCTTATTAATTATCATCTGAGCAATATTAAGTTGAAATAACAGCCACCTAGAGCTTGTTATAAAAAATTGCAAACTCATCAAAGTGTAAAGCTAGAGCCTCTAAATCCACACCCTTGTCCTCCTATTTGGGTAGAAGGGAAGAAGAACCAGACTGATAAATTTCAAGGTCCCTATGATAAGCCAAGTTGACCCTAGTGAAGGGGGGAAATAAAGAATATTGGGGGGATCAGGAGGAGAGCAATGAGTAGAATGATCTAGAGTCTAGGAGAATTTTGCCTCCTAAGAAGACCCTCTAGTGAAATCATTGAAGTCCTTAATAGTATCTTCAACCTTCTTAGTCTAGTCTTCTTTTTCATGAAATTTTACGGTCTTGAAGGAGTAGTACTCAAAGTAGTGGAATATCGATGATTATTCTTGTGGTCATTGTAAAATTAGTAGTATTTTACATAATGAAGTTTGTGTGGAATTCATAAAGCCTAAACAACAAGACCTAGATGAAGGAAAAGTTGCCCTTAATATCTAAAATGGAAAATTAAATTTTATATCCCTTTGAAAATGATTAGGCAAGGGAAATTGATAAGAGTCAAAACACTTATACCTTCTGTCACAAGTCACAAAAAGAATGAGGATCTTTGCCACAATTTTCCAAATGCTAGGTAGGTGCTCTGTATTGAAACTTCACTATAATCTTATAATTTTCTCACCCACTTCCATAAACTTCTTAGAAGATTCTTTGAAAGATATTTTTGTGTTGGATTGGATTTTCTCTCCCTCTAGATACTCAAACCCATAACCACAATAATGGTTTCTAAAGGGAACATGAACTTTATACTTCACATAGTGACCTTCCCCTCCTCTCACAAAATCACAATTTATAGAGAAAGGTTTAAATTGTAACCATTCATGTCTTCAACATAAGATGCCATTTGCTCCTTTTCCATAATCTCCCAAACCATGATCTTTCTTAAAATCATTACAATTATAAGGTTCAATCTTATTCATAAACCCACCCATACTTTATTTCATCGAATGCAATACAAGAAAAATTATTTTACTTTCTAGAATCTAATCGATATAGGAACCCACAAATGGAAAAATAAAATTTCTAGAACTAACCACTACAAAAGTCTAAACTCACGAGCCAAAAGAAAAGGAAAGAAACTTCTTGGAGGCCTACAAAAGAAAAAAGGAATTGACTTCACTTAACTTGAAATTTGAGGTGTACTTTTCCATCAAGGAAGGGCCATCTACCAAATTATTACCATTCAACTATGTGTGTCAAAAAGTCACTTCATAGACTAAGGTAAGTAATTGATGTGTCTTATTAATGATGTCCTTGTCATTTCATCAAAAATTTGTAGTGTGATTTAAAATATTTATGATATTTAGCACATCACCCTCAATCGCCACTTTTTCTAAAGTGCATGTAAGTCATTTGCATTCCCAAATTAATTGTAAAGTATTCCAACATCTTCACCCATTCAATTCCTTAAAAATGTCACCCCCACTTGTATGACCTTAGTTACCAATACAAGATTCACTAAAATTTAGTTTGATTCAACTTGGGTTAGGGGGAGGGAAGTGGGGAAGCCATTCTTAGGTTCCAATTCTAAGCAATGCCCCAATCCAAAAACTCTAGGAAGGAGCCATTCCTAAAAGGATGAAAAATATTCATACTTTCATTGATGTGATGAACAAGGACTTATAAAACACCATAGGTATCCTTCTTCTTTCCTCTAAAAATCCTATTATTGCTCTCTTTCTAAAAATACTAGCTACCATAAATGGAAAATTGCCACTAGATCTCTTTAGTAAAAGGATGATTAGTAGGGAAAGTTTGTGAATTTTCTACCTCTTTATAGTCTTTATTCCAACACAACCTAAGATTAAATACAACAAGTGTACATTGCCTAATCATATGACCATAGACCTATTGACAAGATGCACACCTCCTTTCAGCAAATTATGCTATTCTAATAATTAGTCACCTTATGTCCTTGTCACAATCAACACATTGCTAATCAGATGGTAAGCCAATGGTAGTTGGTTAGTCTATAGGGAAATATTATAAAGTTTATAATAAACTATGAATAAAATATATATTAGACTAAATTTAGACATATAAATGGATAACTAAATTTAATGGATGCTCAAATTAGATTATAAAGCAATTGAATATTTTTTGAAATTTTATATACTCAAAGGACAAATAAGAGAATATTTGCCATGCAACAGTTAGTATCCTTTCACTATTGGAATAGAAACTAAGAATAAATAGTTCATCCATAATTTTTTAAACTATTAGTTTAGGAATAAGTCATTCATTTAATTATAATACTAAAATAAATCTTAAATCAATTTTAATAATTAATTTAATTGAAAATTAAATATAAAAGAAAAATAATATAGAATTAATTGATTATTTTTATTTGATTTGATTTTTGAATGAAATAAAAGTTACCATTAGTGGTAGTATAGTTAGTATAGTTAATGAAAATTAAATTTTTATGATTATTGTGAATATTTTGAACATATAGCTATAATTATGATTTTCATAAAGAAAAAGGGGGTCTTACAACAAAAATTAATTTGGAAAAAAAAATAAAAAAAATCTAAAACTTTACAAAAACTATTACTATTTCTGAAATAAAATAAAATAAAATAAAGTTCTATTATTGGTGCCAATTAATTGAGTAATCGATAGAACTAAGTGTAATAGTTGTTTGATTTTATTGATTCTGATATGTTGTTTAGCAAAATTATAGAAGTGTGGGCTAATTTGGTTGAAATTAAAATCCGTTTTGAAAGTATTGCTTATCAAGGTAGTAGATAAATATTAAAATAAATATCATGCATGTTTATATTTGTGTTTTTTGAAGGTACTTAATATAATATGTCACCAACAAGAAAAATACATTATTTAATTCAGTGTACTATTATTTATAGGTTTTTTTTAACAAATTTAATTTAGTAATCTATTATAATATACTAAAAGAAAAATTAACTTGTGATTTATATCTATATATATTTCTTTACACTGATATATGTTCTATATCATTATATTTCTATTCATATTAAAAAAGATTTTGTTTGTTTGTTTCTCTCATTTAGTATTCGTAAGTTGTATGATGTATTTTCTATAGATTGTATTGTTTCAAATATTTTAAAGATAATCATTGAAGAGTCACAATTTATCATCATTACAATAATACTATGCTTAATTTGGTGGTTAAGTGTGTGAAGGGCAGAGGGGGGGCTGCATTCTAGTGCTATCATGTCCACCTTGGAATTCCTTCACAATACAAAGCTGAAATATGTTGTTTCTCTTTCTTTATACCAGTGGATATATAATGAAATCCATGCTTTCAAGAATATAATTAGCAGTGTGGAACACCAATTGAAAGAAGAAATCAAAGATAGGGAGGTTCATGAAGAAGAATACGGAATAATCTTGGAGTATCGAAATTTCTATGAGCATGGGATAAAGAATATTCAGCAAGATAATGGAAATATCAATTATTATTTTTCTTTGCATAAGGATAACAAAATTATATGGTATATGGATATTATTGTGCTGCATGTGGAGATAAGTAGCCAGAATAAGGATTCAATTGTGGTGGTTAAAGACAACCCCGAATAAATAACTAGGCTATTTTGAAATAAAAACCCTCACTTCTTCCAAAGCCATTAAGTAGCTTAAAGGCACTATGGAGGAGGCTACTATCATTGAGAACTAGGCTACAAAATTTGCAAAGGAGCTTGTTTAGTTCTTCTTGGCTCTATAATTGGGGGTTCTTTTTTGGTATATTTGATGTTCTCGATTTTACTTGCTTTTTCACCTTTTTATGGATGTTAGGTTCTTCACTAGTTCTTTGTTTTAGACAACATTGTTTTAAACATTGGTACTATTATTATAAATCATTTATATAATTTTATGAGGGGTCTCAGGGCCTAGCTAAAACATACTTTTACCTTAATCTAATAAAACAAATTATTATAATTAAAAATAGTTGTTCACACTTGAATCTTGATTAAAACTCAAGGTAAAAAACTTTAATATAGATATTTCTCTATATAATGAATTAATACGTCTATATAGATTCTAACTTCCTTGAAATGATTTTCACTTGTGTTCCTTTTAGCCAGGTGGTTCATTTGCTAGGTCTTTGTTTGCAAATGACTACTAGTTTAGGTTAAGCAAGAAAAATTATTCACTAGATGGAATCAAAAGAAGCTGAAATGATTTTGCAAATAACTTAAAAAATTAAAATAAATATATATAGGTACCTCCAAGAGGATATCTATCAACTTTTATATAAATATATAAAAGCTAGTAGCAGCTATGGTGCATAATTGATCATATCATTTGTTTAGCTACATTATATTAAGTATTGTAATTGTAATAAGGTAAGAAAAAATAAGGACCATATTTTAAAATATGAAATAAAATCAAATAAAAAATGGAGGAAATTTTATAATTAAAGTAATGTTATAGGTTTAGAATGAGGTTTTATGGTTTAGTATTATGATAATGGCTAGGATAAAAATTATCATGAGTGCCAGGATAACAATTTATGTTTACATCAAGGTTAGGATTAAATTTGGGTTGCAATCTTGTTTTGAATTAAGATTATGTTTAGGGTTAGGGTTCAATGTTTGTGTTATAGTTTATGGTTAAAGTTAAATATTACATTTAGTGTTAAATATGGTATAGGGTAACAATTATGGTAAGAATATGGTTACCATTATGACAAGGGTTAGGGTTTTGATCAAACTTAGACTTGAAATTATGGTTAAGGTAGTAATAGGGGTTTTGATGAGGATTATAGTTACAATAAGGGTTAATAATATGATAATGATTTCAAATTTATACTATGATTAAGGGTTTGTGATCTAGGTTTACAATTACATTTATAGGATTATTGCTACACTTTAATGTTTAGGTGATGGCTAATATGATGGCTAGCTTTAGGGTGATTAGTACCATAGTAGAAAAAATGAGTGCCAATATCCAAGAATCCTAAAATGGGTATGCAATGCAAATGAAAAGTAAACTAAATAGAATGCAACATGCAAGCTACAATAACAAGAATGTGGATTACAATCCTTCCTATTTAAACTATATGAGTTATTATAAAGTATAAAAGAAAGATAAACTATATGAAAATAAGCTACAATGAAAGTGTGAAGATGCAAAATGCTAGAATGAGAATTCTCCAGGTCTTCAAAAGCTCTAAAGAACCTAGAAATTCTAGAACATAGCCTTAGTAAAAGTAGCAAGTTCTTAGAATGAGAAGAGAACCTTCTCTTTTAAAGAAAAATAGCTAGATGATATTAAAAGGCAAGAGGGGCTTAATAAGTTGTGAAGGATGCATCTTGAGTGATCTATGTGCACAGGCATCTCTCCTAATCAAGATCAATGGTGGAGTTCAAAAGGGTGAGAGATGTGTGGAGGAGAATAAATATTCCACCCACCTTGGAAAGAATGCACCTCATGTGAGACAATCAGTTATTATTTTTATCTTTAAGATAGGAATAATTCTTGATGTGTGCACACTTAGGATAAGTGGGAAGTGGGACTTTTTATTTAATTAAAAGGCAGCTAGTTCTTTTAATTAAATAAAACAAAGAGGATAAAGTGGTAAAACCATAGTTTATAATAGAATAATAACAAAGTGAAGATTTGATCAAAGATATGCAATGGATGAATTATGCAAATTTGCTAGAAAGGGGGCTCATAGTATAGATGACCATTCTTGGGTGATTATATTTGCCCCTCTTTGACTAATGTGTGATCGATATGGGAACACATTATGTCAAATAATGAAGAAACCAAGAAAGAAGCATAAATTGACTCTGAAGAACAAAGTGCAAAGGGATAGCAAATCTTGAATGCATAGCCTATTAGCAGTGAGACTGAACATTAGGAGAAAGATAGACAATATCAATACCCAAGATGAGTACTAATATATGAATCCAAGTAGCCAAAAGTATGTATATAGATCAAGAGAAAGTGGAAAGGTCAAGTATATACTGTTGAGAAATAGATAGCCATAGTAGAAAAGGCAATTTGTCGTAATGATAGAATATTCCTTCCCTCTTGGGATCAAAATTGAAATTAGATAAAGGAGACGTAGAAATGAGCTGGATTTGATCAAATAGAGATAAAGCAAGGTCTATGATAGAAGATAAGTGATTAAGATCACATAGTGACCACCAAGTAATGAAGATATGCCCTAGTTTGACTAAGAATGACCAAGAAGATATAACATAAGGATTAGGTCAAATAATGAAGAAAGGTAAAATAAAATGGAGTGGAACGAAGTAAGAAAAGTAGAAGAGAGTGGTAGTGATTAAAAAAAGAAGACATGATGGTTTGCTTAGCAAGATTTGAAGATGAAGGCTCAAGATTTCAACCAAGTCCATACAATAAGGAAAGATTTAGAAATCTTATTTTGACTAGCAAGATGGGGAGTAAGAAAATATGTATTAGACTAAATTTAGACATATTAATGGATAACTAAATTTAATGGATGCCCAAACTAGATTATAAAGATATTTTATATTTTTTTAAATTTTAAATACTCAAAGATAAAATAAGAGAATATTTTCCATGCAACAGTTAGTATCCTTTTACTATTGGAATAGAAACTGAGAATAAATAATTCATTCCCAATTTTTTTAACTATTAGTTTAGGATTTAATCATTAATTTAATTAAAATACTAAAATAAATCTTAAATCAATTTTAATAATTAATTTAATTGAAATTTTAATATAAAAGAACAAACAATATAGAATTGAATGATTATTTTTATTTGATTTGATTTTTGAATGAAATAATAGTTACCATTAGTGGTAGTATAGTTAGTAAACTTAATGAAAATTGAATTTTTATGATTATTGTGAATATTTTGAACATATAGCTATAATTATGATTTTCATAAAGAAAAAAGGGATCCTACAACAAGAATTCATTTGAAAAAAATAAAAAAATAAAATTAAAAAATTTACAAAACCTATGACTATTTCTAATTGAGTAATCAATAGAACTGAATGTAATAGTTGTTTGATTTTATTGATGCTAATATATTATTTAGCAAAATTATAGAAGTGTCCACTAATTTGGTTGAAACTAACATCCATTTTGAAAATATTGCTTATCAAGACAGTAGATAAATATTAAAATAAATATCGTCTATGTTTATGTTTGTGTTTGTTGGAGGTACTTTACTTAACATATCATTTAATATGTCACCAACAAGAAAAATACATTATTTAATTCAATGTACTATAATTTATAGTTTTTTAAAAATAAATTTAATTTAGTAATCTATTATAATATACTAAAAGAAAAATTAACTGGCGATTTATATCTAGATATATTTCTTTATGACTGATATATGTTCTATATCATTATATTTCTATTCATATTAAAAAAGATTTTTTTGTTTGTTTCTCTCATTTAGTATTTGTAGGTTGTATGATGTATTGTCTATCAATTATATTGTTTCAAATATTTTAAATATAGTAATTGAAGAGTAACAATTTATCATCATTATGATAATATTGCACTTTATTCAGTGGTTAAGTGTGTGAAGAGGGGAGGGGAGGCTGCATTTTAGTGCTACCATGACCACCCTAGAATTCCTTCACAATACAAAGGTGAAATATGTTGTTCCTCTTTCTTTAAACCTGTGGATATATAATGAAATCCATGCTCTCAAGAATATAATTGGTAGCATGGAACACCAGTTGAAAGAAGAAATCAAATATAGGGAGGCCTAGGAAGAAGAATATGGAAAAATCTTGGAGTACACAAATTTCTGTGAGCATGGGATAAAGAATATTTGGCAAGATAATGGAAATATCAATTATTATTTTACTTTCAACAAGGATAAAAAATTTATATGGTATATGGATATTATTGTGTTGCATGTAGAGATGAGTAGCTAGAATAATGATTCAATTGTGGTGGTTAAAGACAACCCCGAGTAAATAACTATGGTATTCTGAAATTAAAACCCTCACTTCTCCCAAAGCCATTAAGTAACTTAAAGACACTATGGAGGAGGCTACTATATTTGGGAACTAGGCCATGAAATTTGTAAAGGAGCTTGTTTAGTTCTTCTTAGCTCTATAATTGAGGGTTTTTTTTGGTATATTTGATGTTCTCAGTTTTACTTGGTTTTCACCTTTTTACGGATGTTAGGTTCTTCACTAGTTGTTTGTTTTAGGAAACATTATTTTAAACATTGGTACTATTATTATAAATTATTTACAATATTTTGTGAGGAGTTTCAGGGCCTAGCTAAAACATACTTTTACCTTAATCGAAAAAAACAAATTACTATAATTAAAGATAGTTTTTCACACATGAATGTTGGTTAAAACTCAAGGTAAAAAATTTAACATAGATATTTGCCTATATAAAGAATTAATATCTCTATATAGATTCTAACTTCCATGAAATTATTTTTACTTGTGATCCGTCTAGCTAGGTGGTTCATTTGCTAGATCTTTGTTTGCATATGACTACTAGTTTAGGTTTAGCAAGTAAATTATTCACTAAATAGAATCAACAGAAGCTGAAATGATATTACAAATAACTTAAACTATCAAAATTGATATATACAGGTACCTCTAGAAGGATATCTATCAAATTTTATATAAATGTGTAAAAGCTAGTAGCACTTGTGGTGCATAACTGATCATATTATTTGTTTAACTACATTATATTAAGTATTTTAATTGTAATAAGGTAAGGAAAAATTAAGGGTCATATTTTAAAATATGAAACAAAGTCAAATAAAAAATGGAGGATAATTTATGGTTAAAGTAGTGTTATAGGTTTAGAATGAGGTTTATGGTTTAGTATTATGATAATGGCTAGGATTAAAATTATCATTCGTGCCAAGATAACAATTTAGGTTTACATCAATGTTAGGATTAAATTTGGGTTACAATCTTGTTTTGAATTAGGATTATGTTTAGGGTTAGGGTTCAATGTTTGTGTTATAGTTTATGGTTAAAGTTAAATATTACATTTAGTGTTAAATATGGTTTAGGGTACCAATTATGGTTGCTAGATTATGGTTACTATTATGACAAGGGTTAGGGTTTTGATCGAGCTTAGACTTGAAATTAGGGTTAAGGTAGTGATAAGGGTTTTGATGAGGGTTAATAATATGATTAGGGGTTTGAGATCTAGGCTTACAATTACATTTATTGGATTATTGCTACACTTTAATATTTAGGCTATGGCTAATATGATTGCTAGCTTTAGGGTGATTAGTATCATAGTAGAGGAAATGAGTGCCAATATCCAAGAATCCTCAAATGGGTATGCAATGCAAATGAAAAGTAAACTAAATGGAATATAACATGCAAGCTAAGGTAACAAGAATGCAGATTATGATCCATCCTATTTAAACTATATGAGCTATTATAAAGCATAAAAGAAAACTAAACTGTATGAAAATAAGCTACAATGCAAGTGTGAAGATGTAAAATGCTAGAATGAGAATTCTCTAGGTCTTTAAAAGATCCAAAAGAAGCTAGAAATCCTAAAACATAGCCTTAATAAAAAGCATCAAGTTCTTCGAATGAGAAGAGGCCCTTCTCTTTTAAAGAAAAATAGATAGATGGTATTAAAAGAAAATAGAGGTTTAATAAATTGTAGAGGATGCATCTTGAGTGATCCATGTGCACAAGCATCTCACCTAGTCAAGATCAATCGTGGATTTCAAAAAGGTGAGAGGTGTGGAGGAGAATGAAGATTCCAACCACCTTGGAAAGCATGCACCTCATGTGAGACAAACAATTTTTATTTTTATTTTTAAAATAGGAATAATTCTTTATGTGTGCACACTTAGGATAAGTGGAAAGTGGGACATTTTATTTAATTAAAAGGTAGCTAGTTCTTTTAATTAAATAAAAGACTTAAGATAAAGTGGTAAATCCATAGGTTAAATAGAGTAATAAAATAGTGATGATTTGATCAAATATATGCAATGTATGAATTATGCAAAATTGCTAGAAACAAAGCTCATAGTATAGATGACCATTCTTGGGTGATTATATTTTCCCCTCTTTGACTAATGTGTGATCAATATGGGAACACATTATGTAAAATAATGAAAAAACTAAGAAAGAAGCATAAAATGACTCTGAAGAATGAAGTATAGAGAGATAGAAAATCTTGAATGCTTAACCTATTAGCTATGAGACTGAACATTAGGAGAAAGATAGACAATATCAATACCAAAGACGAGCACTAATATATGAATCCATGTACCCAAAAGTAAGTATATAAATCAAGAGGAAATGGAAAGGTCAAGCATATGCTCTCAAGAAATAGATAGCCATAGTAGAAAAGGTAATTGGTCATGATGGTAGAATATTCCTTCTCTCTTAGGATCAAAATTGAAATTAGATGAAGGAGATGTAGAAATGAATTCGATTTGATCAAATAGAGATAAAGCAAGGGCTATGATAAAAGATGAGTGATTAAGATCATAAAGTGACCACCAAGTAATGAAGATATGCCCTAGTTTGACTAAGTATGACCAAGAAGATATAATATAAGGATTAGGCCAAAGAATGAAGAAAGTTGAAATAAAATGGAGTGGAATGAAAAAATAAAAGTGAAAGAGGGAAGAGGTGATGAAAAAATGAAGAAATGACAGTTTTCTTAGCAAGATTTGAAGATTAAGGCTCAAAAGTTCAACCAAGTCCATACAAGAAGGTGAGATTTAGAAACCTGATTTTGACCAGTGAGATGAACCCAAATTTTCATTTCGATGAAAAACTTTGATCCTTGAAATAAAAATTAGGTGAGGATTATTGGATATGTAATGAAAGTTAGGTGAATGAGAGGGGGTTTGAATCAAAAGCCACCTAAACTTCTTCTACTTAACTCCATTTGTTAAGTTGTCTAATCTACTTGTATTCAAGAAACATAAAGTAGTAAAATAAAAACACCATAACACTTTGAAACAAGAATTGCTAACCCAAAAACCCTCCGAGTAGAAGGTAAAACTAGGGTGCATATGACACCCATAATCCTTCATTACTACAGTAATAAAGTTTTCCTGTTAAGGCTTACAAATGATCACTTCTAGTGATCTTACTTGGTCAAGAGTAATAAGTATTAGGTCCACATTGTGAAAGGATTTATACAATACAATGAAGTATGTACTCTATTAGGAGTTTCTATAAAGGACCGTTAGTTTCACCCACTCAAAGGATTTGGGACTAATGCACCTGTTAGGATGGATTAGTAGATTGATCTATGATGTGAAACTCTAATTGCTAATGAAGATCCTTTGAAGTAAACTGATCACATGACTTTGATATATGAGTCTCTTCCTTTCCTTGGAATTCTTGTACCCTTCAAATAATTTGTTCTTCCATATTCACTAATCTTCTTCAATTATAATTCTTATATCTCTTATTTGGATAAAAAAATACTTCGTACTTATATCCATCAAAATAATTCCTTCATAGGTTAGCTACAACATAACTAATTCTAAAAATAATTACCAAGTTGGCTCAGTGTTGTAACTTGGGTCCAATGGCTTACTTAGGAAACGCTGAAGATACTCGTCCAATACTGTCATCTTGGCTAACTCTGGCACTCAGGTGATACTGGATGCTTAGTTCATACTAGTGACTCAGTAGACACTACTAACTTAGTTCACACTTCTCTTTTTATCTTGATCATTATATTTGAACAAGAATACTCTACTCAACTCAGTTCTCATAAGAGCTTGGTGGATATTGTCAACTTGGTTGACAATCGAGTTTGGTGGGAACAAATAACTTGGTTGGCATTGTTTACTTTCTACAAGGTCAACATTAATACCTTGGTTCCTTTATGAGCTTGGTTAACACTATATACTAGTAACTTGGTTACTAGTATATAACAAAAATAAGGGGGAATCTCCTCCTTTGGTATTAGTGACAAAAACACTTATCATGCATAAGATCTGAAATCAAAATTTTTTCAATCAAACTCCCCCTTTGAATATTATTTTTTTTGTAGCTCAATTTGCATTGATGACACTGCAACTTAGTTTGCACTGCAAACTCTATTTTAGATTTTTCAAAAATAATTTTGTTTTTCTTCTTTTTACGTATATTTCATACTGTATATATTCTTACCTTCATGTGTATAAGTATGTATATATAATTCCTTTATATACTTTCCCCCTTATTTTTGTTACAAATTCCAAAGATTTACAAGGTTATACCAAAATGACAAAGAAAATCATGGTGTACCTTCAAAATTATCAACAAAGTCTTGTCCCAGTTATCTTATAGCACCTTCAAGATGTGTAGATCAGTATGAAGCTCTGCTGATAACTATAGAATGTGATATGTAACTGAAAAATTTGTGTCTTTAACAAATGTCCTTGCATGATCCATTCTGTAACACTACCACTTAACAAAAGCCAAAAGATAATAAACCAAGAACAAGAACAAAGAACAAAATATTTTTTATTAAATCAACTTATTACAAGTACAAATACAATGATTGAGTCACTCTCAATCCAAAATACTCAAGATGAAATATGATATCATCCATTTATATTTCCATTATGATGCTAATACATATTGAGTTCAGTACAATAATAAAATACAACATTCTTCTTAATCTCTAATATCCAACATATGGACCTTACAAGTAATTAAAAACTGATTCTAGAAATAATCTCAACAATCATCCTTAGCTACTTGCTAATAAACTTGAAGCACCTGAAAACACACAGATATTGCAACACAACACAAAAAGGGGGCTTAGTACACACTGAGTTGAAAAGCGTAATCCAACTTCATACATGTTAGAACAAACATATACATAATCATAATGCAGATATCTGATTCACTTTAACATAGTGTAGTTCCATAATTAATATGCAAGAAGTAAACATTTACTTAACAATACAAAATTAAACTCGCACTAAGAATAACCTATAAATGAATCATATATATACTGAGGTGTCATCGTTATGGCACTAAGATTCTACATCCATGTATGGTATGCTCATAGACAACACATAATGGGATTCTCTATTATACTTGTCAATAACAGAATAGAGATCTGCCTTGTACTCCGTGCTTAACCTTATAGGTTTAAGTCATAGGTAAGGCCAATTATCTTTTATATGTAATTAACTCACCCAATTCATTTTAAAGTTATCACTGAATTAATTAACTGAATAGGATAAACCAAATTCAACCACCCCGATGTACATTCATCACAGCTATTCTTAAAATACACATCAAACAGATATTCCAAGAATGTTCATGCAACAGATATAATTCAGTATTCAACATGATACTACATCCTTTAATCCATTTGAACACATCTTAAGCTGCCTATTTCCAAGGTAAATTTAGACTACTATAACAACAGAAACAAATAGTATAATAATAAGAACTCATAAAAACAATTAAACTGACACATTAATTTAATGATATTTACTGATCTTAGTACTATACTATTTAACCCTGCTGTCATAACAATCTATATTTATCCTTTGAAATAACAAGATAGTAAGATCAAAGTACATATGATGCTTTCATTTTAAAACATATATCATAACTGATTCTTTATTTGAAATCAACATTCTAATTTAATCATAAACGGCAAACATTTCTAAATCCAAATAAATAACATATTTCATCTGTAGAACAAAAGAATTCTATTTCATTTCGAACATCTTAAAATGCAATGAAATATTTCAAAACAAAATTTAACACCACTAACAGTTTTCCCATAATCAGATTCAATCAATTTTTGAATAGAGGATCAATTACAATGTTGTCATTCGTGTTCAACTATACATCTAAATCATTGTGATTATAGTTCTACCCACAATAAGTTTTCTCATTATAAAAATATTCCATGTTTAAGCTACAAAAACATTATTTAACTTCACAAATTAATTAAAATATGACTGTTCATACAAAATCCATGAATTCACAAATTCCTACTAAGTAATTACCAAAATGTCGATGCTAAATATATGTTTTTAAGTTTCATGAAATCTGTATGAAAAAATGCTGATACTGCAGTTTCATACAATTGTTCAATACCTTAGCTATGTTCACACTAATACATCTGAGACCATTTTTTGACCATTATTGGTCAAAATTTTGACCCACTTTTCGACCAAAGTCGTCAAAATTTTTCCAATCAAAATTTTGACCAACCTTCTGGTTGGTCAAAATTTTGACCAATACTTTGGTCGAAAAATGTCCATAGCCATTGTGCAAGTTTTGTCAGGAATTGGTCGAAATTTTGACCAAACAAGGTAGAAAATCTTGACCAAAAAAGGTAGAAATTTCGACCAATGAAGGTCGCAAATTTTGACCATTGAAGGTGGAAATTTTGACCAATGAAGGTTAAAAATTTTGACCATTGAAGGTAGAAATTTCAACCAATGAAGGTCAAAAATTTTGACCATTGAAGGTAGAAATTTTGACCAATGAAGGTGAAAAATTTTGACCATTGAAGGTAGAAATTTCGACCAATGAAGGTAGAAATTTCTACCAACGCGTGTGTGTAAATTTTTTTTAGGCATTCTATAAAATAGTTCGCATGCCTTGCGTATGATATGAGATTTTGCATGCATCCTGCACTCTCTCATCCGGCTGATGATGGATTACGGAGAGTGATATGAAACGATGACGCTAAAACACACACAATCAAATCCAAAATGAACTTGCATTACAAATGGATTGTGGAAATCTGATATTGTTGATTTTGCATGCATGTCTACCAGGACAATCACAACTTAAACATATATATATATATATATATATATATATATATATATATATATATATATATATATATATATATATATATATATATATATATATATATATATATATATATATATATATATATATATATATATATATATATATATATATATATATATATATATATATATATATATATGTTTAAGTTGTGATTGTCCTGGTAGACATGCATGCAAAATCAACAATATCAGATTTCCACAATCCATTTGTAATGCAAGTTCATTTTGGATTTGATTGTGTGTGTTTTAGCGTCATCGTTTCATATCACTCTCCGTAATCCATCATCAGCCGGATGAGAGAGTGCAGGATGCATGCAAAATCTCATATCATACGCAAGGCATGCGAACTATTTTATAGAATGCCTAAAAAAATATTGACAGTAACTAATATGCTTCTTCATTAATATGCCCGATACAATAAGAAAACTTGGCAACTATGCACAACAAGTTATACGCTAAAAGGAAATCATTTAGGAGATACAGAATTTGAACAACCATATGTTAAGATTCTACAATTTGTATCACTTGCTTGAGTCTGACAGTTGAGAATAAGTTCATCATCCTCCCTACAGTATGTTCCAATGGCCTGCACATCCACAAAAGTTCCAGTGTCTCAAATTTGTAGAATATGAATTGTCACTCTCCAGGTCAGCTCGCCAAGTCACTCCCACCTAGTCACCTCAGTGAGTTGACACTTTCAGTCAGCTCACCAAGTCTACTATTCAAGTACGCACGCCAAGTTGGCTCGCCAAGCCATCCCACCAAGTCATGTCACCAAGTTGACTATTCGAGTACGCTCACAAAGTTGACTCTTTAAGTTCACTCATCAAGTCACCCCACCAAAGTGCCTCATCAAGGTCAATCTTTAAGTCCACTCACCAAGTCAGCTCACCAAGTCGTCGCACCAAGTCGACTCATCATCTCGCCTCACCAAGTGGACTTGCTAAGTCGGCTCACCAACTTGCCCCACCAAGTCAACTATTCAAGTATACTCACCAAATTGATTCTTTGAGTTTGATCATCAAGTCACCCCACCAAAGTGCCTTATCAAGGTCAATTTTTAGGTCCACTCATCGAGCTTTCTCACCAAGTTAGCTCGCCATGTTGCATCTCTAAGTGGCCTCACTAAGTCGGCTTGCCAACTTGCCCCACCAAGTTGCCACTTTAAGCCCACTCACCATGTTAGATCATCAGGCCGGCTCCCCAAGTCAGCTCGCCAAGCTGACAATTGAAGTACGCTTACCAAGTCGACTCTCTAAGTTCACTCACCAAGTCTGCCCCCTAGGCCAACTCTCCAGGTCAGCTCACCAAGTCACCTCCACTTACCACACCAACTCGCCACTTTAAGTCAATTGGCCATGTTAGCTCGCCAGGCTGACTCCCCTAGTCAGCTCGACAAGCTGACAATTCAAGTACGCTCATGAAGCTAACTCTTTATGTTCGCTCACCAAGTTTGCCCCCTAGGTCAACTCACGAAGTCAAAAACTTATCTTATCTTGTGTAAACATGGTTGTTAAGTTTTGTTTTGCCAAGTCTTGTACTTGTGCTTATCTAGCATTGTAGGAGATGTTCATACTCTTGACTAACTTATTTGGGCCTAGAATGACCAAAAAAAACAATTCCAAACTCCTTTTTCCAATCGCTTTCCAAACTAGCTGTATATTTCTTTGCAACCCTTTTTGTAATTAGCCCTCCTATGTAGGTTTTTGATCATTATCTTGCAAACTTTCTTAACAACCCACAAGACAAACAACAATTTAGTATACCCATTTGGACTATGTAAAGGGTTTTTCTGGTTTAGACCTTTGATACTGCCTGTACAACACATTTCCCAAAAATAAGGGTTTTGTGGCTTTACAAAGATCTTTTCTGTATCCTGCAATGCTTTTGATCACTAATGTCAATAAGTCATAATATTA
This sequence comes from Cupressus sempervirens, assembly GCA_028749045.1. Classification (NCBI taxonomy): domain Eukaryota; kingdom Viridiplantae; phylum Streptophyta; class Pinopsida; order Cupressales; family Cupressaceae; genus Cupressus; species Cupressus sempervirens. Next base: position 426,382,408 of record CM053786.1, read on the forward strand.
GTAACAATTATGAAGCTATCTATTACTGATACTAACTCAAATAAAAACTAATGCACCAGAGAAGACCTATGAAGTATACTTAAGAGTGCCCTCAGCTATTTTTAATACATTTGAGGACACAGAGGAATAGAAAAGAAGCATAAAATAGATATCTTCGCTGCTACTCATAATAAACAGAAGACATACTTAGCCATGGTTGCATGATATAATCACAATTATGTTACACCCATTAATAAATAGTATGAAATGCTTGCTATAACAATAATCAATATAGTCTTAATCAAAAACAATAATTAATGTTGCCTCAAAATAACCAATATTTAAGAGAATTATATGAGAGCTTCTAAAAGAAGAATGATTTTTCACCACCCACACCGCCCAATTAGCAAAAGGAAATTCAATGTAATAATGTGATCAAATGTATATAGAATGGAAATCTCTCTAGACTAAAGGCAGGCTTACGGGTTACAACAAAAAGAACCTAATGCCCACACTTATTCTCAATATGGTAGAATGAGTTGCAATCAACTCTATCGCTCTGATAATAAAACTTCCTAGAATAGACTAAATTACTCAGAAGTTTCACAGACATCAGATTCGGTAGCTGTATAACTATTATTTAAAAGGAAAAGCTTATAATGCTCCAACAAAAAAATTTACAATATCTTCGTACTGATTGGTATCCATGTACATTTAAATGAAGCACAGAAAATGAAATTGGTACATATAAGAACTTCTAAAGCTGAAATGTATACATCGAGCACCAATATAATTCTAACAACCAATTCCAATGGCACACCCCCAACATCACTTGAGGAAAGGCAACAAACAATTAAGTACGCATACATCACAGACTTAGGAATTAAATTGCAATAAAATAGTCCCATAGAAGAACAACCATGCACTGAGTCATGTCAACGAACCTAGAAATTCCTTGTGGTAGTGGCAACGCAGTAGATACAACATTCAGTTGATTTGAGAATCCATTTGCTGAAGGGTTCACTGGCTGGCCTTGACTCTAATTTGTTTGATACTGTGGTACACGTTGTCACCTTTTCTGCTCCTGATTCTTGGGCTTGTCACCTAAAGGTGAACTTCCTAGGAGTCTTTGAGAAGCACTAGGTGAAGGTTGAGCCTTTTTTGCTTGATAATAATAATTGTTTTTCCTGTGCTGAGGATATCTGTTTGGGTAGGAACCATTTGTCACTGTTGCCCACTGCTGAAGTTTTTGGAAAATTTTTTCTACAGGAGGAGTGGAGGAGGCATCTTTTGGTGCCTATATCGATAATCAGCTCCATTCGGACAAATACCATGTTTATACCTATTAAACAGTAAAATTAAACATTCATTTAGTACTATTACCATTTAGGTTCCAAATATATGATAGAAAAATCTTAATCACTAGCATGAATGTAAGAAATATTCTTGATCAATGATTGGAATCATAGCACAATCAAAGACCAAAATGGTAATTCAATATATTGTACACAATTATTTCTTAATCAGTCCTTTCTTGTAATTATCTCTGACAAAATAGGATAAGCCATATTCTTCAACAAGACACTAGCAGAAAACTGATCTAAAATTTAACGAAATACTCAAAATAAATTATCAGCACATCTAATCATCTACTGGTAAAAGCTATGAGTGCTAATTAGAAAACGTGCTACCACACAACTAGTTTATTGAGTACAGAAAAAAGGTTTAGATTAGAAGCTAAGATTGTTTGAATAGAGCTATACCAATTTAGGTCCATAGTTTACAAAGAAATAAAGTTCTTGCTGGAGGTGTGATTTTTCCTGCCAGAGACTCATGGATCAAATCAATGGAAGAAATTCACAGTTTTCTCAATGGGAATCAACAAATTTTGCCAACTTATCTAATTGTAAATAGCACCACAAATCTGCAAAAAAAACAATTTTATGGTTCTTTTCATATTTTCCAGATCAAAAAGTAATTGCATGTCAAAGAGGAGTGACAAGGAGCAAGCAGAAGAGGAGGAAGATTTGTCACCTTGTTGAAAAGATTTTTTAAGCAAATGGTAGGGTTTATAAATGATTTTATTTTTTCTCCTAATTTTCAAATGAATGTCTAGTGTTTTAAAGTTCTTAGTTTTCCATTTGTTGTTGTTTCATTTTCCTATAGTTATTTCATTTCTAAAATTCTTCTTGTTTCATTTTCTAAATCCTTGATGTTTCATTTTCTGAATTGTTGTTGTTTAACTTAAACTTTTCAGTGTAACCTGGGTGCACGCACCCGCCCTAAAACCCCCTGCCCCGGGTGCATGTACATAGTTTTAGTAGTGTACAATGCACTGCCAACATTAGCAACTCCATAGGACTAAATTACACCATGCTTGTTGCAGAGAAGATAAATCAGCATTCAAATCACAATGGAAATATTCATACCTTTAGCGACTTAAAAAAGTGAATACAACAATTCCAAACCTATGCTCTTGTCAACTAAATCATAGTTTGCAAAGCTATCTTTATATATATATATATATATATATATATATATATATATATATATATATATATATATATATATATATATATATATATATATATATATATATATATATATATATATATATATATATATATATATATATATATATATATATATATATATATGAAAATTTGGTATAGTCGCAGACACATGTATTGAACAAACTTTTAAAACATGGCAAAATGAACATAATTAAAAATGAGAAAGCTGGCAAATGCCTCCAAAGCAATAAAAAATGATATGTCCAAAATCGATAGAATTCAAAAATTGTCAACTGCAATGCTCGTATTTAACCAAATCTAGGACCTGAAGCCAGTGGATATCATAATGCATGAGTGTCCAACAACACAGTTCACAGCTCATCACTGAACAGATACTAAACATAATCCTAAGTAAAACTCACCAGTGAGCTAGAAGATGGCGGTGTCATAGATGTTGTAGGAGGCCTTTGTGCAGGAAGAGGCATCCTCATGTTGTTCATCTGTTATAAGAAAAAGACCTAGCCGTGAGGAATGAAATAGGAAAAATAGGAACATGGATAACAAACATGCACAAACAACAAAAAAAATAGATCGACATGCAATAATCAATGAGTCTCAAACATAACAGGGTCTTGAGAAATGTGATTGCTACAACAAAACACCCAGCATCGCAACGAAACTTGTTTCAAAGTGAAAAAATTGCTCAAATACAAATTACATAATTAAAATTTCAAAATTAACTTACTCAAATTACTGTCACAAAATGACAGAGTGCACATTTTACAGAAGGTGCTCCAAATGGATACATAAGTGTTGTGCAACAATTCCCGCAGTTCACATGTGCAACCTGATTTGCTGTTTCAAATGCACATTGTCCACTGCCAAACTATTATAAAAATCAATAGGACATTTCAAAATAACATATTACATGTATTTTCCATCTTGAGTTTCATTAAAACGATTGCAAGAAAAAAGGTCTTTACCCATCAAGCTATAGATGACTTTCACCTAGCTAATCTAACAGACATAGATAATGACAACACAAAAATGTTAAAAAGAAATGATTAAAAAACAACAAGAATATTTAATGTGATACAAAATTGTTTGATGATATAAAATTGTGAATTTTACTTTGTGGGGGAGAAATAATAAAACATATTTCATTCTCACTTGAACCATCCTTAGTGAGGAGCTGATTCAAAAGAGGAGACATCTCTCAAACAATCTAAGAAGACATTTTTAGATAGCTTAATCGATCCTATTTCACTAACATAGTTGAAACTTGAAAAACTTGGACTTGAGAATAACTTGGTAGGTCAAATATTTAAAAACATAGGACTCTGCAAAAAACTCAGCAATTTTCCTGAAAATTTTCATATACAGAAATGTTATTCCTCAAAAACACACATTACTAAATTCTTTTTGCGTACTACAATTTTTCATCATATATAAAGCAGAAATAGAATTTAATATATATCATTGACCAAAAAACAGCTATAAATGAGTTAAGAATTATAAGGCCACTTTCATTAGCCATATCAAATGTAGAATTTGTCTCATCTAAAGAGATTGTTAGCAAGTTGTGCAATAATAACATCTTAGCAGGCATGCTCAAGAGTTCTATCCATATTCCCTGTTGTCCCCTTGTAATCAAAAAATTTATTTGGATTTGGGAGTGGGGACCCTGATATGGGATCAAGGAACAGTGCACCTTGTAGGGGTCTGAGGGCAATGGGTGAAATATTCCTTCTAATAGTTCTTACTTGGAATATTAAAAATTCATAAAACTATCTCAAACAAAACCCATTTTTCACAGTCATGAAGGATTTATGCATCATGCAAACATTTCTTAATGATAATACCCTTGTTGACAAAATAGTCAATTACTTCTACTAGCTGGAAATATTCTGGTAGAATTACTAAATTTTTTAAGTGACTAATACAAGGGGTAAACATAGAGATATAAGATGTGAAAGCTGCAACATACCAACCTGCACCTACTTATTTATCATTCAGTGAACTCCAAGAATCCACTGGCAATGCCCAGCTGGCTGTAAAAATAGTGGGTTTACCTATAGTAGGAATAGGTCAAACATGCAACAATTTCTTTTCAAATTGATTCTTCAATAGCGCCTTGAAAATTGGGAATTGTTTGACCTATTCTGTTTGGAAATTGTTATTGCAATCCTTTCCCAAATATTCATAGATAGATAGATGATTTTCCCAACTCCAATTGCTAACTTAAAGAAAAGAAAAACATTAAAGGCAAAATGCCAAAAAGAAGTGATTTCTATTGGCAACTAAGATCATTCCCAATGTTTTATTCATAGATTTTAATTATCAACTTGGGTTTGCGTCAATCCTTAGTTTTCCAAGGGTTTTGTCCTAGAAAAGCAGTATCTAAACTTGCAAAGCAAAATTTATAGATAGATAGATGATTTTCCCAACTCCAATTACTAACTTAAAAGGAAAAAAAAAACATTTGAGGCAAAAAGCTGTGGTTTCCATCTTGGATGACAAGAAGATGTGATTTCTATTGGCAACTAAGATAATTCCCAAAGTTTTATTCAAAGATTTTAATTATCAAAACAACACTTCCTAGTTGCCATAACATTGTAATGAAAGGCATGGTCCCACCAATCGACATAATGAGCAATTAAAATAATAATTGCCGGGACTTAAGCTTTTCAGGCTATTATTTGAATATTCATTCATTCCCTTACTATTCAATTAATTTTCTAACCTTGGGGAATTAAGAGTCCAAATTTGTAATTTAAGCTCTTTCCCTTGTACTTAATTGTTCATTTTATAGTCCTATAATTCCTTGGCTCCATATCAGGGACATTACAAAGGGCAGCCAAGCCCAAATGAAGGTCTCAGAAACCTGTACCACCAATAAAAATCTTGTTTCTTTTCATTGCAAGAAAAACTCCCAAATTTTTGCATTTACTCGGGAGTTTTGTAGTAAAAAAATTGTCACATGTTTTTCAACAACTTCTTCGAAAGTTTTTGCAAGAGTAATTAGACTCTCATTTTGATTCGGGACTACTCCCAAGTCGAGAAAAATTGATGAGTTATTCAACAGAGATCTGAACTGTCTAGTCAATGAAGCACAATTCTTCCAAAGCCAAGCTTAGAATATGAGCAATCAATAACTGTAAGGTAGTGCTTCCTTAATATCACCAAACTAAATCAAAACAAAAATGAGAAATCTACAAAAGAGGATTCTATTTGAAATTTTGAATGTTGATTTGTATCAAGCAAATAATAATAAAATAGAATTCAATAAAATTGATGCTGTCCTAAACCAAAAGACCAGAATGGGAATAATAGAATTAATAATAAAAATGAACTTTTCCTCCTAATAAGCCTGCTAAGATGTGCTACTCATTCTGATAACTGGAACATCAAAGACTACATAGTAAATCCCTCCATATATCAGATACAATTTTCAAACAAATAAAACAAAGATTAGCCAATAATTGCCAGTAGGTTCTTGAATAAACAAGTGTCCAATTGTCTTACACACTCCAATAGTGCTTTAATCAATCTTTACAATTAATTGAAGATATGTGGAAATGGATATAAATTGTGAAATTTGAAATGAGTTGAAAGAAGGAGCAAACCTATCAATTGAAGATAGAAGTGTTCAGTTTTTTTAAAGAAGTAAGATGAATATGATAGAAATATATAATAAGATACAAATAAGAGGGAGAGGTTATGTATATAGAGAGAGAGGTACACCAGTATGTGTATAGCTCAAATGCTCTACACGGTTGTAGCCTTTATAATGCCTTAAGTGCTACTATTTGCAGAGAAATATCGATCCAGTTTTGAAATCTCTTAGGGTCCATTTGGTTGTAGGTATAGAAATTGAGAATATGAATAACTTTTCTTATAAGAACTATTTTTTCAAATGGACATAAGTTCATTTTAGGGACAAAATGAGAATATGTGTTCCTACTCTCCATTCCAATTGACACACCAAACAAAAAATAGAAAACATATTCCTTAAATTTCTTGTTCTTATTCTATCAAAACCTCAACTTCTCATTCTAGAAACGAATTGCAAGGAACATACGATGATGAAGTGTATGGCCCTGCTTAGTGCAGGGCTGGCTTCCCTCTTTCTCACTTTATCAAATATTTACTAGAGGCACGGAACCAACTACCCTGTTGACTGTATTTTGATGGATGCTTCTTGCGTTACAAGAATGCTACATTTTCACTTAGCCTTAAGACACGAGCTACTCTAATAGAGCAGCTCTTTCTTCGCTGAGAAATTTAGAGCAAATACTGAAATTGATTGTTGAGACTGTTGGCAGAGTTTATGTAAAGAACAGTTTTGTGATTGCTTAGATAATTGATTCTGCCACATCGATAAATATCTGTGTTTTTGCCAAATTTTGGGAGTCTCTTATTACTGACGGCTGCTAAAAATGTATGGAGCAGGCCCAAAATGTCTAAAGCTGGCTGCTATTTGCGATACGACACAATCCTTTCTTTTCTCTCAATGGGCTTGCAGGTAACATAGCTTGTGATGAAATCTGAAAGAGGTGTCACTGAATTTCATTTTTTCTTTCTTAAATTGTAAATTTTCACTTTTAAATTTTGCAGTAACAAACATAGACCAAGGCGGAGGATCAATCAAGAACTGTGGGGAATATTGTTGAAATTACATCACAATGGTCACCTCCTATCTTTGCCTATTTCAAACTCAGACAACCTATTTTTGTCAATGAACAGCGTGACACAAAGTAGTCGGGTGATTTTCGCGATAATTTCACAGAAGGGAAAATCCAATTTGGGGAAAATGTTGCGAGGTTTGATTGCAAATAACTTAGAAAGGCCAGTGGAAATTTTGCTGATAAGAATATTATTGGTGAAGGGAGCTTTAGCCAGCCTCATCGCTTATTGCATTGAGGGCCTCATATGTCATATTTGACCTCTACTGAGCCCATTCCCAACCATTCGACTACAGGGTGGACTAGAATATTTATAATCATTTAGCAATATCAGCTTAGGCACATAGAAGTTAAAATCCATGGCATTAAAACAAAAAGCAGAAGTATCCTTAAATGGCAGATTAGAGTTGTAAAGGTGCCTTTTAGTGTCTTCGCCTTTTGGCTTTAGTTTTTAAATTTTTTTCCTGTCTCCTGCTCATTTTTCCTAGCTGAATCTTACTATCAAGTCTCAGAAAGTCTGCTCATAACCCAAACTCTAATATAATTGCATCAGAGTTATGATTACCATAATACATGCTTGGTGTGCCACCAGCAATATTTACTCTTCCCTTCAACATGGAAACCTGGATATATTTTAGAAGATTGATGTCAATTGATAACTAAAAGCAATAATATAAGACATTTAGGTAAATTGACAATCAATTGCAACATCTTGTAAAAGTTCAACCCACAGATAAAACTAAGTAGATCAGATATTTATATCTGATCCAAAACACAATTTGCAAAAGGAAATGTTATCACCAATAAAAGGAAACACACGTGCATATGCATGTGCTTGAACTTTGTATATACACTCAAAGACTTAGGTCTACATTTAAACAAGAAATTCAAAAGCCTTCTGAACAAATCAATGTTATCTCAATTTAGATTATGAAAATGAAAGCACAACTTTTACTTCTTTACAATGACTGATACATATCAGATCTATCCATTCAGAATGGAAGGCAAATAAGCCTTTTCAACGAGGTAATATCAAATAATTTCTAAGTATTCAAACAAGAAAATGAACTACCTTACTCTATGATTTGAAATAGTGAATATCAAATGAGCCATATAGAACAATCAATGAAAATGTTCTAAGTGGTCAAGCAAACTGTCAAAACTGCATAAAGATCAATGGTATGTAATAACCCCAACTGTGTATGGCTTCAATAAGCACCAATTTCCTTTCCAATTCAGTTGTTTGACATTTCATCAAACACTTTGACAATGACTAACCCTCACTGTTATGCAGTTTCATGTGGGATTTTTAAGTGATTCTTCTAGTTTGAATTTTAGATAATATGTTGGAAAGAAATGACAGTACTAAAACTTCATCAAACTAAGCCAATTCTAAATATGAGAATCAAATTTGTAATGCTGAATGTACCAATGAAACTCATAAAATTGAAATGTGAATAACTGATATCAGGAACAGTGTAATAATCCCTGCTTGCTCTGATCAAGGAGATCAAGTTTGGGCTAGAAGTATTTTGATAAGTAGGAGATGATTTCCATAGCTAGTCAAATTGTGATGTGAATATCAGGATTTAACTGTGTGATTTTGAGTCAAACTCGATGACCCATGTTTCATGAGTAGTGATTCAACATGAATCCATCTCTCATGAGAATAAATGGAACACTTAGCACTCATTGGATCTAGGTGATGCTCACAGGGGTGAAGCACCGGGACTTCCCGGGAGGTCACCCATCCTAGTACTACTCCAGCCTGATCTCAGTTCGGGGCTCCTAACTCTCAGTTACTCCAACATGCACCAACTACTATTAATCTATCACAGCGTGGTGTCTTTGACCTGTGAACTCTTTGCAACTGAAGCTATCTGTGCAGTGTGTCTCTTGGAGAAGCTTGGAGTGTCGGCCAACTAGTACTCTCTCTTTCTCCTTCACACACCACCCTTTTAATGCTACAAGGTTCTGATGCTGCACATGACTAATGAAAAGTTTCTTTGTGGAATATTCTTCTTGTCCTTGGAATGATTTGGAAGAAAGTTTCTTTACTGTCACTGTAGTTCCATCATGAAGTACCCCCTACATTGAGCAAATACATGAAGAAAATAATTAAAACATCAAACAATACTAACAATAGAAGCTACAAAATTAAAACATCAAACAATACTAACATAAGGCAAGGATAAAAGATAGTGGAACCACATTGAGGTTGAGGATTGGGGAGAAGGATCCAAGATACAAATAAACAATAGAGAACATAACTTGTAGTGAGCCACCATAAACATGGCAGTGAAATTAGACAAATGTAGTGCTCAGCTTGGTAACAATCAAAGACTACTGACAAAGAGGCAACTAAATTGGTCCAAGCACTAGAAAAACACAAGGAGTTGTCTCCAACCAAATTTGCAGACAATTAACCACTGATTTTCAGTCAATAAGGATTAACTCCTTAAGTCCTCTCACCAAGTTAGCTCTCCAGGTCATCTCACCAAGTTGACTCACCATCTCGTCTCACCAAGTTGGCATGTCTATGTAGGCTCACCAATCTGCCCCACCAAGTCACCTCTTTAAGGCCGCTGACGATGTCCCAAAGTAATGGTCTATTCCCAAAGTATTGGTCTATTCTTTCTAATAAAATCAACTTTTCCGCTTGGTATTAGGAGATGATTTCATATAATTTATCTATGAACCAAAACTGTGATAACATGACAAAATAATTAGCTCTTCTGACTGGTTTGGAAAATTTAATTTAAACTCCTTATACAAAAATAAATTTTATAATCAAAATCTACAAATCACATCTATTTGTTCATTGAGATTTTCCAATTAGAATATGCTCAAGAATGAGCATTTACAACTATTAAAAATATCACTAGCCCATGTTAAGCATAATGATCACAGTATTCAGAAAATTGTCAAAGGTGGGGCTGTGTAATAGACTACCTGGGTTGGGAATTCATTAAAGATGATAAATTTGCAATAATGCATTAAACATTGGAACCTCTGATTATTTTCTTCTTTGTAAGGTGAAAAGATCTAGCAAGTGACCTTAACATAAACCTGCAACAAGATTATCCATCAGCACATTTTATCAACATTGGTTAGGATGAAACATAAAATAGGGTTTGAGTTACTTTATTGGGTTTTTCTCTGACTTACATGAAAGTGCGTCTATTTGAAATCTCATCTTCATCTGCAAGCTTGAAATACCCAAAACTCCCAATGTATCCGTGGTTTCTATAATTATTATAAACTTTGGTATATATAGAAGTGGTGATGTGACCAGGCTGATAAGGATTCAATGGCCATAACTCTGCTCTTCTTCCTATTTTTCTCACAGTCTTGAGCTTCTGATCCATAGACCCAACAATTATTATCTTGTGCATGCTCATCTCTATGTCCACAGTTTGCACACCTGCAGAGTTTTATGATAGAATTATCAGCTAAAGTTTGAATGATTTAACATATCTTATTTAATACCCTCCTTCCTTAGTTTCTCCATATTGATATTTTCTTTAGCAACAGTTCAAACACCAACAATTTTCATTCCACACATTGTAGCACTTGCAGGATTCATTCCATGAGCTGAGATAGTAATGATAGAAGTTTTGATGCCCATCTCCCCTTGCTTAACGATAAGCATATAACCTTTACAATATCAAGGAATGGAGCATCCTCAACATTAACAGTGCCCAATTTCTTTAATCCACTAATAAACGCTCTTGCCAAACCATGTACACATTCTACATTTTTTTAATACTTCCAGACCATGATAGATTGCATACATAGAAGATATATTGTAATTAATGCCTGTATCACGTAGATATTTCTAGTGGCATTATCTTGCCTGATGTGTTGCTCCCTTGTCTACATTTCCATCCTTAGCACAGGATTCCTATGGGAATCCACATTAACTCCAATAATCCTCCCAGACATCATTCATTTTTACTCTTAAGATGTAACCAAGCAATATAAATGAGGGGCCCCCATAGTCCAGGGGGATACCAAATCTTTGAGAAGACCCAAAGATGATATCCACCCCAAATTGTTTTGTGCTGGTCTCATTTTTAGCTTGTTGCATGTTTCCCCAGTAAGACTCTATGTTGCCTCCCATTATGACTCTAGTGCCCATTGGATAATGCATTGGTTTCTGGGAGATCCTGGGTTCATTCTTTACTTCCTTCGCAGTCCTTGACCCCAGTTAGAATCAGTTGTTGCCTTGTTTTTTGAAGACACCAAAAATTAAAAATTTTCAAGTCATTTTCCCTCTGTATGGGGAACTTTATAAAAAATCTTAACTTTCACACTTATCCAACCTCAAACCTTAACTTTCACATGTTCACTATATATAATATTTCTGAATAGTAGCAGTATGAGAAGATTTGAGAATCAAGGAAAGTGGAGATACAATGTAATTAGGAATGGAATAATGGTAGAATTTAATTCTATTCAAATCTTTTGTTTCTTCATTGTTCTTATGCACATTTCTATGTTCTTATATTTTTGAATCATCATAGATGGAGTAAACAAATTTTATGGAACTATATTGTATTAAAAACCTGCGATAATTGCTATTTGGTTTGAAGATACTAAATCTATCTATAATTTCTTTGTTCTTACCTTGGTGGCTGGTCACGATGAGTATGAAATGGTTTAATAATAGTTTAAAAGAGAGTTGTGATTGAAGTCATCACCAATTACAATACAATTTCAAAGATCTCAATTTTGTTTTGCTCCAAGTCAATTCTTGGTATCAGTTATTGGTTTCAAGAAGTTAAATGTTTGAATATGAAATTGGGGTATGCTTTATGATACCAGTTTCTTTTTCAAGATTTGGTTTTAGTTCTACATCGGATTTAAATAGTCCCAATTTGGGAACAGCAGCAGTCTAGTGTGATACATCGGGTTTGTCTTTAAAATTGATTAAGCAATGATTAAGTCTTAAACATTCTTATGCATTGAAACCCAAAATAGTTCCAGACAAACCGGTTTGTGCATATTGGATTGAGTGTAGCCAGATAATGGAAGATGGTTGAATGTTGCTGAGAGACTTGTTGCCACAGTCACAATTAAAAAGGGAACAAATATCATTTGTAATTCGTATGGATGTTAGACTATATTGAAGGGATTTTTAGATTGGTCACAATATGTAAATTGAATGTGTGTTTGTAATGATAGTGACACCATTCAGAGGGACCCGAGAGCAATCCATTTTGCAGAGGTATGTCATTGAGGAAGCCATGCCATTGAAAATCTTAATGGTTATATTATACTGATAGAATTATAGGACATAATGAATTTGAAATGGACTTTGCTGAAAGAGTTTATTGTTTGATGGGAAACAATTATAGAAAGATGTTCTAAGTAGTCAGTTGCATTAAAATCTGTTTACTGTCATTTAGTCCATTTAAATTTTGACTACTCGAAGTTCAAAATATTTTAAGTCTCAATTCAACATTTGAAAAAGGAGTGAGACAATTAAGCTATTGTATTGTATTGGAGACATTATTGTCATCAGCAAATTAAAATTTCTTGTGAATCTCTACTTGATTTTTGCAAAGAAGAATAATGAAACATGCAAATTTGAATCACTGAGTAGATTCTCTTCATCACATAAGGCCCAAGACCCAAGAAAGCTAAAGTCATAGAACAGAAGAAGATAGATAAAGGTAGGAAATTTTTAAGTTAAAATATGAAAATGAGGAAGAAGAAGAAAAAACATCAAAACTCACACAAACTAACATTGAAGAGAAAAAAAGAAAAGAAATGGAAATTGGATTTGAAAAATTTAATTGCAAGGATTAAGAATGAACGAAAATTGGATCAAACCCCAAGATGTAACTAATGATGTTAATTAGTTCTATAACACTGTTAGAAAACTTACAGGGAACATAACCTACTCTTGGATCATAACCTACAGCATATCACATTTACCATTGAGCCTATGAAACCTACAAGGAACATTGGAAATTACTTGTGTGATCTTACTTGCAACCTTAGCATGCATGAAATTTTGATCAAGAGAGGATAAGATACTCCAATATATTATTCTACAGTTAATATGGTCATAAAACACACATCAACACTCCCCACATACAATGATTTTACAGTCTAGATTATTGTCTAGCATATTTGTTGTTGAGGAGTTCTCCGTCCTAGTTATGTTTCAGTGAAGAAACCTATATATTTTATATATATCAACATTCTTGGAACTTTCTCTATAATAACTTGGTAGTCATCCCATGAAAGTTGAAGTTATATTGATGTAAGATATGCCTGGCTAGATACTACTGGATTAGGGTTTTTTTCCTGTATTGAGGACTATCATATGTTTACTGCTCTAAACTCTACCACCATTTAAATTTAAGTAAGAAGGATGCCCCTTGTGGTCTGCAGAAGAATGCCATATTAACCTTCTCCATGTTTAAAATTTTATAGAAAAGCATTTATTGCAAGTGCCAATAACCTTGAACAACTACATCAGATTTTTCCATGTTCGGAGGTTGTTGCTTTGTAGTGTTCTGATTCTATGGATTGTTGGCTTTTTTGGTCTGGTCCTGTCTCACTGTACATTCCCTAGTCTAGTTCCATGGTTGAAACTAAGTGTTTCCTCTTCTAAAGGGCTTATAGACAATCTGGTCACATAGATCTGCCTGCGAATAAGGAAAGTGTTGGTTTGGGGCCTTCGATTTTGTTTTTCTCACTTCTATCTACAAATATAGGTGGTTTACTGACAGAAGTGAATGTTATCAAATTATTTGTGTGCTTGAAGACATGAAATGGGTTTCCAGGAGAGTTATTTACTATATTGTCCTATATCTTAAAGAGTATTTCCATTTCCTCCATTTTCGAGTCTCCAAGGAAAGAAATAGAAATGATAAGACCATAGTTGATGCCATTATTAACATAACATCAAAGCTAACTGATTAAAGTGTAAATATTTAGTGATACAATAAATGCTACAAAAACTTTAAAATGTGGAATTGTATGAGTTAGTGCCAAGCAATTGATTTGATCCTCAAGACATTGCTGGAACTATTGAAAATTGTAGCCTAGTCATGAAATTTATGAGAAGAATTTACCAGTATCAAGAGGTATCAGTAAAAGATGCAATTGCATCCATTTCTCATTTTAAAACAAGAGCATCAACAAAATTATCCAAGCCTTCACCCTACATTATATCTTCAATAGGATGATGAGTTATCCCAACTCGATGATCTGTTACATATAGCCAGACCCACTCTAGGGTCTAACTAATTGCTCTACACTGATGGGTTGATTTGAGATCATAAGAGTGTTGTTATCTAATGAAAGAGGATTCTCTACACATTAAAAGAGACAAAACCCATGACTACATTGGCAAGGGTCTATAACTTTATCAACATTAAGTGATCTGGCATGAATGCCACCAGCATCAATGTGAAGAGGTTCAAACTTGTGAGCACATTGGATAAACAAGGGTACAATTGATGTAGATAAGTTTTATTTGTGAATAGAATCTGCATTGAAGAAAATGGGGTACATAATTGTTGTATCAGTTTACACAAACTCTAGCATAGTTTTAATTGTGTGAATTATTTTGAACTGTCTCTTTTCTATAATTTTGCCATTCTTTCACCCATTGGCTAAATTGTTTCTTGAAGACTCTACAAGCTTAATTTTTATGAAAACAATTAAAAGAAAAACATAGGGAAAAGAGGCACTGAATAATTGAGGAGCTATAGTCAAAAGAGAAGCCAATATAGTAGGGCCACCAGTATCACAATTGCTTGAAGGCTTGTTTGAACTGGCAGATTCTCATTTTATGGATAAGTGTTGAATAGAAATTATTATGTAATTGTGAGAAGCAAAGAATCCATTATCAGCTATCTCAATAGCTTTTTGCATTATGATTTAGGTGATCGATGCTTAAACAGGGGAATAGAAATTGAACAAATGTTAGATGAACTGGTAGACTCTCCGAAAAACATTAAAACTATGGTGATGGAAAACTGGTGCAAGCCAGTGGTCGATCGCCTTTGCAGGGGGTCAGTTGAATCAAAATTGGAAATGGAAAAAGCTCTAGCAAAATTTGATCTTGATGACAGCTGTAGAGAGTCATTAATTGATGCACATGTAATAGAGGCTTTAGTTGACATCCTAAAATCGAGGCAACTTGAATCAAAGCTTTCATCTCTTAAAGCTTTGGAAAACCTTTCATGCCAATCCAAAGCATCAAACCTGCAGTTAGGGAATCCACCATGAAGCTAGCCAATGGCTAGAAGATCACAGCTTAAAATAGAGGTGTCTAGCAGTGAAAAGAAAACTCCCAAACCAATAAACAGAACATCCACGCAAGGCATGTAAGGTGGGAGCCCCTGAGGAAAATTATATGTTACAAATTCCAATCACATTGAAGATGATGTGTTGAACAATGAAAAGAAGGAGATATAACAGAGATAGAACCTTACTATTCTGGCAGAGGTTGCACTGAAGCTACCAAACGCTGCTGGAACTCACACATTAAAATTCTAATGGCACATAATCTTCAAACCCTTCCTCTACATGTAATGGCACCACAAAATATAGTATACGATAAACATTAACTACACAGCCTTTCGGTCATGCAAGATTGAAATTAAGGCACGACAAATACCTTGTTTTTAACTTTGGGAAAGTGTAAGTTTGTGTTGGTCGAAATTTTGACCAACACGGGTTCTAGTTAAAAAATGATATACATTGCCTGCATAAAATGACCAATTTGACCCCATTTTTTTAGATGGTCAAAAATTTTGGTCTAAAAATGGGGTCAAATGTACTAGTGTCAACACAACACAACTACACATGGTCTCAAATACACCACTCGACACATTAACTATATACATTATTTAACCACAACAAAACAATACCTTAGCATATATGATAGTATACAAACTGTTTAACTTAAAAACTGAACCTAAGCTTATGAATTTGTTTCATATACTGACTAAGCCCTAAAACAAATGCCATCTTTATAACATAAAAAATGACAACCATACTCATAGGGGTATATCCATATAGAACTCAGCTTGTTAACCATGACCAAAATACTATTACATAATGCCAAAATATACAGCAAAACCCGAATTGAAAACCACATGTTCAAAAGAAATCTACATTCTCAAACCAAACACAGTATTCTATTTCTCATTAAAAAAAAAAAAAAAATCAACCAAAGCCCAAATATATTCTAAATTACCAAGCAAAATCTACAAATCCACACTCGAGCTGTCATGCCCAAACTACGGGGGAAAAAACACACAAATATATATATATATATATATATATATATATTTATAAGATAATTAAAATGCACACAAAGAGATAAGGTTAAGCTCTCATTTTTAGGTAAAGGTTTTCTACATTACATCTTGAGTTTACAACCGTAGTGGAGGAATACATCATTAAGATTTTGAAGCTTTTGTTATTAGATTGACATTGATCAAAACATATGTTATTTGATTATCTTACAACAATATGAAACAACTATTTAATTAACAATGTAAATGTATTCGAGTTTAGATTAATTGAAAATATCTAACCAAAATTTACTAAAAATCTCTTAGTTAGTTATTGATTGACAAACTAACCGATAAAGAAAATCACTTTAAAACCATTGACTAAAATTAAAGCTGAATCTATATATATCTAAAATTTATTAACTTAAAAAATTTCGACTAACTTAACATAAAAATTAACTCTCTAATTTTACTAAATTTAAAATTCATTTACTAACAACTAACCAAATATAATGCCCACTAACTAATAAGAAACTTATAACATTTCACGAGCATGGGAATCAACAACACTCAACAACCCATGTCGAGCCCTGCCCACTTCCAGACTCGGGGGTCAAGATGCAGCATAGTTTTATACATCATTTAACAATTTTTATTTCATACCAAAGAAAACAACAGTAAGAAAGAGTAGGGATAGATAATGCCCCTATGTGTAATACACAAAATGGAGAATGCTCAACACAAGCTCTGTACTACAGCTCGATGTCGAAGCCCCAAATAAAAAAATTCAAACCACGCTTCCCAAATCGAACACCGACCAACAAAACTAGAGGGAAATGTATCAAATTGACTAGTTGTGAGCAACTCCACGATACTTAGCCTCATAAGCATGCATTTACATACAAAAAACTCCTCCATGATACCGATTCCATAGCAACAAGGGTCACAGGTGTTCATCAAACAGAGCAATGCGGCCAAGTTTCTGGCCCTATCTTAACAACAAACCCAACTCACAAAATGAAATGATCGACTAAACCCTTAGTGCCATAATACCTCATAAAAATGCATTAAATTCAACTACAGGACCGAGTACAATGACAGTCCAAATCCACCGCCATATTATGGTTTTCAAACCATTAACATAGCATTCGAAACCCACTAGGGTTTTAGAAAATGAATCCTCATTACATATAATATATGAAAACACAATGACCTTATAAGTAATAATAGTTGTGGATATATCTTATCATTTGCAAAGTTCTAATTAAATATTTCACACTTAAATTTATATAAATATTTGTGATTATTTCACCCTATATTCATATGAATTTTGTGTATGAATCTTCAAGATATCTACTTAATATAAATAAATATATGTATATGAATTAATATTCACACACACACACACACACACACACACACACACACACACACACACACACACACACACACACACACACACACACACACACACACACACACACTTACACAAGTCAAGCACAAATAGGTATGAAACGAATTTCTCATAAATAACAAATACACCAATATAAATGAGAAAATCTCAATCTTAGGAATACCAAAATATATTCGTCATACACACATTAAATGTGTTTAATTTCTATCAAGAAAATAAAGATTAATATCTATGTAAACACACTCACCGATACATATAAACACATGTGAGTTTTACAGACATCGTATTTAACATCACGCTCACCATCTAAATATATCTGCTGAAGTATATAGAATTCAAATAAATCAACACATAAATTTATACCATATCTACATGAAATAATCCAAATCTGATTTTCGTTATCAAAGCAATAACTGAACAACCTGCAATAACAATCCTGCATCAAGAATTCCTTGCAAACATCCATAAATATAAAAGACCCGTTTCAGTTCTACGATCAAATCATACATTTCTAAATCAGCATTACAACTAGATCTGATCAGTTGAAATCCCAAGTACAATCAAACTGAAAAACAAAAGCAGTATCCATAATAAATGTATCTCACAAATCCAAAACTTAACTGTCTGTTCATAAACAAAAGAGTGTTCAAATTTTAAAATATCCTAGTAATAGAACTAATGACAAAACAACAAACTAAAGTAAATAAGGAGAAATAGAAAGGAGTAGGGTCAGGCATGATACATTCTCTTCTGCATGGTGCCCATGTGGGAAAGTATCATACTTTTTTATATCAATTATCAATGTTGCTCTTATTTGGTCTCTTCACTTAGTAGTTTTTCCTAAAGATCTATAAAAAGCATGGTTTTAAAAAAAAAACAGAATTGGAGCTTGGATTGAGTGCCAAATGATTTGCACTATCCTTCAAGTCCATGTCAATTTTGGCAAGTTTCTCTTTTATTTCCATGGTAAAGTTAGTGCAATCACTTAACTTTACAAATAAATATACAACATTGTTAACAACAATTTCTAATGTAGAAATTAAAGTAGATAGCTCTACATAATCAATTGATATCTTTTGTGCTACATTCTCCAATACTTTATTCTCAAACTTCCTTTCAGCTTTTATAAGGATCTTAGCCTGCCCATAATTGTCCTCATCAAACTTATGAACAATATTAATTAATTGATCAACAATAGGGGCTTTATCATTTACCACTATAGATAGAACATCCACAAATATTTCATGGATGTCTTCTAAAACTTTTCTTCTATCTCTTTCAACCCTTAGCATCTATTGCTTGGCTCTTTTCTTCCACAATGGTCCCAAAATATCCATTTGTTCAGTAGATAGATTGGATTGGTACTAGTTTGGGATCATAATCTCCTCATCTAGATCTATGTCATCAAGGTTCTTCTTTTTTCCTTTTCTCTTGACTGCTGAGGAAGGAATGATTTATTTACCTTTGTCAACCAAGTTCTTCTACTACTATAGTTTGGTTGAGATTTTGAAAGCCTATTTCTTGGTTACCTCTAGGAGAGAGGTCAATGAAGGTGTGACAATCTTCACTTCATTTCTTGTTTCTCAAATGTTTCCTTAGGTGGAGTGGAAGAAAGTGATGCCATGATCTCTATAGCAATCTTCTTACATTGAAATCCTCAATTGTTAGAATCTCTAGAAGATCTCCTTCTTCCTTAATATCAAAAATTATTTTCCACATATTTGTTGTGGACTACACAACATCTTCTATCTTACTAGACAAAATATGGAAAGCTTTAAATCTAGGAATATGTCTAGCTTCATTATTAGACATTGCCTCCTTGATTTCTTTGGCAAAAATATTAGGCATCAATTTTTTAAGGTTTTATCTCTGTTGTCTTTTTCTCTTTTCACTGCATTAACCCAATGGTGAGAGACAACCTTTAGTAGCACTTCAAAGCTTTCCCTCTTAGTTTAAAAGGTTCATATTTCCATATTTCCATCTTCTCAACCATTGCATCTTCAATATTATTATACTCATCCTTGCTTCTTTTTTCATATTTTTTATATCTGAAATTTGCTATTCCACTAGCTTTTTTTATATCTTCAGTCTTTCTTCAAAGGTAAGTGGTAGCTTGTTGACCAAGATGATAGGAGTATTTTCTTCATCATCATCATCATCATCATCATCTTCATCATATAGCTTCAGTTTCGTTCTGTACCTCCTTGGCTTGGTGGTAATAAGTGCAATAGTAGACCTTTTTGTTCTCTTTGGTAGAGATTTTTATGGGGTCTTCACCTTATTCTTAGGAGATTCCTTTACCACTTCTTCTTCTTCATCTTCACCTACATATTCTTCTTCATCTTCCTATTTTGGGTAAAAGCATAGACCTATGTCACCCTTTTGTAAAGGAAAAGGCTAACAAAAGTATAACTATTCATCTTCAATGACATAAAATGCGTGCTATTATTTGGAATTTGAAAATGAAGTAAACTAGTGAAATGTGTAGAAATGGTTGAAGTTTAAGATTATAATTTTTAAGTATTATTTGGAATAAGAAATGATATATTTTTCCTAATTTTTATAGACAATTTTTTAGTTGCTGAAAAATGCTAAAAAATAGGGGTTTAGTTCCCACCACAAAACTATATGGAAATAAATTTATTTCCATTTGAACTTAGACTATGTTATAGATAACACATATAGCTAGAATAATCAAAAATAAAAATTCACTTTAGAGCTATATTTTCTCTTTTATAGTGATTCAAATTTCAACTCACCTAAAATTGATAATTTTCATCTCCCACCACATTTTTCAAAACAAATCTATTCCAACCAGAGGAAAAATTATACATTTTGAAAGAGGACTCTCTCCTCTAGAACATCATATTATTATTATTATTTTTTGATATGATTTAATAATTCTATGTTTATCAAAAATGATATCTTTTTGAGTGTTAAAATACGTGCTTTTAGAATTTTTAAATTACAATATATTATATCTAATTAAAACACTATAAACTCTATATGAAAATATTCTTGACTTTGAGATCTATAAAATGGTGCTTATATTTTACTAAAAATATATCATATAAAATAGTAAGAGTTATTGAAATTCCAATATTCTAAAATAATTTTATTTCTTTTGTAATTGGATACAAACTATTATAAAACATGCACTTAATAAACATTTCCAATTGGAAAAGTGTGAGACCATATATAAATTAGCTAGAATGAATTTATCTAGATCATATGTTTTAGAAAAATATGATTTTTGGATAGAGATTTTCAAATTCAATCATTCTAATAATTTAGCCTAAAAGGTGACACAACTTTGTACTTTTACCCTTCTATATAATCACCTTTTCCTTTAGTGAGTTTGAGAGGTGAATGTGATTTGCCAAGTTTCTTTCCTCTATTCAGAATTTGAAGAATCTAAATCTCAAGTGAGATTCTTGTCCTGGCTTCATCATATGCTCCAAAATATGTAGCCTTGGGATCCATAGGCTTATTGATGAGAGCTTCAACAATGTCTCTTGTATCATTAATATTTATGGTTGAAAACACATATCTATGTCACCTTTGGGGCTATCTTTATCAATCTAGCAGGACTAAATCCAATGAGATTGAATCCATCCAGAATGAATCTAGCCAAAACCATGTGGCATGAAGTAGGGGCCAAGTGGCATGTACACATCCATAGCGATCTAGCTAGACCTGGTCTAGCTGGATCCAATCCAATCAGAATACCAAAAATTATATAAGCTACAAAAAGACAAATTTGGCAGTCATTTACATTATACGAGGTTGCTAGAAGTGCGGAGCAAGAAGAGCTACATGAGTCAATTGGTCAGATCAGGCATGTCAACATTTTCCCCTAATTTTTTAATATGTTTTGAGTTTTATTTTATGTTTCCTTAGGTTAAAATATGGTTTTAAATGTGTATTTTTAATGTAGATTGTTTTAAATAGTTCAATTCTTTTAATATTATTATATGTTTATGAATTAAGTACTATAATATTAGAAAAAGTTTAGAAAAGTATTGAAATGTAGTAAAATGTATACATTATTAGAGAAATTAGATTAATTGTAAAACATTATTTATAGAAAATAGAAAAAAATTACATAGACAATATTATAAAATATTAGAATAATTATAAACTTTAGAAAACAATAGAAAAAAATTATCAAATATAGAAAATTATTTAGATATAATATTAGAGAATTTGAATATTTTGTTTTTTTTTAATTAGAAATCATTAGAAATTGTTGTAAAGGTAAAAGATTAGAAATCAAACTCTACCTCTTACTATGAACACAAATAAATTCTAATTGAAACCTCAACGTTGAACCTTATAAATTATTGGCAGGTGGAAAAACTTACATTAGTTTTAGTTAAACCACAACATTAAACCTAATCAAATTTGAACAAAAAATCTCACATTGAACCAAATTAGACTCTAACTCCTATATTGAACCTTCAATTCAAATATGTTGATGTTAAACCCTTTCTCTCTAGATCTCAAACTTGTAATGCTCTATCACTCTCTAAGTCCTAAACCCCATCTCTCCAAACCTTAAATTGCTCTCTAACCCCATAATCCATAAACTTCTCCCTCTCTCTCTATAGAACTTACATAACTTCATCTGTCCCAACCCTAACCTCATCTCTCACTTTAAAGATCTCAAACTCTTAACCCTTTTTCTCTCTCTAACACCTAGACCCTATCTCTCTAAACCCTAAACCACTCTCTAACACCATAATCCCTAAACTTATTATCTAAATTTGGTTTCTACCTACTACTGAGAAAAATGTAATGTAATTAACATTTCTTTAGATGCTGTACAATAAGTTTGTTTAGCAAGATTCATTTAGTGTGTTTTGATTCAATTGGTTTATATAATAATATATGTGTGTGTGTGTATATGTGTGTATATATATATATATATATATATATATATATATATATATATATATATTTATTTATTTATTTATGCATGTGTAGATCTCTATTATCATCTATCTAGTTTTGTTTGTTTATATCTTTCATCATTATGGCATTGGGGGGTAGTGATTCTAAAGAGACCAGTGAACATGGTCATCCCCGTAGTGGTTCATCCTATAGATTGACTACTAGTACCCAGAATAGGGAGACATTATTCAGTTATACTATTCAACACTTACAGAGCATACTTGATACTATTGATTAGAGTCTACATGCTTCACCTACCCTATAGTATAAGGATAAGGTGACTTTGATTAAAGATGAGTTGGTTAGCATGATGCACACTATTAAGGGTTTTAATCCTTAAGATAGTGTTATTTTGGACACATTTTATAGTGCTCTATCTTGTAGTGTATGTGGTGATTTGAAATGGAGGGATATAGATGTGATGGTCTCAATGTAGAGTATGAAGAGCATGCTCCCATGTTATCAACCTTTGAAAAAGGTCAAAGGGTACCATGCTACGAGGTGTACTGATCCATTGGTGGCACTTTTCATGTGTCCTTGTTGGCTGGTTGCACATCACATGTGGCCCCAAAAGGATGAGTTCCCCTTATATTTCTACAAACAATTGTTTGCACAATTTCATCTACATTGAGAGGTTGCTTAAACTGATATCGATGGGTATGTTGGGTAGGGTCAGGGTAGATTATCAGATAAATTTAGACACCCAAATGCTCCTGCACCCATGAATAAACAAGAATTGATTGGTCCAAACCTTTTGGTGTTGTCAAAATGTTTGGAGTTAGCTAGAGTTGGAGATAGAGTGCCAGATGATACACATAGATATGTGTACAATAGAATTGCCAATATTGCTACCCAAGTGCATGAGATGTCTTCTGATGGAGTGTACAGATACATGACATGATCACGATCTGTATCTACAGGTGGTCACACTATTGCATCATCTTCAAGTGATGATATGTATCCTAAGGTTGACATCCCATCTCCAATAGACATCTCCATGGAGTCTTCATTAGATCGCTTGGGGGCTATTAATACATGTTTGCACATTGATCTACTTTCAACCTATCGAGCTATTCAGTTCTTGAACTTGGAACAACCACTTAGTGTAGTGGCATCATATGTGAGTGGTATCATCAAAGGTGCATCAAAGGCATAAGGTGGTTAGGGGTAGGAGGACATACATGTTATAGTTATAGCTCCACCATAGACCACAGTCAAGGAGGATGTAGCCTCCCCCTATCAAGGCAGGTTCTTACCCACTATGATGAACATTCATTGTTCACATATATGTTCATGGATCCCACACTTGACATCAAAGATATGACCTTTAGTGATATATACTTAAGTGAGATAGTTAGGAATATATTTGTAATGGCTATGACATATGAAGACTTGTAGACACCTATGCATCCTATGAGGTAGGAGATACATACTACATTTACAGATTGTGAGAGTGGAGATGGAAAGACAACTGTCAACCCTAGTCTATTGGAATCATAGATGGAGTAACTGAGAGGGGGGAGGGGGGTTGAATCAGTTACCAAAAAAACAAATCTAGATCCCTTAGATGTCTTAAATAACTAGTTACTGTTGATACTCAGTAGCCAGATAGAAAAATACTGTAACTCGATAGATTAACTTGTTTAACCATTCACAATTATTAACATGCATGCAAAAGTAAATAACATGAACAAAAGAGACACTAGATTTAACGTGAAAACCCAATATGGAAAAAACTACCAAGTAACTAGCTACCAATTTTCACTCTTCTGAAGTGAGCCCTATTAGGAGCCAACCCTGTTAAAGGTTTACAAAACACACTATTAGGTGTGACCTTGTTAGAAGTCTTAGAACAATTCAACTAAATTGTCACCTTGTTAGATGATTTGCAAAATTGATCTTAAACTAACTCTGTTAAGAGATTTTGGAATCATTGCTACAATAGTTAGAAAGTAAAAATGAAATGACCTGAATAAGATGCAACTGAATTTGCTGATTACAGATCTCTATTCTACACCATTAGATCTTCCTTGATCAAATATAGCTTTTCTGCTCCTTAATGATCTCTGATCATCCTTTAAAATTCACTCTAACAATAATTAGTCCACCTTCACATTCATATCATATCAAATTCATCACACTTAAAATTCACAACTTGACCTCTCATATATACCATTCAGATTATCAAGTTAACTCAATTACACGTTAAAATCACCTATAATCATTACCACAGTCGACTAGAAATAATACTTAAAACAATTAAGCATTAAATCATAAATTAACAAATTCCTTTACTAGTAGACTCTACTCGATAAACACTACTTCAAAAAAAATTCCTGAGTTAACCATCTCAACTCAGTTAACACCGCAAATTTTGTGAAATCCTTTGGTTGTCGAGTGAACTCGGTGAGAACTGAAATTCCTTCGCTGACCATGAGAACTCAATAAGAACTATTTTTTTCCACATTTTCCTTTGATGACCAAGTAAGCTCAGTAGACACTAAATTTCCTTTGCTAACCTTGAAAGCTTGGTAACAACTGTCTACACAAGGTAAAGTCTAAGAACATTTGGTAGACACTGTAAATATTCTTGTAGACCAACTAAGCTCAATAAGTGCTAATAGATGACTTGTATGACATTTATGTAACATCAAAGACAACACAAAATTGGATAATTGTATCCAACAATCTCCCTCTTTGGGAATGATGGCAACACAACATGTCATAGCATAATGAAATTTGAGAATAAGACTTTCTCTAGTAGAAGGTTTTCTTCCTGTAGAATTTTACACCTCAAACATTAATTATCTGCAGAAAAACTCTCCCTCTTTCATAGTAATCTCTCCCTCTTGCATGAACTCTCTTTCTTGCAAATGTCAGAAAGGTATGACAGTAAAATCTCCCTCTTTGACAACACATGCCAAAGACAACACAACTCAAATGAATTTTAATGTACCTTAAGTACTAATTCATATGCAATGTCTTCATTACTTTTCTACATCAATGGATAGATCTTCAACTCTGTTCCTGTTGATGTGTCACTAAAACTATATTTTAGTGAGCTTTAGATAGGGGAATGACCCCTAACTTACCTCTTAGATACAAGAATGCATCCTTAGGTAAAGGTTTTGTGAATATGTTAGCAATTTGTTCCTTTGTGTGGACATATTCCAATCTAATCTCCTTATCCTACACCAATTCTCTGACAAAGTGATACTTTATAGCAATATGCTTGGTTTTGGAATGCATTGCTAAATTTTTTGAAATTTTAAGTGCACTTGTATTATCACAAAAAATGACAATTGGTTCTTTAATCTCTACCGTCATGCCTTCCAATAATTGTTTAAGCTAAACAACGTTTGAATAGTTTACTACTATGGCAACATATTCTGCCTCTGCTATGGACTGGGATGTACAATTTTCTTTTTACTTGTCCAAGAAACCAACCTCTTTCCAAGAAAGAAACCTCCTCCACTTGTACTCTTTCTGTCATCAATGTTTCCTGCCCAATCTGCATCAATAAACACTTTTAAATCCAAATTTTGTCCAATTTTATACCATAATCCATAATCTTGAGTGCCTTTCAAATATCTCATGATCCTTTTCATTGCCATCATGTGATTTTCTCTTGGTTTTCCTGAAAATCTTGCTACAATACCAACTGCAAGGGCAATATCAAGTCTTGTATCAAACTTTCCAATCATAGATCTATACAATGTCTGATCCACTTCTTTTGATTCATCATCCTTGGTAAGTTTCAATCCAGTACACATAGGCATCCCAACTGGTTTGCAATCTTCCATACCAAACTTTTTTAGTATCTCCTTGATATTTTTTGATTGAGTGATGTAGATACCATTCTTATTCTACTAAATTTGAAGACCAACAAAGAATTTGATCTCACCAAACATTGACATTTCAAATTCTTTGTTTATTTTCTCTAAGAATTATTTACATTGATTATCATTTCCTGTAAATAAAGTATCATCCACAAATATTTCTACCAAAACAATCTTCTTATCTAGTCCTTCCTATATATACAAGCTATTTCTATCATTAGTTCTTTGAAAACCAATTTGAATAAGATAGTTATGCAATATTTCATACCATTCTCTAGGGGCTTGTTTTAGACCATACAATGATTTATGTAATTTGCAGACCATTTCTTTCTTGTCTAGATCAACAAAACCTTTAGGCTGTTCAGTGTAAATCTCTTCATCTAGTATACCATTGAGAAATGTTGACTTGACATCCATCTGATAAAATTTGAATCATTTGTATACATCATATGTGTAAGGTCCTAACACCTTCCAATCTTGCAACAGGAGCAAAATTTTCTCCGTAGTCTATTCCTTCTTCTTGAGAGTATCATTTGCATACTAGTCTAGCTTTGTTTCTTGACACCTTACCATCTTCATTTAACTTGTTTTTGAATACCCACTTAGTTCCAATCACATTTTTGTCTTTAGGCCTAGGTGCAAGAGTCCATGTTTTATTTTTCTCTATCTGCTCTATCTCTTCATTCATATCCTCAATCCAATTTTCATTTTCTAATGCATCTTTGACACTTCTGGGTTCAAAATTAGCAAGTAAACAAGTACCTTTCAACTTACTTCTTATCATAGTTCCTTCAAATTGATTTCCAATGATCTGATATGGTGCATAGTACCTCCTAACATACTTAGCTAATATATGTTCCTTTCCTTTTGAACACTTTGTATTTTCATCCTCTTGCACTTCAGCTGCAGGTTCTAACTGTTTTGTCTACTGCTTGAGTCCTTCAGACTCAGTAGGCATTGGCTCAGTAGCTTTAGAATGTGACTTGGGTTCTTGTAGCTTAGTTTGAATTTCCTACAACTCAGTTATTGAAGACTCTGGAGTAGAATATTTTTGATTGATAGGTGTACCTAGCACTATATCAGGTTCAATGAAAACAAATCTCCTGTAGTCTTCTAGTTCCCTTTTTCTTTCTTCCTCAATTCTTTCGAAAAACTCATCAACTTTCACATGTGCACTTTTTATGACTTTGTGAGTAGACAAATTCAAACATCTATATGCTTTACTCTTGCAAGAATATCCCAAAAATATTCCTTCATCACCCTTCACATCAAACTTACCTTTTCTAGATTCTTTCAAAATGTAACATTTGCTTCCAAATATTTTTTAGGTAACTTACATTGGGTTTGTAGCCATACCATAACTCATAGGGGTTTTTGAATGAGCCCTTCTTTAGCTATACTTAGTTCAAGGTATGAACTATAGTGCTGATAGCTTCTTCCAGTATTTGATAGCAATGCTCTTTTCAATCATTAAGGTTCTTGCACAGTCCATGATAGATCTATTCCTTCTTTCAGCTATTCCATTTTGCGTAGGAGTTCCAGGGGCTGATACCTATCTTTTGATTCCTCTTTCAATACAAAATTTATTGAACTCATGTGAAATGAATTCACCACCTCTATCTGACCTCAAGCATTTCAGTCTTTTGCCTGTTTTCTTCTCTACTCTGGCCAAATACCATTTGAACTTCTCAAATGCTTCTAATTTCTATCTTAGGTACATGGTAGTCATCATTCTTGAGTAATCATCAACAAAAAGAATGAAGAATTTTTCACCAGTATAAATTTCAAGTCTAGTAGGTCCACACAAATCAGTATGCACAATTTCCAAAACTTCTTTAGATTGATAGTTCTTACTTTTAAAGCTAGTCTTTCCCATCTTGCCAATTTGACAATTCTTGCATAGATCAACCTCAGGTTTCTTTATGTTAGGTATGCCTCTTACTTTTCTGAATTTACTTATTTTTACTAAGTTATCAAAGTTCACATGACACAACCTCCTATTCCATAACTAACTTTCTTCTACTTGAGTAATAAAGCATGAACATTCACCAAGTTCAAGATAAAACAAGTTATCTTTTGTTTGACTGCCTAATCCAATTAGTTTTTCTCTGTTATCCAGCAGTCTTTCTTTTCCATGCATGAATTCCACTTTGAATCCATTATTGAGTATCTATGCCACACTCAATAGATTGTGTTTAAGTCCTTCTACCCAATATGCATTATCAAATACAAGTTTTTTGGTTTGTGAGATTCTTCCTCTTCCTTTTATGGAAAAAGGTTCATTATTACCAAACCTCACACTATCACCATCATAGTCTTCAAAATGTTCAAACTTAGTTTTATCACTGGTCATGTGATGAGAACAATCACTATTTATAATCCATGTATCATTTTTGCTCACATGAAAAAAGAGTGCCATTTCCTCATCATTGTTAGACTCATCATTCATAACAATGTAAACAATTTCATCTTCTTCTTCATCATCAAAATCATTAGAATCTTTAGCCGTGATGCATGTTTTCTTGCCTTTGTCCTTGAATGATTTGAAGTCTTTCTTACCATTGCACTTGTGACCTTTCTTCTCATCCTTGTTCTACTTATTTGGGCACCTAGCAGTAATATGTCCAATTTATTCACACGAAAAACAAATCAAAGGAACCTTACCTTTGTATTTCCTTTTGCCTCTTGAATATTTCCTTGCTAGCAGAGCTTCAACCACCTCAAGATCACTATCTAAACTCTGTTCTAATTCTTCTTCACTATCTGACTAAGAATCCTTTATTTTCTCGCCTTTCTCCTTGAGTGAAAGCTTGGCTTCAAATACAAATTTAATTTTCTTGGCAGCTGGAACATAACTATCATAGTTATCTAGCTTGACTGCAGTCAATTTTCCAACTATGGCCTCTAGATTTATTTTATGATTTGCTTCACATCTTCTTTCTTGAATTGTAGAAACTCTAATTACATAAATGGGAAGTAACGTTCTAATTATAATTATTTCCTATTTGATATCCCCTCTAAAAGCTTTGATTACACTAACACTTGTTTTAAATCTTTCAACATATTTTGCAATGTTTTCATCTTCTCTCATCCTCATTTGATCAAACTGACCTCTCAAACTTTCTATTTTGGCTCTTCTCACATTATCATCACCTCCATAGATATCTTTTAGCTTGTTCCACATTTCAAAATCAGTTTTGTAATCCTCGATATCATCAAATTCTTCATAACTTAGGGCAGATGCGATATCTATCATCATGTTGTTGTGATTCTTCTTTTTAACAATATCATTGATAGAAAATGTGCCAGTAGGTTCTACATATTCTGCATCAAGGTACTTTAGCCTCATATCACTAATAGAAGCTAGATGAAGCCTCATCAGTCCCTACCATGCTGAGAAGTTGTCCCTGTTAAGTCTTGGAATTTCCCTCTTGTAAGACATCTTGATCTTTAGCTTAGATCCTTGAAATATTTTCCTACAAGCACTAAAAGCTTTGATACTAATTGTTGGAATTATAGATGGAGTAATTGGGAGGGGGGTTGAATCAGTTACCACAAAAACAAATCTAGATCCCTTAGATGCCTTAAATAACAAGTTACTGCTGATACTTGGTAGATTAACTTGTTTAACCATTCACAATTATTAACATGCATGCAAAAGTAAATAACATGAACACAAGAGAAACCAGATTTAAAGTGGAAACCCAATATGGGAAGAATCGCCAAGTAACTAGCTACCAATTTTCACTCTTCTGAAGTGAGCCCTATTAGGAGTCAACCCTGTTAAAGGTTTACAAAACACACTATTAGGTGTGACCCTATTAGAGGATTTATTCGCCCTATTAAGAGTGGCCTTGTTAGAGGTCTTTAGAACAATTCAACTGAATTGTCACCTTGTTAAAGGATTTGCAAAATGGATGTTAAACCAACTTTGTTAAGAGATTTTAGAATCATTGCTACAATGGTTAGAAAGTAACAATGAAATGACGGGTATGTGCAAGATCATGGTGTGCCAAAAAGTGGTGATCTAAAAAATCTATAGTTGTGAAATATCTCAAACCATTTCAAAATCTATTCCAACTTTTTTCCCACTCACCCTGATACTAAATGAAAACAATTAATATCTTTGTAAGATCCACTATATCTTTTGATACCAAACCTATATGTTCAACTTTAAAAACATCCTTTAAATGTGTTTTTGGCCTTTATTTATGTGATTTTTACTTCAAACATGTAGCTGACAACTTTTTTTTCACCAAAATTTGATGAAATGAAAAGGGTTTCTTAAGAATGTTCTTATTTTTCCATAAATTCAAGGTTTGTCAAATTATGAGTTTAGTAAGTAATTGTTACTTATTTTCCAATGGAGTTACATATAAAGTGCTCACTAACACACTACTTGAAAAACAACTATAACTTTCAAATGGTACAACATTTTTTAAATCCAAAAGATGCCTCACATTCTATGTTTCTTCTACTATAAGGGAAAAAAATAAAAAATTGAGTTTTAGAAAGTTTTGAATTAGTTAAGGTGGTCAAACGCGAGAGTTTTTTATTCCAAAAATACTAAAGTCAAAAATTAATTAATTATTATTTATTTAGAATAAAAATACCCAAAAATATGTGTCACATCTAGGTATGAGTCTACTACTTATATCTAGAATATTATTAAAAAATATTATCATTTGATTTTGATTAAGGTGGTCAGACATACGTCTACTTCTTATTTTTGTTTTGAAATTTTTGTAATATTGCATTAAAATTCAAAATTTTGACCAATCATTTTTTATGTTTTTTGAGATAAGTCCTAGTATTTTAGAAACTAGATTCAATTTGATAGAGATTTTTTTCTCTCAACTTTTTGATAGAAGGTTAATAACAAGTAGGAAATTGCATGTCAATTTGACATAACCCTGATTTTCTGATTCTTTATTGCCACTTAAGAGCATAATTTGGTTGACCATGATCCTGCACATAGCCTGACCTGAATAGGATGCAACTAAATTTGCTGATTATAGATCTCTATTCTGCACTTGTAGATCCTCCTTGATCAAATATAGCTTTGCTGATCCTTAATGATCTCTAATCATCCTTCAGAATTCACTCTCACAATAATTAGTCCACCTTCACATTCATATCACATCAAATTGATCACACTTAAAATTCACAACTTGACCTCTCATATATACCATTTAGATTATCAAGTCGACTCAATTACAAGTTAGAATCACCTATAATCATTACCATAGTCGGCTAGAAATAATACTTAAAACAATTAAGTATTAAATCATAAATTAACAAATTCCTTTATTGGCTGACTCTACTTGGTGAACACTACTTCAGAAACACTTTCCTGAGTTAACCATCCCAACTCGGTTAACACTGTAAATTCTATGAAATCCTTTGGCTGCCAAGTGAACTTGGTAAGAATTGAATTTCCTTCACTGACCATGAGAGCTTGGTAAGAACTATTTTCTACAACATTTTCCTTTGATGGTCGAGTAAGCTTGGTAGACACTAAATTTCTTTTGCTAACCTTGAAAGCTCAATAACAACTGTCTGCACAAGGTAAAGTCTGAGAATGCTCGGTAGATACTGTAAATCTTCTTGCAAATCAACTAAGCTCAGTAAGTGCTAATAGATGAGTTGTATGATATTTGTGTAACATCAAAGACAACACACAATTGGATAATTGTATACAATGTTGTCATCTTGAGTCACAGGTAAATTTAATTGTATGTATGCTATTATTTATTAAATTTATACACATGCTCATGATACATTTTTTCTTATATTGGACACAAGGTTTGATATCTTGTCTTAGTTGGTCACATCATGGAGCATGACATGATCATGTTTGATATTCATATATGTCATATATGTTATATTTGATATTGATTTACAATGATATTTATATTTATAGCTATGGGACATTCTACATTTAGAACATGCTCATATTTGAAATTTTTAATATTACCATGAGTTATCTGACCATTTGCATTTAAAGTAGACATATATGATATTTTGATGAGTTATGTGACCATTTACATTTATAGTTGACATATATGATCCTTTCATGAGTTATGTGACCATGTTAATATGTAATTGATATATTTGATATTTACATTTATACAATATCTTTTAGGTAAATGTGGAAACATATTTTTGGAATATATCCTATATTTTTTATTTAGAAAATTGGTAATGTGTAAGAAATTTATGTGTTCTATAAATTAATGAAAATATGTGTTAGATAATGTTATAGGTGTGTTGTAAAAGTGTCTAGAAAATGTAAATGTAAAAAGAAATCAATACATTATTTTTTAGATAATTATTAATGCGTAATAAATTTAAATGTTCTGTAAATTAATGAAAATATGTCTTACATCATTTTCTGGGTGTTTTTTAAAAGTGTATAAATATTGAAAAAAATAAAAACATGTATAACTATTGAAAAACAATTTATGTATATATAAACTTGAACTATTTTTATGAATCATTAAACCTATCTATCAATCAAAAAGTTGTTGATACATATGGTCATTGTCCTCTTTATCTTTAATAATCTCCAACAACTTTTCATGTTCCTTGATATTTGACATCCACTTTGGTTTGCTATGTCCTTTTTTTGGCATAATGTCAAACTGAATCTTTGTGGTTAAAACCAAGTGGCTATAATGCAAATTTTTTTTGCTAGACATGTATTCAATAAATCGAACACCATTGTCATAAATTTCCATTTGCTGATAATAGATGCCTACAAAATAAGATTTATATTTCATTTAGTATTCTTAATAATATAGAAAAGAAATGATTATTTACAATTAATCTCTCACTCTCTAATTAGTTGTATACATCTCATAAGAGAATAATCTATACCTTCTATAACAACTGAACTTGTTGGATATGATTGGTTATCATCATCTATATATGGTTCACTCAACATGATTTTTACTTTTGTACATCTAAGTAAATAATAATCCATACCTTTCATATTTTGAGTCCATCCACATTCATAGCGAAGATGTCACCTAAAAATGTACAAAAATAATGGAAATTGTAAATAAATAAATATGAAGACAAATAAATATAAAAATGAAACATGGTTGTAGAAATTCACCTGGAACAACTAACTTAGAAACACATTCATAATCAATTGAATACATAGGATTATGAATGTCTATGTCATTGTCATCTTCCTCATAAGGGTTACTTCTTATTATGTTTGTCCATGTCCATTCAAAGACATAGCCATTCAAAATATTCTTGCATTGACCCATTGCATTATTTTGAATGCAAACATCATAAAAACATGATTTTTCTCTTAGTTGAATTGCTGCAGGTTTGTGTTTTCTATTTGTCATCAATTGATGCAATCTTCTAATTCCAACAATGGGTTGACAATTGTAAGGACTTGATTGATCAATATTTGTAGCACATTAAATTGGCAAGCATCTATGTCAATCAAAATATTAAAGTAATTATGTCAAAGAAAAATGGAAAGCTTACAGCTTACCTTTCACTTCCCAAAAAAAATGTTTATTATATGTTGTATCACAAGGAGAAAAATGAGATTTGCACCATTCAACAAGTTGATTGGCTTTTTCTATCTTTGTGCCTATATAGGAAAGAAAATTATATCAATTTTAACAAAATATAAAAGAATTATCTAGTAGATGGTCATATGCATCAAATTTGATTAGTACATAATAATATTAAACCTGAAATTTCATGTAATATTATACCTGAAATTTCATGTTGGTAAAATGCATGCTTTACACATGCTCTTGCTCCATCATGCTCTCCTTTTCCATGATCACTTTCAAAGAAGTTCCAAAGAAACTTAACATTCTATCTTGCATATTGTATCACAAGCCAATTCAATGCTTTTGTAGACTTAAATTTCCCTAAGAAAAAAATTAAAATAAATTTATGAGTAATAAAATCTATATATAATTAATTTTTTAGTTAATTAAATATGTGCATAAAATTTTTTAGTTTAACTTTCAAATACACGTACCAGCACAACCATCAAACCAAATCCAATGTTCTAAAGCATTTATCCCATGATTTACAAGATCATCAAAGAACATTCCAAAACAATGAGCTACATAGATCCTATCATGAACCCTATCATCACTAAGATAAAAATAGACCTCGTTGATGATAATGTGTTCATTTGGATCAATACTTTCTACTCCATCCACCTCAAATTGTGCATTTCTATAGGAAACTTGTACAAAAATTGCAATTTTATCTAAGTGATAATATTTAGCTTGAGTTTCATATTGAGGGAAAGAAGTATAGTTTTTAGAGAAGTCTACAATTGATAGAACACATCCTAGTGGAAAACATTTTTTTGAATCTCAAAACTATTTCGCTTGCCATCTTGCACCATGACAATGTTGGATGTGTTGATAAATCATAGTTCTAAATTTATCCATAAACTTACCGTATGTCAAATTGCTCTCCTTCAAATCTATTTTTTTAGTTCTTATCCATTCCTTGTTTGATATATCTCATACTCAAATCTATTCCACACAACTAGTGTTGAAACATCAATATTGTCCATTTCATATAAATTTTTTTGCAACTCTCCACAATTTGAACATGCATTTTTTATTTATTGTATATTGATTTCATCTGACTCTTCAACATTATCACATAACCATGATTTGAAAAATTGTGTTGTGCTTCTAGGAATTATCACATCTGGCTTAAGTGTTGTCATAGCTTTTCTAAAAGATTGCAAATAAAGATGAAACTCAACATGATTTTGACAACAAAAAGCTTAACGTACCTTATTTATGTGTACAAAATATTGCTACAATTTTTTTTAGATGTCTTATTTTCATACCCATCTTTTCATCTTTGATCTGTATAGTGTCTCTTCTATTTGAGGAAACACATAACTGGTTGGTCTAATATTCAACAACCTATCTTTTAACATCTTCAAAATTTCTATCCTTTCAAGAAATTCAACAAAGATTGACCTAGTTCTTTTCAATGTTCTTATAAAAAAAAATTCTGCTTTTTATGTATCTTTGAACATTTCTTCTAGATAAATTGAGCATTTTAGACATTGCTCAAACTTGATTTTTTTGTGACAAGTCCATTTTCATAATCACAGTCATCGGTGCTCTTCGCGCAACACTCAAATCAGCTACTTGACTTTTTTTATCAATAACATTTAATGCATATCTCAAATTCTAAACTATTGTTGTCTTCACATTATCTTCTGAGCTTTTCTTATTGTTCACACCTAACAACTCTAGGACAAGACTCATTTCTATTTTCCTAAATAATCTGACAAATAATGTTACTTTACCAATTAGAGATTTATTTTCAAAAAAATCCCTCACATATTTTTCAAATGTAT
The DNA here is from genome assembly GCA_028749045.1 of Cupressus sempervirens. NCBI lineage: Eukaryota > Viridiplantae > Streptophyta > Pinopsida > Cupressales > Cupressaceae > Cupressus > Cupressus sempervirens. Next base: position 426,418,436 of record CM053786.1, read on the forward strand.
CTTAATTGTACTTTTAGGCATCATGTGTTCAGATGATTCAATTTCTCTAAAAAGAGAGTCTTCATCCATCTCCACCAAATTTTCCAATAGTAAACCTCATTTTCCAAATGTCGTACTCCTTCCTAGAACTTCACCAGGGTCTTCTTCAACTTCAATCAATGGATCTTCAATTGGTGGTTCTATATCACATTTTGTCCATCCATTCTTTTGGTCATCTCTGACTCGATCATATCTTTATTTATTCTAATAATTTATTTAAATCAAATTAATTAATAAATTTTAATTAAAAATAAATTTAATTAATCAATTTCAATACAAAAATAACTTTAAAAATTAAATTTCTAAATATTTTTTCAATAAAGTTCCATATAAAACTTTACGTTTTTACTACTACAAATGCAAATATAAATTAAATATAATAATTTATAAAATAAAAATTTACCTTTAAAATAAAGAGCTTATTTTACTGAATTAAATAGAACAATTTAAAAATAAAACTTTACCTTTAAAATAAAAAAACCTATTTTATTGAATTAAATATAACAATTAAAAAAATAAAACTTTACCTTTAAAATAAAAAAACCTAGTTTATTGTTTAAAGTGGATAAATATTTTAAGCTCACACTCGTGCATGTGACCTTATGCAAATGATATTTGGGTTGTACATATCTAATTGGATCCAATTCGACTAGATTTGGTCTACCCAAATTTGATTTGGCTAAAACTATCTATGTGTCATCCAATGTGGCACTTTCTTTCATGTTTTTTGCAATTCTAAAGTGCCTAACACTTCAAAGACCAATTTCATCATCAAAATTAGGGTTTCAAAAAAATAAAATAAAAGCACTGGATAGAACATGTAGTCAAAATTATGCCAATATAATCTTTTCTTATAGGTGACACAATATCGATTACAATAATTGCAAAATAATGCAAGTAGGTAATTCAATATTGAAGATGATGCACATTCAAAAAAATATAAAAATTAGTAGATGATAATAAAAAATTTTTAAATGATGAATTATTCTAGAGGAGAGAATCTTCTTTGATAGTATATAAGATTTATAATGGTTAACATATATTTACTAGGCAAAAGATGGTGGGAACAAAAAACTATTAAATTATGAAAAGTTCACCTTTAAAAAGCTATAATAGACAAAATATATAATATTTTTGTAAATTTATTTTTGATAGTTCTAGGTACATATGTAGTCAACAACATAATTCAAATTTAGATGAAAATACATTTATTTGCAGTTATTACTGTGGTGGAAACTATTACTCCTAATTTGCTCAATTTTTAACAATATCAAAAAAGGTTATTGAAATTATAAAAACATACTATTTTTATTTTTAGAATTTAAAAAAAAATAACATACATGAATTTTGTCATTTTATATACATTTCATCAGTTTACACCAACTTAAATTCAAAACAAAAATATGACTTTTACATTGTTGAAGTTTAACACTTTTTTTTTTATGTTAGCCTTTTCCTTTGTAAAATGGTGACACATGTTTTTACTTTTACCCTTACCTCATATGGCAGAGGTTTTACCCATGCAATCCTAAGTTTGACTACTTGTATATGACCCCTTTCATAGTCAACCAAGAAGCATATATCTTGCTCATAATCATCTACCAACTGCTTAGGGATCCTAAGCCTACTCTGCATCCATGATTTTTTCAAAGTTCTCACCCATCTCATTTATGACTTCATTAATCTAATACAATATTGGGGTGCCCTTCCTCCAAGCAACATTTCCTTTTGAAGGAAATAATTTTTGAGAATAAAAAATAAACAAATTAGGAGTGAACCGAACTTATGTGTATTATTCTTAGAATGTTGAATACTCTCCATATTCTTGCTCAACTAGGTGCATTGAATGTTGACAAGGTCAAATGATAGATTCTTCTTCATGACCTTGTATGCTAGGTCTATAGCTTTGCATGACACATTGTTTGGATGGCTTGACCTATAGATTTTGAGTGCAATAATATGGATGCAAAACTTGATCTCCATGTTAGAAACATTGTTCAATTTCATACCTCTTCCATCCCATTCAGCTAGAGTTATCTTTGCCAATTATGCACATCTTAGGGTCTTGGTAGCATTTGACTTCTCCAATATAGGATACCTTTTTGTCCTATGAATCATCTTCTTAGTGATATGATAGGTTTTCTCCAACCAGAATAACATGTCATGAAATCATCTTAGTATAAGCTTAATCCATTTGATTCAAAAATTTCTTGGCATGTGGATGATGTAGGTCAATCCCTTGAGCTTTAGATGCTTGTCTTCTAGCTTTAGTACATCATTTTCACATAATTTTGCATAGGTCTGATCTAGCTCGAGATTCCCTAAATCTTGGATAGAATAGTGACAATATGATCTAATATCATGAATAAGAAGTACCTTAGGAGGAATTGATGAGTGTGCTCCTTGTGGATCTTCTCCTCAACAATTGTTGGATATAGCTCAAATTTTAGAGGAATATAGTTTGAACTCTTTACCCACATTTTCAAACCCTTTTTGATCTTTACATTGAAAGATGTTTCCATATTTCTCGGTTGATGAAGGCTTTGAAGATGGTGAATTTACCTAAGACTTTCCTTCAACAAATTTTCTCTAAGTCACTTCGGGGGTTCAAGGAATGTGGTGCTCTTGAAAACTTTGAATTCACAATAAAAAATAAAATTTTAATTTTTTCCTTTTATAAATTTTCAATTTTAGGGCTCCATTAATGTTCCATACCTAGTTAGGTAAATGATGTTCAATTTTGTTTTCAACGTTTGAATGCTTGGCTAGCATTAGTAGATGATGCTTGGTTGAGTCAATGACTTAGTCAAGTCTATCTATGCTCCATTAGGTCTAAGAGGTAGCTCAGTTAGGTCTAATAGCTCAATTAGGCCTAAGGAGTGACCTAGTCAGAACTAACAATTTGGTCAAGTCTATGAATTTTTTTGTTCAAGTGCATCTAATATGTTGATCTAAACTTTCATGCTTGGATGACTAGAACTAATCTAGAATACAAATATGATCAAAGCTCTAGTGGTCTTTGTTGGCCAATTTTTCCCTCATTCAAACCATCACCGATATCTGATTAGAGAAACCTTCAATGGGCTAGGTTCCTTGTAGGGGATAATATCATGCTAAATTTGGTGGCTAACATTTTATGATAGCTCTTTTCTCTCTTGGCCAGGCTAACTGATATGGGATTTGATGGCTCTCATGTTTTTGTGAGCTATTTTCCTATCTCCTTGAAATAAAAAGGTGTTTCCATGTGTTTTCATTCCAATGTTACCTCGTGCTATAGCGCTTCCTCAAGGCTTTGAAGTTTGGAATTCTACCACATGACAAAGGTTCTTACTTCCGACATTATCTTTTTTGATTCTATGCTTTTTGTGTGGGTGGTTGGCTTGATGTGTCATCGAACATGATGCTACCATGGGTCACCATTCTGGTGCTTCCTCCTATTGTAATGCCTCCACAAGACCCAGAAGCCAAAAATCACATAGGATGCTGCCATGTGTCTTCCTCCTGGTATTTTTTCATACTGTAGAGTCTAAACAAGGTTTTGAGGTGTTTAATTGTACCATGTGGTGGAGGGTCCCATTTCTAACTTATGTCTGCCGAATGCACATATGCAAATCGATGACAAAGATTCAATAGAAGATTAAATGATCATAGTCCATTCTATTAAATGGAAAAATGTGAGATGCTGTCAATTGTCACCATTCTAGCATTTCTTCATGTATTGGAGTCTCTATGAGACTCCAAAACCTGTAATGGTACAAAATTCATTGGATTTGGCCCATCTTTGGGTCTCTTAACTACCTCTCAATCATCTGTTGGAAATAAAAAAGATCTACATTGATGCCTACATTTTAATATCTCATTGGGGAGATTTTCCACAATATCTAGATCATCTGTTTCAAAGAGATACCTTCATTGATGGTGAACTTATAGATTTGGGAAACTTAGATTCTTCCCTATGGTCAACTCTACAGGTTATCCTTCTTGGTAACTTTTTTTTTTCATGACACGACATGAAGGCTAGTTCTTCAATGCCCAACTACTTCTTGGACCTTGATTGGCACGACACCAATGCATTCCATGCCTCTTTAATGCATATAATGAAAAAAATTAGTGATTTCATCTCTTCTAGCTGGGTGCATGGGTTTTGGTCTCTTCTTGTCACTTCTATCATTAAATTGCACTCCATGATCATATTTCTTCCTGATTCTTAGTTATTTCTCTCATCTACAACTCAACTCCACCTAGTTTGGGTTTGAACTCAATTTTAAATCATAGTTATGCTTGAACTCTTTAAAAGGAAGCTAAATATATGTTTCTTGGTTTCCTCTCTACTTGTATTTTGTAGCAGCATTATGCTCTACAATTTTTTCATTTTATGAATAGAAAACTTAGTTTTTACCTCATCTTGCTAACTTCATATATTGTGCATTTGTTTCCTTGTATGGGTCATTTCTTGTTTGTTCTTTCATGTTTGCATGTCATGTCTAGTTTATCATTGAATGTTGTATTGTGAACTTGCTTCCTTGCATTAGTTCATTAATTTTTACCTTCATGTAAATTATGAAACAATAGATTTGAGTTGAGATCTATGTGTTTGGGTTATCATTGATGACTTATGCAGTTGTGGGAAGAGTTGTGACCCCTGTTCTATCTCAGTGGATTACCCCCTTTGATCCCTTTTTGCATTTAATTCTAGTTCTCCTTCTTCCTTTTCCTCTCAAAGTAGTAGTTGAGGTGCACCCTGATAGTGAGGAAGTTGATCTTCTCTTGAGATTTAGCCTCAAAGTGCAAGTCCTACACTTAGAGGTTGTTTCCATGTTACATAAGGTCTGTTAAGGGTCATACCTTAAGAAATGGCACAAACTTTTGTCTCAATAATTTCTAGCATGCTCAATGGGATAGATTTTGGTTTCATAATTCTATTAGAAGCCAATATAATATTCATGCATTGATAATTTGAGCGTTATTCTCAATGAAATATGCCTTTAGAGGCATTTTATCTAACACCATGGCAACTCTATGAATCTACCAGTTTCAACAGACCAAGTGCTGGTATTATTTTTAGTTTTCATGTTTCCTTAGGATTTATGTGAAATTTTTTTCTTAGATGCCTTATCATGGATCCACTTCATAGAGATTCCTTTCATTCTCCCTCCCCCATATCATGAAGAGGCCAGTTTTAGCCCAAACCTTCATATTATTTTTAGCCATGAATGCCTTGATATTTCTCCCTCAAAGTACATTTCAGTCCAAGATATCCGTGAGCATCAAGAGAGGAAGAGAAAATCAAGCCCATATGTTGATTCCTCATTAGGTCAAAACTCCCTTGCAGTATCAAATGATTGGCATGAGCTCAGTTTCTCATCAAATCTTATAATGGGCCCAAGGCCAAGTTAGAAGAGCTCTATGACTATGTAGATTGTTTGCTCCTTGGCATTTCTAACTTGGCAAGGACTTTTTGAGGAAATTCATAATCCTTATGACTTTTCAAATGGTGGGAGCTTTGATTTCATGATCCTCCTCATGAGTTTTTGGGTTGATGTGATGCACAACAACAAGGAGATGTGGATATCTTATCCTTATGTGTGTTAGGTGGTATCTGAGACTACAGATGTTTCTAGAGAGTCTTAGGAGGATCTCTTGCTATTTCAATAAGAAGAAGAACTAAAACATAAGAAATATGAGGAGGAGGAAAGAATCAAGCTTGCCAAAGTGTAGGATGTTGAAGTGCAAGAGCCTCTAAGGGTAAGTACACAAAGTTGTGGTGCCAAAAGGGGGGTATAAGTGGACACCTTTTTCCTGAAATCAGAAAATTTTGGACTTCAACAAGAATTTGAAGATAGTTACACTCAAAATTTTAAAATATGACAAAAACAAAAGTCTTAGTCCTTTGAATCTAGTTTCTAAACTACTAATTTTTTTCAAAATGGTTTAGTTTTAGGTCCTCAAAAAAGGGGGCCACAGAAAGTGGTACTATTTATTCCAAAAAAACATAACATAGTACAAGGTGTGGCCCCCCTAAAATTTTAAATTTTTTTTTTAAATTCTTTAATCGCTCCTGTCAAAAGTTACCTAACACTATGTAGTTTATCCCAAATTTTTTGGGTAATTTTATAACGTGTATTTTTTTTTAATGAATTTTTTAATTAGACCCATCCCAAAAACGTGAAATATCTATGTGCTCCCCCTAGAAATGATTGAAAACTAATCTAAAATCAAAACTTCTTTTTTTCAAAGTGTGTAGAATGGAGTCTAGTTTCTAAAAAACTAAGTTGTTACAAAATTCGACGAATGAGCTAAAATCTACAGCTCAATTAGTACATGGTGGTTTTTGACAAAAAATGAACATACATTCAAAAGAAATTATAGATGAAAGACTTAAAATAGTTCAAATTAAAAATAAATTATATGGTTAGATAGCTAACACAGAGACCTATAATGTTATGTAACCTGATCTTATCGATACCCAACCATGAGGAATCTTGAAGGGGAGCACACAAGAAAAATCAATCATTTTTTGTATGTTTGCTGGAAAACACGTCTCAGAGCTATTTATAAACTCCAAACCTTTGGGTTGGATCTCCAAGGCAAAACCAAGCCTTAGGCTTGGTTTTAATGCAAAGATTTGAATAGTGCGTGCGCCCTATAGCACGTGCACCCTATAGCACGCACGCGCTATTAAAATGCTATTGAATTCGAGGTAGTGCGCACGCACTATTGAGACCTAAATTGCAAATGAAAACCAAGAGAGAGCTAGGGGGTGGGGCGAGGGAATGGCTATTTGTGTGTGTGAGAGAGATAGAGAGAAAGTAGGGGATGGGAGAGGGGAGAGAGGAAATGTGAGAGAGTAGGGGTGGCAAAGAGAGTACAAGATGCAAGAGAGAGGAAGTATGAGAGAGAGAGTAGAGGTGGCAAAGAGAGAGTACAGGATGGGGGAGAGAGATTGAAAGTAGGGGGATGGGAGAGAGAGGAAGTGTGAGAGAGAGTACAAGTTGGGAGAGAGAGAATGAGAGTAGGGGATGAGGGAGAGAGAGAGTAGGTGGTGGGAGACAGAGTGGGAGAGGAAGAGTGAGAGAGAGGAGGATGGGAGTGCATGTGTGTGAAAGAGAGAGAGTAGGGAATGGGAGAGGGGAAAGATAGAATAGCTTGAGAGAGAGTAGGGGATGGAAGTGAGAGTAGGGGATGGAATAGAGAGTAGGCGATGGGAGATGGAGTGGGAGAGGGAGAGAGAGAGGGGGGATGGAAATGTGTGTAAGAGAGAAAGAGAGAGAGTGTAAAAATGTGAAAGAGGGTAGGGGGTAGCAGAGAGAGAGTAGAGAGTGAGAGAGTGAGAGTGAGAGAGAGAGAGAGAGAGAGAGAGAGAGAGAGAGAGAGAGAGAGAGAGAGAGAGAGAGAGAGAGAGAGAGTGAGAGTAGGCAGTGGGAGAGGGAGAGCGAGTGAGCGAAAAAGTAGAGGATGGGAGAGGAGAGAGGGGGGATGGGTGTGTGTGAAAGAGAGAGAGTAGGGAATGAGAGAGGGGAGAGAGAGATAGAGAGAGTAGGGGATGGGATAGAAAGAGAGTAGGCAATGGCAGAGGGAGTGGGAGAAGGAGAGAGAGGGTGGATGGAAGAGAAACAGATTAGGCAATGGCAGAGGGAGTGGGAGAGGGAGAGAGAGGGGGGATGGAAGTGTGTGTAAGAGAGAAAGTAGGGGATGGGATAGAGTGTGAGAGTGTGAGAGAGAGTAGGGGTGGCAAAGAGAGAGAGTGAGAGTAGGGGATGGGAAAGAGAGGGAGAGAATGAGAGAGAGAGATAGTAGGCGATGGGAGAGGGAGTGGGAGGGAGAGAGAGAGGGGGGGAATGGAAGTGTGTAAGAGAGATAGAGTTGGGGATGGGAGAGAGTAGGCAATGGGAGAGGGAGTGAGAGAGAGAGAGAGGGGGGGGGAATGGGAATATGTATAAGAGAGATAGAGTAGGGGATGGGAGAGAGTGTGAGAGTTTGAGAGAGAGTAGGGGGTGGTAGAGAGAGCTTGTACAGGATGGGGGTGAGAGAGAGAGAGAGAGAGAGAGAGTAGGGGATGGGAGAGAGTGTGAGAGAGAGTAGGGGATGGAAGAGAGAGAGTGAGAGTAGGGGATGGGAGAGAGAAAGTAAAGAGGGAAAGAGAGTACTTGAGAGAGAGAGAGATAGTAGGTGGTGTAAGAGGGAGTGGGAGAGGGAGAGAGAGAGGGGATGGGAGTGTGTGTGAAAAATCTAGAGAGTAGGGGATGGGAGAGGAGAGAGAGAGGGGGGGATGGGAGTGTGTGTCTATGAAAGAGAGAGAGTAGGGGATGGGAGAGGGGAGAGAGAGAGTAGGGGATGGGGGAGAGAAAGTAGGCAGTGGGAGAGGGAGTGGGAGAGGGAGAGATAGAGAAGGGGAATGGGAATGTGTGTAAGAGAGACAGAGTAGGGGATGGGAGAGAGTGTGAGAGTGAGAGAGAGAGAGTAGGTGGTGGCGGAGAGAGCTCGTACAAGATGGGAGAGAGAGAGTGAGATTAGGGGATGGGAGTGTGAGAGAGAGTAGGGGATGGGAGAGAGAGAGTGAGAGTAAGGGATGGGATGGGAGAGAGAGAGAGTAGAGAGGGAGAGAGAGAACTTGAGAGAGAGAGATCTAGTAGGCAGTAGGAGAGGGAGAGGGAGAGAGATAGGCGGGATGGGAGTGTGCGTGACAGATGTAGAGAGTAGGGGATGGGAGAGAGTGTGAGAGTGTGAGAGAGACTAAGGGGTGGAAAAGAGAGTATGAGATGGGAGAGATAGAGTGAAAGGATGGGAGAGAGTGAGAGAGAGAGTAGGGGGCGGCAGAGAGAGAGAGAGTACGAGATGGGAGAGACAGAGTGAAAGGATGGGAGAGAGTGTGAGAGAGAGTAGGGGATGGGAGAGAGTGTGAGAGAGAGTTGGGAATGGGAGAGAGAGAGAGAGAGAGAGAGTAAGAGTAGGGGATGGGAGAGAGAGAACTTGAGAGAGAGAGATAGTAGGTGACCTAGGAGAGGGAGTGGGAGAGGAGGAGAGAGAGGGATGGGAGTGCGTGTGAGTGATCTAGAGAGTAAGGGATGGGAGAGGGGAGAGAGAGAGGGGGATGGGAGTGTGTATCTGCAAAAGAGAGATTTTAGGGGATGGGAGAGGGGAGAGAGAGAGTAGTGGATGGGAGAGAGGGGCGGATGGGAGTGTGTGTAAGAGAGAGTAGGGGATAGGAGAGAGTGTGAGAGAGAGTAGGAGGTGGCAGAGAGAGAGAATGGGATGGGGGAGAGAGAGAGTGAGAGTAGGGGATGGGAGAGAGTGTGAGAGAGAGAGTAGGGGATGGGAGAGAGCTTGAGAGAGTAGGGAGAGGGAGATAGAGAGAGGGGGATAGGAGTGCATGTGACAAATCTAGAGAGTAGGGGATGGGAGAGAAGAGAGAGGGGGGATGGGAGTGTGTGTGTGTGTGTGTCTATGAAAGAGAGAGAGTAGGGGATGGGAGAGAGTGTGAGAGAGAGTAGGGGGTGGCAAAGAGAGAGTACGAGATGGGAGAGACAGAGTGAAAGGATGGGAAAGAGTGTGAGAGAGAGTAGGAGGTGGCAGAGAGAGAGAGAGAGTACAAGATGAGAGACAGAGTGAAAGGATGAGAGAGAGTGTGAGAGAGAGTTGGGGATGGGAGAGAGTGTGAGAGAGTTGGGGATTGGAGAGAGAGAGTAAGAGTAGGGGATGGGAGAGAGAGAGTAGAGAGGGAGAGAGAGAGAGAGATAGTAGGTGGTGGGAGAGGGGAGAGAGAGAGAGAGAGAGAGAGAGAGAGAGAGAGAGAGAGAGCATCCCAAGAGAGAGAGTAGCGGATGGGAGAGAGGGGCAGATGGGAGTGTGTGTAAGAGAGAGTAGGGGATGGGAGAGAGTGCGAGAAAGAGTAGGAGGTGGTAGAGAGAGAGAATGGGATGGGGGAGAGAGAGAGAGAGTGAGAGTAGGGGATGGGAGAGAGTGTGTGAGAGAGTAGGGGATGGAAGAGAAAGAGTAGAGAGTATTGGATGTGAGAGGAGAGAGAGAGGGGGATGGGAGTGTGTATCTATAAAAGAGAGTTTAGGGGATGGGAGAGAGAGAGTAGAAGATGTGAGAGTGTGAGAGAGAGTAGGGAGATGGGGGAGAGAGAGAGAGAGAGAGAGAGTAAGAAGTGGGAGAGGGAGGATGGGAGTGTGTGTGAGAGATCTAAAGAGTAGGGGATGGGAGAGGAGAGAGGCTGAGAGAGATAGAGAGAGTAGGCAGTGGGAGAGGGAGAGCGAGAGAGAGTAAAGGATGGGAGAGGGGAGAGAGAGAGTGTGTAGAGGATGGGAGAGGAGAGAGAGAGTAGGAAGAGAGAGAGAGAGTAGGGAGAGAGAGAGAGAGAGAGTAGGGAGGGTGGAGAGTGATGTGTTCTCACATAATGCGTACGCGCTATAGCGCGTACGCATTATGTGAAATCACCTAAAAATGGTCAAAAAACAACTTTGGGGCTTGTTTCATTCATTCTTTGCTTTTTTTTGTTCTGCACTCTGTTATCCTGACAGAAATTGCGGGTTTCAATACAACAAACACTCTTTCAAGGTGGCAAACACTATTTCAAGCTAACAAACACTATTTCAAGGTGGCAAACACTTTTGGAAGCTAGCAAACACCAAATTCAATCATTGGATACACGTTTTGAAGACTTTTTGAATATTCCTTGTATAGAAAAGGTTAGTGCAATCTATTTTAAATATTGTTTGTTGATATATAGATACAAATTTGATTATAATTTGACATGTTGTTTAATATATAGTGAATTCATTGAAATTTGTATGTTTCAATAAAATGTTATTTCGAAATGGTTAGAAATTTAACAAGTCATTTTATATATATATTGTGTATTCATTCAAATAATTATAATTATTATATGTATTTGAATAATTTGTAATTTACACATTTTAAGTAATTCAAATGTTTGAATAATTTGACATGTAGAAATCATCATCATGCCAAGGAAGAAACCAAAAAATCAAACAAATGAAGATAGGGAGAGAGATTTGGCAATTAAAAGAGATAAAATGAAATTACTATGTGAGCAAAGAAAATTGCAAAGCAATAATGAAGAATTGACTTTCGAAGAGGATCAAGAACCACCGGTACCAAGAAACAAAGAGGAAGAATTGGAAAGACAAAGAGAACAAATGAGACTGTTACGCTCAAGAAGACAATTGAATTGTGAAGCTACACCATCTTCTAATGTTGGAGTCATATTGTCCGCTACACCATCTTCCAATGTTAAAGTCATATCGTCCTCTCATGTTGAAGAGACACCGATTTGTAGATCCGATGATATACACACTCCATCATGTCATGTTGAAGGCACAACATCAACACATCAAGTAGGTGATATTCCATATTTTGCATCTTATTGTGAAGGCACATCATCTTCCCTTCAAGGTACGCAATACACTCAACCTTATGTTGATGTTCAAAATGTTGAGAGAATTGAAGAGATTATAACACCTTCTAGAATTTGTTTTAGAAGACCAAAATATTTGATTGATATTGATAGTAACATTTTGAAATCAATGCCTGACAAGATTAGCAAGCGTACTCGTCAAAGAAAAGTTAATCGTATGTGGAGATTATTTTTTGATGAATTAAATATTACAGGTCAATGCCAATTATTTGTTGAAATGATGAGGAATTTAAAATTTAGGCTTATCATGAAGATTCTTGGGCTAAGAACGATGGAGGATTCAAATGAAAAAAACATTGTAAAGAATCTAATTAATGCTTATGACAAAGTGGGTTCTAAATCACGCAACAAAGATAGTAATATCGCAAGACGAGTACTTACATCGACAATAGTAAGTAGCCAAATGAAGAAAGATCGACTCATGAGAAAGACAAGCAAAATATTAAAAATTGGTAGAGGTACTCTAAGGAGAGCCATGCTAAGGCGTGAGAGATTGGAAGATCCAACAAAAAATGAGTTATGGACATTTAGCGGTAGACTACCACGAAAGGATAAAGAAATTAGTGAAGCCTTGAAATCATTGATCGAAGATTTTTGGAAAAATAACACATGTGTTTCCCCTAATCAAAGAGATGTTGTAATAAGGAGGATTGGTAGCCAAAATCGTGAGCCACATGCGAAACATTTTTTGGACACAACTCAGACACAAGTTTTTGCAAAATTTATTAGTATGTATCCTCAAATTCGAATAAGTCAAAGATTTTTTGAGATGGGTAAACCTTTTTATGTGAAAATAAATCACACACGCACAACTTGTTGTTGTAGGATACATATTGAATTTTCTAACCATTTTGATGTTTTTAGGCATATATGCGTAATTTTGCATTCTCAGTTTGTTTTGTAGGATTGTGACATAAATGAGCCACCAAGATCTTCAAGAGAATTCATATCCAACATTTTATGTGAAATAAGGGACGGCCAACAATTTTACAAGACATCATGCTTGGATGGTACGTGCTTATTTTGTGGTTCTTTGCAACTTTTATCAACTTGTCAACATATGGATAGTACACATACAATTGGAAATGAAATAGTAGATTACGAAAAATTTAAGACAGTGACATCTGCTCTAAAAGATGGGAAACATGGTAAAAGATGTGATTTAGTCATTGAAAAGATTCTAGTGTATGAGTTCATGAAGATTTTTTGTGAAAACATTATTTAGAAGTATGCAAGGCATACCCATGGAGCTCGATGGCTGGATTTGCAATTCAAGTTGTGCAAGGATACGTTTCCACTGGATACCATTATTTTGATTGTAGATTTCACAGAGAACTACACACTACAACCACAAAATGAGGTACAAGCAAAGTATTATACATCTGAACAGGTTTCCATATTTGTTCACATAACATTCATGCATTCACCTACAAGTACAGAGGATGATAGAAAGATTTTGAGGGAGTACCATTTTTACATCAGTGATGATCGATCAAATTCTACGGAGTTCATACATGGTTGTTTTCAATTATTTTATGGAGATTTGGCTAACAGGGGCATCACATATCATCAACACATTATTTGGTCAGACAATTGTGCATCTCAATTCAAGAATGCACAGATGTTCTATTGGTTGAGCAGGATGCACAAGTTGTGTAGAATTCAATACATGTGGAATTTCATAGAGGCTTGTTATGGAAAGGGAGAGCACGATGGTGCAGGCGCATGCATCAAAAGAGCCTTAGCTCATGAAGAACTAAAGTATAAAGATGGAGCACTATTAACAGATAAAAAATCCATCGTCCAGTGGTGTAACACTACAATGGGTCCAGATAAGGAAGGTGAGTCTACAGTTCGTAGATTTTTTTGGTTGATAGATAATACTAACATTGCACCATATCAGGATTGTTGCACACTAATAGGATCCAGTGAGTTGCACTCTTTTAGAAGCTCTAATGCAGGTTCATGGAGTATCCACACACAAAAAATGGCATGCTATTATCCATCATGTGCAGAGAAAAATTGGGATGACTGTGAGTCAACTAAATGGGTGGACAAATGGGATATACGGGTTTTGCACCCAATTGACACCTATCATCCCCCACAAGCATTGAAAATGGTACAGATGGAATCGTCTATTGACTTTGACCACTTGTCTGATCTAGTGCAACCTGGTAATATATATATTTATCTATCTATGTAATTTCAATATGTAACTTTATAACTTTTATGCAAGTATTTTCTGAATTAATGACCACATTTTGCACATTTGTCACTGTAGGCCATGTTTTTGCTGTTATTGCACCTGAAGACAATGAAGAAGGGATAGATTATTATTTGTGTTGTTGTGTTCAAGCCAAACAAAAATTAGATCACTCGGTTATAGATGGTGAAGGTTTAGAGTACCATGTCGGTGCGGTGGTTGTAACCGGCACATGGCTTAGACGATATTCTATGAAGAACCCTAACTTTTGGTTATTCGAGGATTGACAAACAGAGAGGAAGATTCCTCATTATTCAAATCTTGTTGTCACATCAAATGTCCACTTGATAGAATATGGTGGAAAACCACATAATAAGCATCTTTGGAAAGTTCACGAGTCAGACCACGAGGCAATACTTGAGACATTAAAATGTCGAGCAAATCTAGTTGGCTCATTAGATTGAATACAGAGAGAGCGAGAGAGAGAAAGAGTGATCAACTAGATCCAAATACATTGTTGGAACCTCTTCCCCAAGACTGTCCACATGACTAAGGTGGACCGTATTGTTATGATGCGTAAGTGATGAGATTTAGTTTAAATCATAGATTTTATGTTTTGATTTGTTTAGAATCTAGATTTTATGTTTTGATGTCTCCAATTTTTTTAAAGCTAGAACAATATTTTTCATATTTTCTTATTGTGACAATATTTTTCTTTCATTGCATGTTCTCTTGGATGACAGGAGGGAGAGAAGAAAAATAAGTAGATTTCCAAATAGCTAGCCACCCTTCTTCATGTAATTTATTCATTTAAGGTAAAAGTCCCATTTCCTTTGTTTGGCTTTGGTATTTGGTTATTTAAAGTCATTATTATAGTTGGACCTTCGTATGTTTGAATTTGGGATTGAATCTAGTTGTGAATCTTGCATTAGCAAGCTTAATCTAATATCAATGTTTGTTGTATGCTCAAGGTTTTATCTCCTATAATAGTCCACTAGCTGGTTCAGGTTTTCTGGTTGGGTATTTTTAGGTGCAATTGTACCTAGTCCCTTCATATTTTGTCCATAACTCCTCAACAAAGTGTTAATTGGTTCATCTAATAAGCCATTGATTTTTAGGAAGGATTCAATAGTGATTTCCTCCCCCTCGCTTTACAACTCATCAATATTTTCATCATCTACAGTAGTTGTTTCTTCCGATCCACTACTTGTGGGTTGTGGTTTAGATCCCTATTTTCCATCCTCATCAACAATGAAGCACTTTCTTGGGCTTATATCATTCACTAAAACCTCCCTATTCAAAGACCATATCCCTATCCTATGGAAACCACTCATTATATTATCAGGTGTAAGTGCTAAATTGGAGGCTTTGCTGGATAACATTCCTAACTCCTCACGACCAATATTGATTTGAGGGTTCCTAGCCAACCACACATTCCAAATATGTTTTAAGTAATATTTTAATGGTGAGAAAAAACTAACATCCAATGATTGACACCTATAGATGGTATACGCTACAAGTGACACATAATCTATGCCCAACTTCTTTTCTTTATCAATTATTTTCCATGTCATATGGATTCCATGATCATCAAATACTAGAAGACACCTTTTTGAGAGAAACACCCCACATGGAATTGTTCTTACAAAGTGGTCTAGCCAATTCAAGAATAATTATTTCATCATCCATCCATGTACTTGGACCGCCATGCATGCCTTGAGATCATAATTGAAAATGTAGTTTTTTATATGTTCTCTTAGCCTTGAACAAATAAAAATTGGAATTCTCTAACCAACAGTAATGTAAGGAGACCCACCCTGCTAGTTTAGGCCATTATGCCCAAACTAACCAATGACTTCTTCTGATCCTATAGGGTTTCTTCCTGACCCTATTCCCAAGAGGATATCTCCCAACTATCCCCTTCCCTAGGATCTATGCACACCAATTGACTATGTCAACTTCAATCACCCCAATATTCAAATGAAGTCATTTTCTCTCTACTAGGAAAAATTTGGCACAAACCCCAATGCAATATCTAGGGTTATTATATGGTCCTCAACTTGATATTTCCAAACTCTTTTTAATCATCACAAGACTCCACTCACCAACCCAAATCATAGATGTCCTTTTCTTTCTTACTTGACCTACTAGGTCTAGAGCCCCAATTAGGCCAAAATTTTCAAACTCACTAGGTGCTCTTGCACCATTATCCCCATGTGACAAAGAACTCATGGTGGATAAATCTGAAGGAATTTCATAGGAATACCTTTCTTTCCGAAATCACTCTCATCTATCCATGTTACTTCATATTTTGGTTGATCCTTCCATTTGATAAGATGCTCCATACAGGTGCCATGACAAGTCTTCTTCTTGATTCTTGAATCCATAACCTTTTCAGCTTTTGGCTGAGATTATAATGGGATAGTGACTTCTTCAACCTTTGATTTTGTTTGTCCTTCTATGAATCTAGGCCCTTTATATTGAACTTAGTCCTTGACATTAAAGATAAGGTAAATTTCCAAGTTTGGTGGGAGTTCTATTTTGTCGGCATTAGAACCATAATTTGCAAGTACCTTACAAGGTCCTATCTTATGCATTTGTAGCTTGGTTGGAACACCCTATGCAAGTACCAAAACTCATCCTTGGCATCATATCATGGCCTCAACACCTTGGATCATCTCAAAACATCTCATCTAACATATTCCAACTCCTTGCACACTCTCAACAACTCATCTCTTACACTTTCTCAATTTTGCCTCTTCTAGGCTTGTTCCAACTAGCCCTTGCCAGTCACTAATTTGTTGTTTTCTCCAAAATTTTCCATATAACTTCCTAAACTATTGGGTGATTAAAATACCCTTTTCCTCACTCTAAAATATACTCCAAAACCAATTACACTTGTTTTGTAAAATATCACTCAAAACTAGCTATTTTAGTCTGCCAACTAGGCCTAGTTTGAGGCCATTTACAAAGCAACTCACAATCCCTTGAATTTTGGAACTCCCATGACCCAAAAAAGTCTTAAGACACGACTCAAATGCAAGGATTCTTCTAATTTTTTGGTCTCATGATCAACTTTACAATGGTTTTTACAAAACCCTCCTTTCTAGCCCCTTTACCCTAGGGCTTTCTAGAACTCTTACTTTGCAACGTCTCTAGAACCCCAAAATGGTTCAAACACCTTCACTTTGGTTATATTAGATGACTTCAAACATAAAATGAAACTCTTGTTTGGAGAAAACACTAAATCCACCTTGGGAGCAATCACATACCCCTTTTTATGCACTCAAATTTTAGGGAAAACTATGCAAATACTTCTTAAATGGTTTCAACACTCAAATTTTCAGATGGAAACGGTGATTATAGACTCAAAAAAAAAAAGAAAATTCCCAAACTTGAAGTTTCTCAACACTCAACAATCAAATTTCAAAACTGTTACCAGGACTCACTACTAGAACAATTTCTAGTTTTAATAGTCAAACTCCCAAACCATACAAAGGACCCCCCACTGTTTTTACATTTCTAAACACTCTTTTTGGAGACCTACAATAACCTCTCTCACTTTTTGGAGATCACACTCCGTTTTCATTTTACGATGCCATCTCGGGTGATGCTGAAACTTGCAATGTCAGCTAGTACAAAGTTGCCAACTGCCAAATCTCTCTCACCTTTCCTCGTGGGATCAAACTGTCTACTCTGTTAGCTCTGTGTTGCTGGGTAAGTCCTATCCCCAACCTCATCCTATCCCCTTCAGTGCTTGAACTTTCTTAGGCACGCCAATCCAGAATGTCCCCAAGGGTCACTAAATGCCATAGGGCTGCGATCTTTGACGGGGCATATCTCGGAGCTCGTGCGAGGTATGGATGCAATTCTATTTCCTACAGGACCATGTTGTGGAGACCTACAATAACCTCTCACTTTTTTGAGATCACACTCCATTTTTTTTTACAACACCATCTCGGGTGATGCTGAAACTTGCAGTGTGGGCCAGTACAAAGTTGCCAACTGCCAAATCTCTCTCACCTTTCGTCGTGGGATCAAACTGTCTACTCCGTTAGCTCTGGGTGGCCAAGTAAACCATATCCCCAACCTCGTCCTATCCCCTTCAGTGCTCAAACGTTCTCAGGCATGCCAATCTGGAATGTCCCCAAGGGTCACTAAATGCCATAGGGCTGCGATCTTTGACGGGGCATATCTCAGAGCTCGTGCAAGGTATGGATGCGATTCTAGTTCCTACAAGACCATGTTGTAGAGACCTACAATAACCTCTCTCACTTTTTGGAGATCACATTTTTTTTTCATTTTACAATGCCATCTCGGGTGATGCTGAAACTTGTAGTGTTGGCCAGTACAAAGTTGCCTACTGCCAAATC
Organism: Cupressus sempervirens; assembly: GCA_028749045.1. Lineage (NCBI taxonomy): Eukaryota > Viridiplantae > Streptophyta > Pinopsida > Cupressales > Cupressaceae > Cupressus > Cupressus sempervirens. Next base: position 426,436,491 of record CM053786.1, read on the forward strand.
TCTCTCATCTTTTGTCATGGGATCAAACTGTCTACTCCATTAGCTTTGGGTGGCTGGGTAAACCCTATCCCTAACCTCTTCCTATCCCCTTCAGTGCTCGAACATTCTCAAGCATGCCAAACCGGAATGTCCCTAAGGGTCACTAAATGCCACAGGGTTGCGATCTTTGATGGGGTATATCTTGAAGCTCGTGCAAGATATGGATGAGATTCCAATTCCTACAGGACTGTGTTGCAGAGACCTACAATAACCTCTCTCACTTTTTGGAGATCACATTCCATTTTCATTCTACAATGCCATCTTGGGTGATGCTGAAACTTGTAGTGTTAGCCAGTACAAAGTTGCCAACTGCCAAATCTCTCTCATCTTTCCTTGTGGGATCAAACTGTCTGCTCCATTAGCTCCGAGTGGCCAGGTAAACCTTATCCCCAACCTCTTCCTATCCCCTTCAGTGCTTGAACGTTCTCAGTCATGCTAAACCAGAATGTCCCTAAGGGTCACTAAATGCCATAGGGTTGCAATCTTTGATGGGGCATATCTTAGAGCTCGTATGAGGTATGGATGTGATTCTAGTTCCTATAGGACCATGTTGTAGAGACCTACAATAACCTCTCTTTCTTTTTAAAGATCACATTTCATTTTCATTTTACAACGCCATCTCGGGTGATGCTGAAACTTGTAGTGTTGGCCAGTACAAAGTTGCCAACTGCCAAATCTCTCTCATCTTTCATCGTAGGATCAAACTGTCTGCTCCATTAGCTCCAGGTGGCTGGGTAAACCCTATCTGCAACCTTTTCTTGTCCCCTTTAGTGCTGGAATGTTCTCAGGCATGCCAAACCAGAATGTCCCTAAGGGTCACTAAATGCCACTGGGCTGCGATCTTTGATGGGGCATATCTCAGAGCTCGTGCGAGATATGGATGAGATTCCAATTCCTATAGGACTTTGTTGTAGAGACCTACAATAACCTCTCTCACTTTTTGGAGATCACATTTCATTTTCATTCTACAATGCCATCTTGGGTGATGCTGAAACTTGTAGTGTTGGCTAGTACAAAGTTGCCAACTGCCAAATCTCTCTCATCTTTCGTCATGGGATCAAACTATCTACTCCATTAGCTCTGGGTGGCCGGGTAAACCCTATCCCTGACCTCTTCCTGTCCCCTTCAGTGCTCAAACTTTCTCAGGCACGCTGAACCAGAATGTCCCTAAGGGTCACTAAATGCCACAGGGCTGCGATCTTTGATGGGGCATATCTATGGGCTATCAATACTTCGACTATACTTTAAGTCAACGATTATCAATATGTGAAAAAATGGAACTCGTTGTATTTTGAAGTACTGAGATGATGGCCTTGCCCTTCCCCACGAGTTTCAAAAATGGGAGACATTAGGTAAGAGAGTGAAAATGTTACTATCGCTTCAATGCACATGACGCAATTGGAAATGCAAATTTTGATGGTAATCATTTTGTGATAAGGGAGAGACTAGGGATGATCATTGTTACTATCTCTTTAGTAGTGGAATTTTTTTTCTCTTGAATTTGGTGGTGGCGGATCAGTGGTAAGTCTCCTTGGATATTCCTTCTTATGATGTTAGTGACAAGTGTTGCTCTTTGAAAACACTTGTACAATATTTTTTAAATTATTAGATAAAAATAGAGAATTGTAAGTATTAAACATGATTAGCCTTTAGTTCCTAGAAGATATTTATTTCCCCATCAATGCATTTAGAAAGTTAAGTTTTAAGAAGATCATAAATAGAAAAAATTAGAGAAGTGATTTAAACATTTATATTGATTGGAAACACGCGAGTCTTGAGTTTCCTCTACCTTTTAAAGAACGTTCCTTAGCTAGCAGACCTAATTCCAAATTCCATAAGACTGTCATTGCGCTAAAGATTTAGGAAACCAACTGCTCTAAGATAAAGCTTCCTGGTCAATAATAATCTAGCCTATTGAGGAACATAATACTTCTCAATTAAACTTGTGTTAATTCAGTATTAATTTTGTAATTAACTACAATTTCAGTATCTGTGTACAAGGGGTGACTGAAAAAACTATTTGAGGTCCAATTTGAAAATATATTTGTAAGGATCTCGACTGAGGTTCACAACTTCGATGATTAATACATTCATTCAGGCCAGAACCTCACTACAAAAAAATAATATATAAAAAAGGTAGTGAATAACGTCATGTCTAGACCCAAATCAACCAATGAAAGTCAAATTAGCATAATGTGGAAAAACAATATATGCATTGAGTGGGTTGTCATAAAAAAGCTTCATAATAAAATTCATGTCTAGAATTAAAAGACCTTAAAGAAAATTTATGCTTGTAACACAAATGGCCATTCAAAACTGAATATGATTACAATATGTGAAATAGCATTACAAGAACTTGTAATGCTCTTGTGAACATCGTGTTAATTCTTGTAAGAATCCCTAAGATGCTTGTTATACTCAAAATTTTGTTGAAATTGAATTAATTTTTATCTTGTCAGTTAATTGGCTTAGGGTGATATATGCTTCTTGGGTGGAATAATGAGTTCGTGATTAACTCTGTATTAAGATTCATAGCATCTTCTAGTTATTTGCAAAGGAAATTTATAAATTACTTGCTAATGTCATATGGCTTGCTTGAGAAAGATGTCCATGTTCTTATTGATGGGTACTAATGACTATCCACATTTAGTTCTTCAATATCCTATTTAACAAGCTTTCCATAGACATTTCTTTGCCATACTAAGTATTTTTGAAAACATACTTGAGTAGAAGGACTACAATAGATACTACATGATATTTTAAAAAATA